>PKML01044849.1:373319-530172 GCA_002933935.1 Eutrema yunnanense | reverse complement strand
TGATGCATGAATCCCTCCACCCCATCACTGAACTCATTTGTTAGCGATCCCTCCGAATCAAGACGATTATACATCCATCTTCTAATTTCGTATATTGACATTTTTTGTTGGTTAGAAAGAAGTAAATGTTTTTGAATATGAAATTTTTATTATGAAGTTGTCCACTATATATAGATTTTTATTTTCATTACCATCGAATTACCTACGATTTTACATCGATTTTACAACGAATCTAAAATGTTTGCATCGAATTAACAACGAATTTAAACATGTTTACCTAACCGAACACCGTGAACTTAAATGTGCTCACCTAACTCATTAATCGTTGGGAAATCGATGTAAAGTTGAACTTATAATAATCATTGCTAATTCGTGGGTAATTTTACGACGATATTACAACGTTTTATATAAACCTCGGTAAATCGTCGCTAAGTTACAACGATTTTATGACGATTTTGAAAATCGTCGTAACGTCGTCGGTAATCGTTGTAAAATCGTCGCTAAAATTTTCGTCCCAATTTTGCGACGATTTTGCGACGATTTTACGACGTCTTTAAGAATCGTCGTAAAGTCGTTGTAAAAACGATTGCAATTTGCAACGAAATAAAATCGTTGCAAAAATTCATTGCAAAATGCATGTTTTCTTGTAGTGATACTATTCATGACTTATATATATGTTCACTCGAAACCTTTTTTGTCTACTGGTTTTGAATTATCACTCTGTGTTTCATGTTTACCCTAAAGAACTTCTTCTTCTTCTTTTATTCGGTGATGAATTGTGTTATATGGATGAAACGCATGTAAAATGTGAAACATGGGAAACTTGGTTTCAGCTTTCTTGGCATAGGCACATATTTGGAGATACCTTAAGTTGTTGTTCCATCTCGGTAATGTTTATTTTTGCTATTCAAACGATGATATACTAGTTTTTATTTACTTTTTAAGTCATTAACTACCTCTGCCTAGCATTCTATAAATGCAAATCATGAAAAGGGAGAAAGCTGTGTTAATTTTATTTAAAGTATTGCACAACATTTTTAACCCCAATATAAAAACTAAATATAATTTGCATGCCTAAAATCTTTCAATGTACCAAAGTGGTACTTCTTGAACCTACCGCGTCGAGATTCGTTACAAAGAATATAAGCAAATCGATCGAGCTCATCAAAATATGAAAGAAAACAAAAGGAGAAATTAATTAAATTAAACAAAGATATCAAAAATCAATGTAAAAAAGAACGGTGGGAAGACATGAATCACGCGTCGAAGACACACCTACCCGAAGGGTTTTAGAGAGGAAACTAAGAGACAAACAAAGAGATGTGAGTTTGGTTTGGTTTTGGGTTTTTGGGGGTTGGTAGGGTTTGAGGTCCATATGCCTCGATCTTCCTTTTTTTCTTTATTACAAGTTTTTTTCTTATTATTCCACTCCATCGAACCATGCACATATATATAAATTATAAATATATGTATAAGCACATTGAAGTTGTTGGATTCAGTGCAAACACTTGTCAAAGGAGCAGTCCCGATCTGGTTTCCATCTTATCTTCGCTGTCTGTTCGACCTTGGCTTTGGCTTTACCATCCCATATATAACTCTTATTATTTATTTTAAATGACATATATAAGTTATATATATAGCTCTATACGGACAAAATAAAGACCAAATGCAAACATTCGACTCTTAGGAAGTAACGACTCTTAATATATATGCTGTACTTTGTTCTGTGTACAAGTTGTGAGAAATTCCCATCTTCAGATAAATTTGTAACATTATAAACATGTTTAGTTAAATTAGTATAATACAAATATGGCTACTTTAATTAGTTTCATCTCATTATATGACACGCGTACGATATATGTATATCATCAATACAATATTACAACAGTCAGATATGCATATATATACATGCTCATGGTTTTGCGTATGTGCAGATTCAACAAGCATGCCTAGCTATATCGAAATACGTCAATGTGTATATTAATATGTTCTATACATATATACTTTAGATTCGATGCAAAAGAAAGAAAATTATGTATACGAACATAAAGACCTAACATACCTTCAATCAAATAGACTATTGTGTGAGTATGACGTGTATGTGTGAGCTAAAGACGTACAGTGTTAAAACTACAAAAAAAAATCCTGACTAAAAGTCTAAAAGCTTCTATCGTCTTCCAGATCAATCACAAATCGATTCGTATATATACGAACATAATTAAAGACTTAACATAGCTTCAATCAAATAGACTATTGCAGTATTGTGTGAGTATGTGTATGTGTGAGCTAAAGACGTACAGTGTTAAAACTACAAAAAAAAATCCAGACTAAAAGTCTAAAAGCTTCTATCGTCTTCCAGATCAATCACAAATCGATACCATGTCGTAGTTGATGATATGATCATTAGAAGGATTCATGAATTAATGACATAAAAGATAAGGGTTATAGTAATTAAAGTTATATATAGTATTAGGGTTTTGAGATCGAGGCCAAGGTCGAACAGACAACGAAACAAAGATGAGAACACATAAGATTGCTCACTTTGACAAGCCTAGCATCGAATCCAATCACTTTTGATCATCTCCGTCTTCTGACCAATCACTTTTGATCATCTCCGTCTTCTGATATCTACCATTTATAATCTTAATATTATTCTTAAAAGTGATAATATAAAAAAAAGATATTTTTTGTGAAGGAGGAACCCTAGCTACTTATAGAAGAAGATATATAGTGGAGGAGGAGATTCCACGCAACCAAAACGATGAGGATTACGAAAAGGCTTGATAAAACATCTGGAGTAGAGAGCCTCGCACGTGTCAACCAATCACACGAAACTCTTTGGTTTGTTGACTCACCGGTGGTTCGTGTGCATGCAATTTCCTTCCCTTTCGAGCGTGCGGCATATATATACACCCACACACATTTTATACATATATACACTGTACCGTACCTACCAACGTCTCATGAAAAAAAAAATGTATTATATTGATCGTGATATGAAGATTCGACACGATCCATGTGCGTAGTTATAACTAGATTTCCTATGTTTGAAAATCTATACTAGTCTAAAATATTCTGAATCACCATACGAAAATCAGCAATAACCAAATTATACGTTACACCAAATAATATTGATATATAACCTTTACTGATATAACAGAAACTACCGATCACATATCTAAGTCGTTGTGGTCCAGTGGTTGGTGGGGTGTCATCCCACTTCTTCTGGGTTCGATTCATCCTGAAAACAAAAATCACAATTATTTATGAAGTTTGGGTCTGGGCCAGAGGCCCAAACAGTTTACCTAGTAGTTCAATAACAGGCCATCTGGTTATCCATGACATTAGTCGGAAGATATTTCAAACTCGGGACAAACAATGTGGTGGCCCGCTTGGATCTCATGGCCGTTCGACTTGAACACAGTTCGGAAATCATGGTATCTATTGAACATGTGAGTAGTCCACACTGTAGCATTTCAGTGCGTTTTTAACGGGACTGACCGGATTAGTCGATAGGGTTTATCAAAAAAAAACTAATGATCACATTATCATCGTTTTGCAAAAATTATAGATTTTGTGTATATGTGTTTTGAAAATCTCAATATTTCAAAGTTTTGTGTGTGTGTGTGGTGGATGGTAGAGTTTAATTGATTTCGTTTAGAGAGTTAGTGTACCATATTTTAGCTTTATTTGGAATGTTACTGTTGTGCCGTTAGTGATAGTACAATGATGAACTTCAATTATTATGATATGAGTTAATTCATGTGGTTCGATAATCCTTTTTCGGTATGTTGTCTGTGTTTTGTTTTATATGTGTGTCTATGTGATTTTATTCGATAAAATGTGTTAGTAACGAACAGTAGTTAAGCACCCAAAAAACGAGCACAAATCAGCTCTAATTAACGAGAAACACAGTTCCTATATAAAAACTAAAAAAAGGGAGAATTTGATTATAGGTTCGGTAAGTATTATTAACTCATGCTGATTCAGATTAATTTTTCAACAATATCTCTTTTTAAAATAATCTCATCCGAAACTTCCACCAAACCTTGTCGTTGAAGACTCAAGTTTTCCCCACCTACCAATTGCACAAGCTTCTATAAATCTTCCACGTTATATTAAAACCTCAGCCTATATTTTCATGGTACTTATTACTATTAAATCTAACTATATAAATTTTGCTTACCCAATGACTTTATATTTTCAAAATATAGACGATGAGATTTATGACATTTATTACAATATAGACGATGAGATTTTAATCCAAATCCATGTTAATGTTGTACATATATATTGTGAAATCGGATGAACCAAAACGATGAACGAACAGAAAATAAGAAGAAACAAAAAATAGGTAAATATCATTTGTTTAACTAAGATTGTTTTATTAAACTTGTTAATAATTAATACAAACTTTAAAACCCCCTTTACATAAGCCTCAAAATTCAGATACCATTAAAATTAGGTAAATTGTAATCCTAGATGATGTTTTCTACTGTTTAGGCGTTGACCCAATTAAAATAAATCCGATATATAGCATTTCTCTCGTTCATTCTAATAAGACCCTTTCGAAAACCCATTAAGATTTGGAGTCTGAAAAATGCTAAATTGAAAGCATATTGAAAAGATTAGTGAAAACATCACATTCAATAAAAATGTAGCCCAAAAAAAAAAAACTCTAGTCCTTTTAGATACAACATACAAATAAATAAATAATATTAACTTTAAATATATGTAAAATTATATTAAAATATTGTTAAACAATAATTCTATAATAAAACAAATTTGGTGGTTGTTGGAGATAAATAATTTCTTCTTGAATCGGAGAATCAAGAAGTGACATGTGTCATGTTAGAATAGTGATATGCTCAAATAATACCCTAAAAATACTAAGCAGTAGTTGCAGTAAAGTAGGGGTCTAACATAAGGACTCACATAGACACACAATATATTATATATGTGAGAATTAAGCTAAACGGTCAACGATATTGAAAGCAAAACGTAAATTAAAACGGTTGTAAATTCGATTAGAGAAAGATAGGTTCAGGGTATTTCTCAGGAAATCAATGAATGCAGATAAACCAACTAGTCAGGATTCAGATTTAGCGCGGTTCTTGAACTCAAATCACTAAGATATAGCTAACCAACTCTCGTTGCGAAAACTATCTAAATCTAAATCCTAGGAATTCCAAATCTCTTTGCGAATCCTAAGGTCTAAATCAGCTTTTAAATCAGGTTCGATTTGTTCACAAAACAACTAAACCAAATCTCTTTGCGAATAGTTATTTTGCTCACCTTAGGTTCTATCAAGTAATTAATCACACTCTCGCGCCTAATCAATTATCCTAAGATCTAAGTTCTAGGTGATCAATCTAGAATTAGCTTTGCAAACAACCTATGGTGAAGAACTGATTCAGATGGTGAATCCTAATAACTAATGAATCTAACATTCAGAGATAACTCTTATGAGAACCCTAAATCTAACAAGAGATCTACTCAGACATGGAAATTGAAGCAATAAACATGTTTGAATAAATCATCAAATAAAATAGAAAGAGTAACAAGAGGGTTCGAAATATTCCCTCGGACGAACAGAGTTTCAGACTCGTCTCCCTTCAAAAGCTCTCTCACAAAACCAAAGTAAATTCATCCTTAGAATAAAACTTAGCAAGCCTCCCTATCAAAGTGGCTGTAAAATCCTATTAAATAACCTAAATCACATTTTGGGGCTTCTTGTAAATATCAAAGTCTTATGGGCCATTTTGCAATTCTTCAACTCTTGTTTAAAGTCGCGGGTCGTGTCTGCTTCGATGAGTATCGACCGATACTAGCCAGTATCGATCGACACTGATGCTTCAAATCGGGTACTTAGCTACACGAACGTCTGCTTTGCTCTAAAATGCTCCAGAAAGCTCTAATATCTCCAATTATGCTTCAAACGTGCTAAAACCTGTAAAAGACTCTAAAACACTACAAAATAGTAGAAAGACTCGATAAAACGGAATTATATCATGGCTTAAACGGGGTAAAAACCATGATATATCAAATAGATGGTCATTTAACTTAAAAATGCACCACCTCGAGAGGGTGCAATTACGATGCTAGGTGATCGAACCTTAAGACAGGTTAGGACATATTATATGATGTGTCACTATAGATTAGACAGTCACTTGACCTAAAAGTGTGCCACTTAAAAATAGTGCGGTTACGAGGTTATGTGGTCGAACCATAGGACATGGGAGCGAGCCACCACGTTATCCCAAAACCATTCTCGACTAGCAGGAGTGGGAAGTAAGGAGTCGAGTGGTCCCAAAGGGTTAAGGGGATGCTTTTTCATGAACCCGCCAACTCGTGTCATTTTAACTGAAAAACGCAGAAATATGGAGATGATTAATCCGGACATGCACATGTTGACTCCCCGACGATGGCAACATAAACCGGGTAGTGATACCCGTGAAGGTAAGACTCCCAAATAACCGGATAGAGATACTCGGGAAAGGAAGGGGAATCCGATATCCCTCAAAAGGATATCGAGAAAGGTAAAGCCTATTCAAATATATGCGGGATTGTATATGTATTTTTCCTCCAATACCTCTTCGAACTAAAGTAGACTCTCGAATTAATCTTATCTCTAGCCAATTTTGGTATGTATGGCAGGAAAAAGCAACCAATCGCTACTTATGGTAAAGATAAAAGTATGGACGCTCAGAACACGTAACATCACATAAACTGCCGAAACAGCACGGACTCGGCGTGACACTTGCAAAAACTGTTTTGTCAGGGATACATACATAAGCAACAAATGAAATATGCAGAAAAGCACTCGAGTAACATGTACATGATCCAACAAATGATCCACAGTCTGACCCACCCAAACCAACGAAATCCGGTATACTAACTCGGGTCATGTATTCTTATAAATACAACCTCCACTCCACGAGGGTGGAGGATCCGATTTTTGATCTCTCTTAGAGATTTCTCTAAAATCACTTAACTTTTATTAACCTCCGAGACCAGATCTCACCTCTCTTCCAAGGAATATTCAGTATTATGGCTCGAATATTCTGACTAAACTTTTGGTCATTGTTCACTTAAATTTGTCTAGATACTATGTGGATCCATCTTTTCTCAGGGATCATAGTCACCATAACTTTATCTCTTCCACGTTTTCCGATTTTTTCCCCTTTTTCATGCAAATTTATGTGGTCTTCATTCTTTGTTACTAACTTGAGCGTCGGAAAATCAATGAAAAACGCATTCACATTGGGTTTTCTGACCTCTAACCTTGTTTACTTTGTGTTACAGGAGATTTGCCTCAAAAATAACGAAAAATTTCGGAAACAGTGGTTTTAAAAATAAAACGATTATCATAAAAAGAAAGTTTGATAGTTCTGAAAAATTATTAAAAAAATTGGGGGAGGCCCTAAATCATGGCTTAGCACTCCTCCCTTATGGACCCTGGTGTTGATAGTATGTGCTGGAAAGTTATCATATGAAAAAAAATATGATTAGTTATTACAGTTTTAGACTTTAACTATTAGTTGGTTGTGTATTGTCCTGGATCCATAGTTGGAGTACCCCAAAGCTGAATTGGGCCTAAAATAATAATGTTGGTGACTATTGGGCTTTAAATCTGATACCCAAGCTAAACCCAATATCAATAGCAAGTACATAATAAGTGTACTTAATTATTATTCCCAAGATAAAAAAAATCCCCCGGTTTGGGAATATAAACAAATAATGAAACAAGAGAATAGGTGAAAAAGTTAGTGAAACCATTAAATTTTACAGCTTTTAGGAAACTTGATAGATCGAAGAATTAATGTACTGCTCTCTGAGTTAAAAGTAAAATTGAAGTGTTGGGTCGTCAAATTACCGACTCGTCGTAATGGACCGTCTGGTTTTCTTTTTCAACTAACATAACAGCTTTAATTGACTTGAGTATTCTTCGTTCAAAAAAAAACCAAAAAAAATTGACTTGAGAATAAATATTGATTGCTATAGAAGAAAACTTATACATCAGTTGCTTAGAAAATTGTCCCATTTCATTTCGTTTTCCGTTTATAATAAATGCTCTGTGTGTGCAACACGCATTTTTAGTACATTTATAGTTATACTTATACCCTTTACTAATACATACTCTTTTTTAAAAAAAAAATGAATTTCATAAAAATTCCAACATTTGGATTATATAGATTACAGGATTAGGCACTGGGCCTATACCTGCGAACTGTTTTGTCAATCAATGTATTTCCCAACAATCGGCTTTTTCCACCTTTCTCGTTTGGTCAATTCCAATTCCATTTCTGTTTGTTCTATTTTCCTCACCGTTCTATACAACAAAGAGTTGTACGCCCAATTTCCGTTTTTTATTTTATTTTTGGTTGATTAGTTATTTTTTAAAAATATTATAAAGTTTTTAATACTTTTTAAATTTAATTTGAAAACTAACATTTATTGTAGTATACACGTATTGACTTTCCAATCGTACCATATACAATACTATGCAAATCAACGGTGTACAATACATATACCATATACAATACTACGCAAAATCGTCATTTGACATAGAAAAACCTAATTATTAATTTCAGTGTTCATTTTGTGGTTTCGTCATCTTTTAACCTTTTTAAAAAAATATATATAAGCTTATAAAAAGTTTAAATTTTTTAAAACCTCGATAAATTGAAAATATAGAATTGTTATCGATTTAGAATACTTTTTGAACATACGTACGCGCAAATACCGTGTTAAATTTTGGTGTGAACTTATAACTATCCCATTCTTTATATTCACGTCTGTTAAAATGCGTGACACGATCCAGTGCCATATCAATTGTTCCCATTCATATTGTTTCAAAACAATATATATAATTCGTTAATTATTCAAATTGTATTATTTTTTTGTTCTTTGTCAACATTCATTTTGCATTTATTGGAACCGACGAAGGTGGGAATTATATCAGAGCAATTTGGAATATTTTATGGTTAGAGTACTTGCTATATATTAAAATGATACCATGTATGATGTAACATATATATCCATATTACTTAGATTAAATTATAATAGACGTCAACATATTGACAAGATTCCACGTAGAGCTTGTCGATTTGCCAAATCAATTTTTTTACATATAGCATTTATGACCTTTCGAATTTGTATTATTTTCTATATATATATATTTTTTTTTTTTTATTGGTACCTTTTTGTGTCTCTTTATTTGATGAATATAAAGATTTCATAATTAGTGCACATGAAAAAAGAGAGAAGAATCTACTACATTTAGAGAAAAAAAATAAAGGAGAAAGTGAAATGCACGGTGAGATACATGAATCATTTATTAAATGGACTAAAACTAGCACAGAAACCGTGAGTAATGACATTAAATAATAAATATTTAAAAAATCCGCAAGTTCATGATTATTAGGTAGAAAATTAGGTTTAAATAGCTATAAAGTTTTTTATCTTCAAAACTGAACACAAATATATATTTTTGTTTTTACTTTTTTTTTTAATATATATCTAGAGATGATTTTGGGACTACACAGCAACAATTGTGTAATGGTTATGGCCTTGTAGATTGATTATGAAATGTGCCCACTCGGCCACTCATAAGTGCGATCAAATCTATTTCAAAATTAAATATAAGTACTCAGAAGTTAATTAACCTTGGTTGCCTAATGTGATTCTGGTGAACAAAAAAAGTAGTATTTTTTATCCAACCGATCTCTCTCGTGCACAATGGCACTAGCGGAATGTAACACCACATAAGATCACGCCTCAATTTTTTATTTTTATTTTTTTTATTTCTATAACCATGTTTTTTTTATATAACTCAGGATAATCCCAAATTTATGGAATATGTTGGATTATTCTAAGGATGTGTACTACCGACGGGTTAAACATACATCCATATTTGTAAATGAACTGAAAGCAAAGACCCATATCATGTCTGACCAAACTAGCATGAACTTAGTTCCCAACTAAAATCGAACTCGGGAAACCACTGGTCGTGTATTCCCAAGTCAATCTTTACCACTAGTTTGGTTTTTAATTTCTATAACCATATTGCCGATAAACTATGTCAAAAATAAAAAAAATGAATGATTCTCATTACGAAATGTCACAATGGCAGCCCATAAAAAGTGGCAATTTTTCAAGGATGTACTTTTTTTGATGTGTGTAAGACATGCATTTGAAAAAATTTGATCTTGTCAATATATTATTTGCTTTTTATATAAACGATTTACAGTCTCCAATTAATAAAAATTCAAATCTCATTTTGAGTTTGTAAATAGCAAATCGGCTTCTTTGATTAGTCGTAGAATATTGTAAACATAAGTTTGCCCTTTCAGAATGTAATAAGACTCACCACCTCTCATTGACAAAAAGAATTAAAACATATTTTTGTAACATGTGCATCATCTTATACATGTAAGCAATTTGGCTTATACAATGATGGTGCACGGTTTCTAAATAAACAATTAGTGATATTTAGTCCATAGAAAAACCGGAGATAATTGAATGAATGCAGCGAGTTGGAGAGGTTAACCCCAAAGTGGGTCCCTTTGCACCCTGAATTTGACGCAGACATTATCATATACCACGAAAGATCCATCAATTTTAGAGGTCCATTTTAGACGTTCATTTCGAAAGTACGGTCAAACCGAAAGTGTGAAATAATAATAATACTTTTTAGTGTTGCTACCATATACTCTATCTTTCAAAAATAAAAAGTACATGATTTAGATTTGAGTCACAAATATATCTATTTAGTGAAATACCGTTTCCGTTGCAATTAGAAATTGATATCGTCTAATGATATCAATTCAATTCCCATATCGAAATCAAAAATTTAGACAAATATGGTTTAATATATAAGTAATGTTTAATTCTAATTATTATGAAGTATTTTGAGAATGAGTCCAAAAACAAATCCGTACATGCTTTGTCTCTTGAATTATACTAATGAACAGTTGTACATGAGTTTGAAAAGTCCAACAATTTGTATCATAGCATGTTCATAAAAGGTGGATCTGGAAAAGTAGGTGTGGGTTGCATGTTCGTTGTGGGAGGGAGAGCCCTCAAAGTGACCTTGCGATTAAGGGGTGTTGATGCCTTGTGTCGAAAGTCTTTCTAACGGTGCAGAAGGCCAAGTGGCGAGTTTCGTTGGTGATAACGACAGTTCAAGATGGATGCCAGGTTTCGCTCGAGTGGAGACTAAGGATTTGTGTGGTCCTTGGTTTGATGGAATGATATATCAATCCAAGTCGCACATCGAAAGTTTAGAAAATTAAATATAGTCTAATATATAAGCATTGTCCAACTCTAATTAGCATGAGACCTTTTAAAAAAGAACACAAAAACAAATCCGTGTGGGCTTTGCCTTTTTGACCCAAAACGAACAATATCATAATAATTGACGGTTGGACATGAACTTGAAAAGTCCAACAGTCCGGACGACTGAATATCATAAAAGTATGTTTTGCGTAGAACATCGTGAATGGTAGAAGGAACTAGCACATATTAGGAGGTGTGCCCATCAAAGAGCGAACTTAACTCAACTTCATTCGGTATTCGGGTTTACATCTTTTCCTTCGGTTCGGTTTTTGATTTGGGGATGATATTGCTTTATCGAGACAATAAGATAGTCATTATGGTTCTTAAACGAAGGGTTGTTTTTCTGAAAATTCTCCAACATTCATGTCAAAAAGAGGCAAAATGACTTGGCCATATGACTAAGATTTTAGGCATAGTCGAGAAGTGATCCTATGGACTGAAAATTTATTTAGTGTGAAGTGTATTGTAAGTGATCTCTCAATTTCTTAAAACTAATTTATTGATTTATAAATCGCTCAATTTTGTAATTTTCTACATTCATCCATGTTTTACATTAAACTCGATCTTAATACATGGATCATAAAAAAGTATCTATAGAGAAATATTTGATCTATGTATCAAGATCGAGTTTCTAAGTAATCGGGTCGGCAATTTGCCTAGTCTTATGGCACTTAGGCATGACGCCGGTTACGGTTATTACGGTTATGGTTTCATAACCACCGGTTATGGTTACAAATTTATGTTAACCTTAACCTTAACCATTTAATATACGGTTAAAACAGTTATTGTTAATGCGGTTCCGGTTATTACGGTTACGGTTAGATATGGTTATGGTTATTTGATGAATATGATACGGTTAACATCAATGATATATCCATAAATTTATTTAATTTCCGTCAAAAAGTTATAGACAATGATATATCGACCAAAATTTTGACGATGATATCAACTAATATAAAGCTAAAATTTATAGTATGAAATTATGATTATATGATTTAAACTTTTATGTGGTGAATTAGCTAAATAACCATGAGTTCTATTATTTTGTAAACTAAGAATGATTTGATTAATAATAAAAATAGTAGTCCCTAGTGATCGTGAATGGAGTGGATTTAGTGGGGACATTGAACGATTTAAATCACAGTTTTTAGCACGTTCACTATTAATTAATGGATTAGTTATTATTTGATTATACATCATGTTTCTATGTTATATTATTTATACGTATACATAATAAATTATTAATATTTTTATTTTATTTTAAAACGGTTACGGTTACAAATTTAAGGTTTTAACCTTGCGGTTAACCGACGGTTTTGATACGATTACGGGTAATTAACGGTTACGGTTAGTAATTCTATTAACCGTAACTAATATATTTTTTACGGTTAACGGTTACAGTTTTTAACCGTTTTATACGGTTACGGTCTGGTTACGGTTTGAAAACGGTCCGAAATACGGTTACGGTTTGATTTTGATCATGCCTAATGGCACTAAGAATTAAGAAACATCGACTATTTATTCATGTGATATCGTTTAGCGAATTAATGTAATTATAAATTGATTTTATAAGTTCGTGTAGATTTAGTTGACTGTTAATAAGTTTATGTAGTGTTTAGCATATGTGTCGCCAGTTTATAAAAAAATTATGACATTTTTCTTTCCAAGAATAAGACCAGTGCCAATATCACCATCTCAACTATTATTAACCTAAGGATCTTATCTCATCGACCGTATAAAGTTCAAGCCAATAATCATTCTTATAAAAAGTATAGCAAAATTTTAAGAAAAGAGATACAAAAAGATCCGAAAACTAAAACGAGATGGTGGCTTCTCACCCACCTTTTAAAATAAGTTTTTGGAACATCTTATCATTTTGTCAAGACAGTATTGTTCTACTGTTTAGCTAAGAAATTAAAAAAATATTCATATCAAGTTTGTAGATCAACAATTAAAGTATATAATTTGTTATAGATTGGGTATTCAGATTTTATAAATTTTAATATATTTTGGTTTAAGTCCTTTGTCAAACATTCATATATTACCAATTAAATATTTTATATGTTATTATTAGAACCATTGTTTTCAAAATGACGTAAAATATGTAAAAAAAAAAACCGTGAAATGCAGCAACATTTCAAGTTTTGTTGCTTATTTTAATTTTTTTTTAACTCTCCACATTTTTCTAAAATGTCTGAATAATTGTCTCATCTAAATGTGTATATTACAAGACGTTACTAATATTATTATTTTTTGTTAAAATGTGAAATTTCATTAATCAACAAAGAAAAAAATATATAATTGAGCAATCTGATCAAAAAGACTGGAAATCAAATCAAATAAATGAGAAAATAGAGCATTGGGAGAAAAAACAGAGCAAGCCCATAAGGATCTTCATATACAGAATCAGCTACCGAAAATTATTTGCAAAATATTTGAAATAGAGCAATCCAGTTACTAGGGGTGTCAAAATGGGTCATGGGTCGATCTAATTTGATCCATGACTCATGACCATAATTGGTCAATTTTTTTGACCATAATGGGTTGATGGGTAAAATGGGTCATGGATCAAATGTATCAATTTGTAATGGGTCATGGGTCAAATGGGTGATCCGTTGGACCCATCATCATACATTATTATGACATCATCACATATTATTATGACATCATCATTACATTATTATGACATCATAACAATATTACCTATAATACTATCATTTTTTTTTTCGGCCAAAAACGTGATTTCGCATTTTCCCGCAAAAAATGTGATTTCATATTTTCCCATCAAAAACGCGATTCCGGATTTTTCCGCCAAAATTTTGATTTGCGTTTTCCCGCCAAAAACATAATTCCGCGTTTTCCCGCCAAAAACGCCAAAAATATTTATTTATTTGAAACAGTAAAATTATTTGCAAGATATGATACTTAATCATGATAAGATATAACCTACGAAAACAATGATGAACATCGTAAATTCGTGGACAAATTATGTTCCAATCCGGATATGGTGTTCTTAATTAATTTTCCAGATATTGTACTCAATAATCACCATAATTTTTAATACAATATATCAAATTTCCACAGTGAAAAGAATCTTAATTATATTTTCCATTTTATTGTGGTTAACGGATGTGATTTATCAAAACTAATAATTGTTAATCTACAATTTGCAAATTATTTTAAAATTTACATATTTCATCATTAAGAAATTTAATANTTTTTTTTTTGAACATTAAAATAAAGGTGTTTCAGTCACAATGGTTAATATTTTGCTTACATTTGATAGAAACCCATTATATGAAGACTTATATTTAAAAATATTTGCTATCTCCAAAGAGGCTATACATATAAATATGAAAAAGGGGTGAAATTAGAATAAGCTTAAGACTTAGGCCTAATAAACGGATGAGTTAGGGATCAGCTTGAACTAGCTATGGGCATCAGTACTCGTTACCCGCCCGACCCGCTCGACCCATCCCGTACTTGGCCCGTAAAACCGGGTACCCGACTCGTCCAAGCCAAGTATCAAGGCGAATTAACCAACTACTTGCAAGTAACGGGACAAGTCCAAGGCGAATTTTTTTTTTGACTACTTGTCTCGTTACCCGGCTTGTTCCCGTTACTCGGCTTGTTCCCCGTTACCCGGTTTGCTACTTGTACCCAAGACAAGATAAGTAATGGAAAAAGCAAGGCAAATAATGGAAAACAAGATAAATAATGGAAAAAGCAAGACAAGTAATGGAAAAAACAAGGCAAGTAATGGAAAACAAGGCAAGTAATGGAAAAAACAAGGCAAATAATGTAATTACTTATTGAGCGGGGACCCGTACTTGCAAGTACGGGTACGGATCAAGGTATCCGCAAGTATCAAAAATCTGGGCGGGTACCTTGAATCAGCAGGTACCCGTTTTTGCGGATCCAAGTACGGATCAATATTTTTATTATCCGTACATGGCGAGTCAAGTAGTAAGTCGACCAAAATAAGCGGATACCCGTCCCGTGCCCATGCCTAGCTTGAACCACCTAAAAGCTACACAAAACGGATGGTTGTTTTACTTTACTCGTATGGCCTTTTGTCAATGACGCGTGTTTCACACGTTCACAACACCAGCGCGTGACAATCAAAATGTAAATCTCCAACACTTTTTGTTGTTGTTGAAACACCAATTAAATTCACTTTTCATTCGTATTTTCATATTTTTACTTATTATCTTAGAGCATGTTCAATGGGAGAGGTTCTAAAAAGAAGAGAGAGGGGTTCTAAAGTTAGAACTTTTAGATACAGATTCTAAAAATTAACACACAAAATATTGGGATTCTAAAAGGTGAGGTTCTAAAAATTTTAGATACCCATTTTTAGAACCTCACCATTGAACATGCTCTTATACTCCCACTGTTTCATAATACTGTATAAGATGTTATACAAGGTTTTTTTTTCTTCAAAATATAAGATATTCTCATATTTCTATATAATTTTTATTTTTATTTGGAAATTGTGTAACCAATTATATTATACAGTTTTTCTATGATTGGCTAAATTATTTTTAATTTATATATTAAATAATACTTTTTGAAAAAAAAAAATTCTTAATATTTGTGATTTTAACCAAAACATCTTATATTATGAAATAGATGTAATATTATAAATTAATGAAGAGAATTGAGAGTTTTGCATCATTAGACACTTTTTGAAACTTATTTCTATCGATTGTCATTTTTAAACTTAATTGGAAAAGTAACACTTAATTTACTGTTTATGACAATATTATTCATGTACAGTACGGTATGTACGCCCATGTACCATATACGGAACTGTAAAATAAGAAGTAGAATGATCTTTAGACGAAAATCTTAAGAATTTAATTATTTTTAAAAAAATATTAAAAAATTAAAAAAAATCTAAATAAATGATAAACCATACAAATATCTCACACCTTGGCGTATTAACCCCCACCACTAAAGAACCCCCACCACTAAAGGACAATTGTTTTAAGTTGTTAACTAATGAATCCAGACTCTTCTGCTAATTAGCCTATTAATGGAGTGTTAACACAGAATCTAGTCAAAGTTAGTATGGTACAAATTATTCTGGCTACATTTTACGTCTTCCCAAACAAGCTTTTATAACAATTATATAATTAGATCATCGCTCGCTCACTTCTCATTCTCCAATTATATGTGTATTTTTGCTGAAAAGCATACCACGTAATCATTATTGTTATTGGAGTATATTTTCTCTCTATATAGATATAAAAAATTATGACTATTCATGACCAGATTCACACGTTTATTGTGAATTTAAAAGCTTAGGAATAATATGGGATCTTCAGCATTTAATAGGTGATCAGCTGTTGGGAAAAGTGTGTATGTATCAAAAACAAAAATTAAAGACAAGAGTTTTGGCGTGCAGGAGAATAATAATAAAACCCAAAAAAAAAAAAAAAAATTAATTTTATTAAGAGTTCAACAGAAAGGTTTTTATATATAAAAAAAAAAGTTTCACTAAAAAGAAGATAAGGAAAAAAAAAAAGAAAACGCCGTTGCTAAAATGGCGACCAATTGAAAACGGAACCTTGAAGACTTTAAGGTCTTTGTCTTGTCAAAATAAAAGAAAAAAAACAACTTTGGGGTCTTTGTCATGTTTTTTCATTTTCTAATCCATTTTAAAAATAAAAACAAAATATCAAACTCATTTTAAATTTTAAAAATAAAATAAAAAACCCAAGTTGGAATTATAAAATTGGATAACAAATAGTACAAAAAAAAAAGAGGAGAGAGAAAAGGTGTGAACAGTTAATGGCGGAGCAGTATAAGGGAATCGCTTCTCTCTAGAAATCTGCCATAGCTGGATGGATCATTTGTAATAATAATACTACAAGAAAATATACAGAAGCAAGCAAGCAAAATATATGTGTTAGAAGAAGAGAAAATAAAGAAAGAAAATCTTCTCAAAGTGTTTTTTTCGAGATGCGAGCTAAATCCGGCAGAAAAGGAACCTTCTCTGTACTTCTTCTATTCCTCCTTTTGATTCTCATTTTGCCCAGTCTTTAAATTTTTCCATTTTTTTTTTACTTTCCCTTTTCTTCTTCTTCTTCTTCTTCCTTGTTCTTCAATTTCACTCTTTCTTGTTTTTTTTTCTTTTACTTCTCCGGATTTTTAAAGCTGTGATCGAGGAGAAAGTCAAGAATCGTTTTTTCTTCTTCATATTCTAATAAAGTTTTCTTGGGTTCTTGGTGTCGGATCTGTTACTTAAAGATTGGCTAATAGTTTAAATTTTGTATCTAGGGTTTGATATCTGGAATTGATGATGTAGGACTTCGTTTTTGCTTGAAAAAAGGAAAAAAAAATTAAAAAAAAAGAATCTGTTTCTCATCCAAATCTCCCCACCATTTTTGTTGTGGGAGGTTTTTTTTTTTTTATACTCTTTACAAAAAAAAATCAAAGTCACAGATTTTATTTTGTTTTAGTTTCCATAAAAAAATCTGAGGGGAAAATAGAGAGAGAGAGAGTGAGGGTTTTTCTTGTAAGTAAGAATATTTGATTGTTTATGGGAATACCTGATGGTCCAGTGCTAGATCTAATTGATAAGGCTAGGTCTTGGATAACTTCGGATTCAAGCGATTCTTCTTTGTGCTTCTCTTCTCCTCAAGACTTTAAAACCATGCCAGTCGTTTCCAAAATGTGCCATGACTGTGGAACCAAGCTCGACGGTGGTTTGTTCCATGGTTACTGTTGCCTTAGCTGTGGCCGTTTGTGGTGCAAGAGCTGCTACTCTGAATCTGATACAGAGGAGAGACAAGAACATTTCAAGAAGATGTGCAGAGAATGTGATGGAGAGGTTCGTGAGTTAAGGGGAAAGTGCTATGATAAGGTTCATCCTCGTGATAGCCCCGATCCGCCTTCCGAGAATCTTGCATCGAGTCTTGAAATCCGTGATTGCAGGAATATCGCCTCTATCCGTTGCTATCCTAGCAGGTATCATTGCTATTCTTTGAAAAAGTTTTGACCTTTATTGTCAATATGAGTCATTGAACATGTTGGAGTAAGAGTGTCTTATATGTGTGTTTGCAGGGGAGATGAAGAAGAAGGTAGGAATTGTGGTAAACAGTTTTTAAGCCCTTCGAGTGACTACTATCAGGACAGTTCAGATATAGAGTCGGGTAGTGTTAGTGCTAGACATGAGCTTTTTAGTTGTAAATCTTCTGCCGGGTCAAGTCCTCACGACAGTCCATTAAGGAACAATTTTAGTCCTCTTGGGCGCTTTGTACAGCATGCGAAAGACCTGAGCCCTACTGTTGGTTCTTTTGATCATCATCAAGAACAACTCATGGCTGGTGATTTAACGAGGCCAGATCAGGAGGCTCAGAGTCACGAGGAGGATATGTTGCAACAGCCGTTGGATTTTGAGAACAACGGCCGCATCTGGTCTCCTCCGCTGCCTGAAGATGAGAATGATGATGCTGAGAGTAATTACTTTACGTATGATGACGAAGACGATGATATTGGGGACTCTGCTACCGAGTTTTCATTGAGTAGTAGCTTTTCTAGCCACGTTCCTACAAGAGAGAAACTGGGAGAAAACAGCAATGAACCTCTTCGAACAGTGGTGCATGACCATTTCCGAGCTCTTGTTGCAGAGTTATTACGTGGGGAGGAGCTTAGTCCATGTGATGATGGCAGTGCTGATGACTGGCTGGATATTGTCACTGCTTTAGCTTGGCAGGCTGCAAACTTTGTAAAGCCGGATACTCGTGCAGGCGGCAGTATGGATCCTGGGAATTATGTCAAAATAAAATGTGTAGCATCGGGAAATCAAAACGAGAGGTAGAATTACATGTTCGAACTTTTTTGTTTTCTTACTCTTGCCACTATCCGATTCATTAGTATTGTGTCCTCTGGCTAATTATGACTAATTGAATACTTTGTTTCTGCAGCATCCTCATCAGGGGAATAGTGTGTAGCAAGAACGTAACGCACAAGCGGATGACGTCGCAGTACAAAAATCCAAGGGTGCTGCTTTTAGCTGGGTCTCTTGAGTATCAGAGAGCTGCAGGCCAGTTAGCGTCCTTTGACACGTTGCTACAACAGGTTGGGTCTTTTGCTATTCTTTTGCTATAATCTCTGATAAACAAGCTGAATGAAACTGTTGAGTTTTTGTGTCGGACAGGAAAATGATCATCTCAAGGCGATTATAGCAAAAATTGAGTCCCTTCGTCCTAATGTTCTCCTGGTAGAGAAAAGTGTGTCTTCATATGCCCAGCAATACCTTCTAGAGAAGGAAATTTCGTTGGTGCTCAATGTGAAAAGATCAGTGCTGGACCAAATAGCCCGTTGCACCGGTGCTGTTCTTTGCCCCTCAGTAGATAGTATTTCTACTGGTCGGGTGGGGCACTGTGAGCTATTTCGGACGGAGAAAGTGCTGGAGCAACATGAAGCTGGGAATCAGTCCAACAGAAAACCTTCGAGGACGTTGATGTACTTTGAAGGGTGTCCTAGGCGCCTAGGTTGCACGGTATGCTCATTTATTGATTTCACAGCTATTTTTTTCCGTAAAGCTTGGATCTTTAGTTAAGACGTCTGCTAACTTATATTTATCATCTCTTTTCCTGAGTGTGTTCACCAGTCCTCAACCTCTGATCAGACGTTTCTGAAACTTGTGCAGGTTGTGCTTAGGGGCAGTAGTCGCGAAGAGCTAAAGAAGGTTAAGCACGTTATTCAGTACGCTGTATTTGCAGCGTATCACTTGTCGTTGGAAACTTCATTCCTTGCGGATGAAGGTGCTTCTCTGCCTAAAATTAGACTGAAGCAACCGGGGATGGTGCGGTCGGCATCAGAAAGGAGAATGATTGATGATGGCATTTCCCTAGTAACGTATTCTCCTACAGAAAAAGATGGTCAAGGTTTAATTGATACAACTGCACACGAAGATGAAAATACAGCCCCAATGTCAGAGCATGAGGTTTGTGAATCGTTGTGTGAGGATTTTGATCCGACTCAGATATTCCCCTCGTCTTCTGACATGATATCTTGTGAAGTTGACACTGAGCTATCTGATGCCCTGAATGGAGATTTACCCGATAATTTGGTAATAAGATCATATTCTTCGAATCAGTTAAATGAGTTGCATGAACCCACCGTGTGCTTAAGTAGAGACATCCCTGAAACACCGAGAGGTGAAGAAGAGAGCCAATTAGTGAACACCCACGATTTGCCACAAGATGAAAGATTCGATGAAGATGATGGCTCTAGGGAATATTTCTCTGCCGCAGACTCTCATCAGAGCATATTGGTCTCGTTTTCAAGCCGTTGTGTTTTGAAAGAATCAGTATGTGAACGCTCGCGACTCTTGCGGATTAAGTTCTATGGATCCTTTGATAAGCCTCTCGGAAAATATTTGAAGGATGATCTTTTTGATCAGGTAGCTCTTTCATCTAAAATGTGCTTCCACTTTTTTCGTGTTTCTTAAATGGCATGACATAAGCAGTTTAAAGTTACCCCTTTTTCTGTACAGACTTCGAGCTGTAGAACATGTAAGGAGCTGGTTGATGCGCATGTCCTCTGCTATTCTCATCAGAATGGAAATCTTACTATCAATGTTAGGAGGCGTCTCTCTTCCAAGAAGCTTCGTGGTGAACAAGATGGGAAGATATGGATGTGGCATCGCTGCTTACGATGTGCACATGTAGATGGAGTCCCACCTGCTACTCGTAGAGTAGTTATGTCTGATGCGGCATGGGGACTGTCCTTTGGAAAGTTTCTGGAACTTAGCTTTTCAAATCATGCAACTGCGAATCGTGTTGCATCCTGTGGCCATTCGCTTCAGAGAGACTGCCTTCGATTCTATGGGTAAATGCTATATAATCTCATTCCTAGTCTAGAGTTATATCTCAATAAGCACTAGTAATATTATGGTTTAATTGTTTTGCAGATTTGGGAACATGGTTGCTTTCTTTAGATATTCTCCCATCAATATACGTACTGTCTTCCTGCCCCCGTCAATGCTTGAATTCAACAGCCATCATCAACAAGAGTGGATACGGGCAGAGGCAGCCGAGGTGGATTTTTAAGAAAACTTTAAGGTCCTTTTGCTTCAGGTTTTGGATATGCAAATGCCAAAGCTCATCATATTACTTTGTGTTTGTGTGTGCTTCCTACAGCTTATGGGTAAAATGCGGACTATGTATGCGGAGATATCTGGTATGCTCAACGGCATGGAAGAGAAAAGCAGTTTACTTGAGCCTGACCAATCTGAAGCCTCTGATCTGCAGAGTCGCATAATGGGATTAAAAGATCAACTCGTCAAGGAATACGATGTGAGCATCATCATTCCTGTTTTCCTTTGTCAAAGATTGCTTGTGCTTCTGAAATCTTGATGATGCTTCTTTTTCATCGTGAACAGGATGCACTGCAACCGATTTTTGTGGAGAATCTGCAAAATCATGGGAGTTTGGATATTCTAGAGCTGAATCGATTGAGACGGGCACTCATGATTGGTTCTCATGCTTGGGATCATCAGCTTTACTTGTTAAACTCTCAACTCAAAAAAGCATCTGTTTTTGATGGCAATGCTTCTCGGAATCCGGAGATGCAGGATCCTCCAAAGAGACGGCAGGAAGGTCCAGATGTTGGGGAAGGAAAAGCCCATTCTGATCCGGAATATATGCTCTCCCCTGGCTCTTCTCTGTCTGAGAGGATAGATTCGGCGTGGTTGGGCTCGTTTCATACTCTAGAGAAAGCAACCGAGACGGAAGGCTTTTCAGCTGCTAACTCTCCCCTACGGAGGCTCGCCAGGCCAATTCGAGTCCAGTCGTTTGATTCAGCGATACGATTTCAAGAACGGATCCAAAAAGGCTTGCCACCATCTTCTTTGTATCTCTCGACCCTCAGATCTTTCCACGCTTCTGGCGAGTACCGGAATATGGTGAGGGACCCTGTTTCAAATGTGATGAGGACTTATTCACAAATGTTGCCACTGGAAGTACAGAAGTTGGATCTGATTGTTGGTTCATCGCCTACATACATCTCTTCAGCATCTCAGATGGCTGATGGTGCTCGGATGCTAATTCCTCAACGGGGCCTTAATGATATCGTGATTCCTGTATATGATGATGATCCCGCAAGTGTTGTATCATATGCTCTCAATTCCAAGGAATATAAAGAGTGGGTCGTTAACAAAGGCATCGCTACTAGTACTAGTGGCAGCAACTGGAATAACAGAGAGTCCGAACCTTCCACCTTCTCGACTTGGCGTTCTCTGGGGGCCATGGATGTTGAATACATTCACCACGCGGTGTATGGATCTTCTCAAGACGATAAAAAGTCTCCGCATTTGACAATTTCTTTCAGCGACCGCTCTTCCTCTTCGTCTGTTGCAACTCAAGGTAAGGTGAAGTTCTCTGTGACGTGTTATTTTGCCACACAGTTTGACACTCTGAGAAAGACGTGCTGTCCGAGCGAAGTGGACTTTGTGAGATCCTTGAGCCGGTGTCAGAGATGGTGTGCACAGGGAGGGAAAAGCAATGTTTACTTCGCCAAGTCATTGGACGAGAGGTTCATCATAAAACAAGTTGTCAAAACCGAGCTGGATTCTTTCGAGGATTTTGCACCTGAATACTTTAAATATATGAAGGAGTCTCTTAGTTCCGGGAGTCCCACTTGTCTTGCTAAGATTCTTGGTATCTACCAGGTTGGTTACAATGTAGGGAATGTAAACCGTCTTTGCTTTTAAATGGAATACTTGAGCATGTGAATGATTGATTTGAATGGTATGGCATGCAGGTCTCGATTAAACACTCGAAAGGTGGAAAAGAGACGAAAATGGATCTGATGGTGATGGAGAATCTCTTCTACAACAGAAGAATATCCAGAATCTACGATCTCAAGGGATCTGCTCGGTCACGGTACAATCCAAACAAATCCGGGACAGATAAAGTTTTGCTAGACATGAATCTGCTTGAGACACTGCGCACAGACCCGATATTCCTAGGAAGCAAGGCGAAGAGAAGCCTCGAAAGAGCTATATGGAACGACACAAACTTCTTAGCTGTAAGTGATAACAATTACATCACCCAAGCCACTTGTAACTTTTATGTTTTGGATTGATCAATCCGTTTTTCTCATTACCCTCTTCTGGTTGTTTTTACTTAGTCTGTGGATGTAATGGACTATTCATTGCTGGTTGGGTTCGATGAAGAGCGTAAGGAACTGGTTCTTGGGATCATCGACTTCATGAGACAGTACACATGGGACAAGCACCTTGAGACTTGGGTTAAAGCCTCAGGCATTTTGGGTGGACCCAAGAACGCAGCTCCAACCATAGTCTCACCAAAACAGTACAAGATAAGGTTTCGAAAGGCCATGACCACTTATTTTCTAACTGTTCCTGAGCCATGGACCTCTTGATTGAGTGAAAGATAAAACCATTTTTCATCATTCTTTTGTTTTACTGATATCAATTTGTTCTTCTACAATAAAAAAAAAAAAAAAAAAAGGGAAATTGGTTTAACAGACAGATATATACATGTTTGGACCTGACTGATTGATTATCTTTTGTTTTTTTTTGTGTGTGTGGTGTGTTGGTTTCTCTTGAGACTGTATAATTGTATATTGTAATTATCGGCTAAAGCCCCCAAATTGAATGATAAAAAAATACTAATGATTTGCCTTTTTTTTTCCTTCTTTCTTATATCTGTTCTCTTCCCTTCTGTTTAATATCTGCAGTTGGACCTTATTATATTTTTGACACAAATGAAAAACATTAAGGTAATAACAGAGATAAAGATGTGTAACAAATATTAATCAAAATTTGGACACATGACATTTTATTCAAAACCAAACCAAAAAAAAAGGGAAGAAAAGTTGCACTAGACTCCGTGAAGCTTATAGCTCCTAACGTTGACTGGATCTTGTGAAAGCATGAAGTAGTTATATAGACTTATAGTTTCAGTCCACGAGAGGATTGTGGGGATAATAAAATTGTGATTTCAGTGCCTCTAAACCATAAAAGATAAATAAAAGATCACAAGTTTCCTAGTGACAATTTCCGTAATTAAAGAAGCAAGAAACGTGGCTTGAGAAACGGATCGGTGTTTTTTTTTTTTTTTTTTTGTTTCTTTGTTCTTCAATAAAAACAAAAAAAAATCTAGAAAGAATTGATAACCTCATGTGATTTGACACCTCCTTCTTCTCCAATCCCAAAGCTTCCTCCTCCATTACGAAGAAAATGTTGTCTCTGATGAATCAAACCACTTGGAATGTTGAGGAGAGAAAGTGCTGTGATCTTGTTCGAGAAATCAGAGCCACTCTCACTCTCTTTCCTCAGTTTCTCCACTTTCCACTTTGGTAACTTCAACTTCACGCTACTCATCACTTCTCTCTCTTCATCGTCAACCTCCTCCTTCTTCATTACCGAGAGATCAGACGATGATCTACGAGACAGCTTCAGATTCTCTAGCCTCTCCTTCGCACTCATTATCTGGATTCCCGACCGAACCCTTCTTGGGCCTCTCTCTTTCCATGTTCTGCCATGTGGGGTTTCGATGATTACTCGAAAAAAGATTCCAACTTTCGATACCTACCTAATCAACCAAGAGGAAATTGAGGAATATAATACCTGGGAAGCTCCACCATGAAATAAAGCCTTTTGGATTCCAAGTTCTGGTGAGGATCTAAGGGCTTTGCTCTGATTCCGAAATGCTTCACGGATTCGGATTCCAAGAGATCGTGGCCGGGAAAATCTTTAACCACCGTACCAGCTTTCACCGGAGTTTTCAGCTTGAAACTCTCGCCATTGATCTTCATGATTTTCGCAGTTTTCTTGCTTCCCAAGGAATTACCCATTAGAGAATAATGTTTTCTAGGGCTACTAAAAATGTGATCTTTTAAGTACAGAAAAGAGAAGAAAAAAAACTTTGTGGTTTGATATCTATTAAGAGCTCAGTAGTTAAAGGTGGGTGTTGTGTTAGATCAGATATGATTATAGATCTTGGATTTATGGTTGGTTGCGGATGATAGTGAACCATTTTTTAGGTCAACAAAATGCCAAATCTTGAAAGATATAAAAAAACAATGAGAAGACAAAGTTACGTCGCATTTCGCTATCAACTTGAAAAGAAAACCAATAATAACCCAAAAGTTATGTTTAATTATTTTTTATAAAAAAAAATTCAAATAACGAATTGACATATAAAATGTGTGTATTGTTCTTCACTTAAGACCATAGTTTTGTGACTAATGTTTCAGGGAAAATGACTTTGCGTAAATCACTCCGATTAATCTGGAAATTTTCGTTAGTGAAACATTTCTTCCCAAAGGCACGTGAAGATTGATTGACTTTTAACGAATTGGATAACAAAAGCTAATTTGCTTTTCTTTACATGAACAGTGACTAATGCACGTGAACTAAGCTAAATCAAAAGACCTGATTAGTCCTATGAAATGTTGAATTAACAATTGTTTTTTTTTTGGTTTATTACAAAATTAACCAAATAAATACAATATTGAGTAAAAGAGTTTGATTCTCGTAAACAGATCAACGAAACAGCCAACGAACTTAATTTTTTTTTTTTTTAAAACCTCAATGAGCCCGTAAGTTAATTCGAACCTCAAATGGTTAAGAGCTATTTAGAGTAATTCTTGAGATGATTTGCGGAGAAGCTCTAGCAAAGAATTAGCTTTGAGCTTAGCTCTCTCTGTGCCATCTCTTGATAGTTCCATCAACGGAACAACAGCTCCAAGTCTACCAATGGAGATCAGTTTTTCAGTGTCTCTCTTGCAAAGACACAACAATATCGCCGCTGCATTCTCTCGGTTTCTCGGTTCATCCTTTTGGAGAATATCTATCAATGGTGGTATTAAGTTTGCCTTAAAAATTGCGGCTTTAGCAACTTCATTACCAGCTAGAACGGAGAGTATGGTCAAGGCTTCACCGACCATCCTGTGGCTCGAGGAGTCGGTCAGCATTTCCAACAATGGGTTTATAATACCGGATCTAACCGCTCTGCCTTTGTTTCCCTCATAGATACACAAGTTAAACAGAGCCGTAGCAGCGTCTTTTTTCCCTCTGGCGTCTCCGTTCTCAAGCAGATGCACTAAGGCCGGTATTGCACCTGATGCGCCTATTATGATCTTGTTCTCATCAGCTAACGAGAGGCTAAAGAGAGTAGCTGCAGCGTTTTCTTTAGCTTCCATGGTTCCAGCTCTTAGGACTTGTACTATATATGTGACTGCTCCTGCAAGCATGATCAGTTCTTTGTTGCTTTCGTAAATGGAGAGGTTAAGAACGCAAGTGACAGCATTTTCCTGCGTTTCAACGTCGTCTGAGGTCAAAAGGTTGACCAAAACAGGGATGGCTCCTGCTTCTGCAATCAGAATTCGGTTGTCCGTGCTTCTTTTTGACAGACACCGAATTTCAGAAAGCGCTGTCCTGCGGTCTTCAATTGATCGGGTAGAGAGCTTGCGAACCAATGCTCGGATTGCGGACATGTCTCCACTTACATCACGCAAGGACCCATCAGGGTTTTTGGTTTTACCGTTCATGTAACCACCTGGCTGCTCAATGTTGTGCTTCATGCACCACTGAGAGATCAGGCTTCTGAGAACGTAGTTTGGAGTAAGAGTAAAGTTTTCGAGTTTCTGCTGGGTCTTTGGGCATCTCAGATTTCCACAGTCTATCCATCTTTGTATGTATGACCTCTCGTATGTCTGTCAATGAAGAGGGAAGATTCATTGTTAAGGTTTAGAATCAACAACAATACATCATCATAAGTGCTGTATGAAGATTTGATATTTTTTTAAAAAAAATAAGACCTGTCCTGTGGAAACAATGGCAGGATCCTTCATCAGTTCCAGAGATATTGGACAAAGGAAATCCTCTGGGATCGTGAGATTGTCCGATTTCTTTGAGTCGTCGTTGCTCTTGGTAACTGCTTTCTCCAATCTTTCATCATCAGCATCCTTTGATAAAAAGAAGGCCAAGGAAACGGAAGAGCTCTTCGGACGCGGTGATTCAAATATCTTCTCATTTGATAAAGGAATGTTGGAATGCACTGTTTCTGGAATACTCTCCAACTTCTCAATAACTTTGCTCTTCGTGTTGCTAAAGGCATCTTTCTCAATTGGCAGAGATAGAGCACTCAAGAACTTTTTTGAATTCAATGACCCGTATCTCTGCATTGCTCTTCTCAACTGCGACCTTGCTAGTTCCACCTGATTACAAGCAAGAACCTTAGCTCCAGGGGGACAGGAAAAACACATGTTCGTACAATCTGCATACTCAATGAATGAACTTTACCTGTTCGCGGACTTCGCCAGAGATATCATATCGATCATATGGCAAATCGCCTAATGCTTTCTCTAGCTTCCACGTAACGCATTGGAACTGGAATGAGATTCTCTTGGCAGCCCCATCCTTCAATCAAAGGTTAGAGACTTGCTCATGTGTTTTAAGAGATGCTCATGAAAACACACACAAATGTCAACAACTATACAACTTCTTCCGATGGTCATATCTAGACAAGAGTTTGATACACAAATATACATTACAAGGATTGAGCACCAAATCTGAGAATCAAATCAGATAGAGAATACAATGTTGAAGTCGAGCATATCAAAATCAGAATGTGCAACAGAGTCAAATCTTCATTTCGTCTAGTGATATTGAAGAAGTCAGTGGTTGAGAATGCTTACAGAGGACTCGCGAGCTTGGAAACTAGTGGCTGAGGATAGAAGACGATTCGCGGCTTGGAGCCCAACCACAAGATCAGACCACCAATCACATTCAGAAGAAACTAAAGAAGACGAAGCGTCACATTCCGGCGGCGGCGGAGAATCCCTAATCTCCTCAACCAAATGCGTCAAGAGACCAACTCGCCGCGAGAGATCGGCACAGTCCTTCTTGAACACCACCCCAGTATTCGCCGGATTCTCGACGATTTCAGCGATAAGGCCGAGCAGAGAGGTGGGAGAGACGGCTACTCCAGCCATTACGCCGTCGCATAAAAATTAAAATTAGGATTGAGACACTCCTCTCTGACTCAGACGCACCTGTATCGCTTTTTATGTTGTATGCCATGTGGCGGAAAAAGGATAAGTCGACATCGTTTTGGCAAATGCTTTTTTTTCAGTCCAAATATGGTTTTATATACTTTTATTGGACTACAAATTAGATAATTGAGAGCGAGATTCGCGTTGAAGAAAAAGATTTAGGACACAGTTGTCATTTTCAATTATTACAATTTTGTATTGCAACCAAACTTATATAATATGGAAACAAATCTCACTTTAAGGGAAATGTTTCAAATATAATTTATATAAGGAAATGGTTTGTTGCGTGCTTCGTTGTAAAGATGACCATTTTATATTCGTGTTGGAATCTTAATCTAATGGGTCAAATATATATTATATAGTCTTAGATGGTAATATAAAAAGTCAGATTAGTTAGTTTTTCTTCATGAAACAAGATAAAAACAAAATTTCAGTATATGCTAGATGCATTGTATTGACATGTCTTTCTTGGTATATGATCTGGATTACACTAAATCAAAAGGTGAAAATAAATTTTTCCTTTATATGCCTTTTTCTTTTCCCTTTTTTCTTAAATTATTTTCTTATGTGTAATTATAATTTATTTGATCATTGATTTGTTACTTTTATAAATCTTTTCTGTCTTTAACACCTTTCTAGGCGAAATTCCATCTATTTTTAAAAGTAGAACTGTGGTTTTTCCATTATTATACTTTTTAGATTTTCTTCGCAGGATCCAAGACAAACTCATTTGAAAGACATTAGATAGACACCCACTACGACTACATTAAAAATTTCCTCACAAATATAATGACATTAGGTAATGAATCCAACCATATCATAAATCAAGAACTTTAACCAATTAAAATGATGCTTAGTCCAATTAATACACCCTAAAGGGTTTAGTCCAATAAGTTATCGTGTTTGTACTAGTTGATGAGCTGATATTTAACCTAGGGCAGTTAGTATGTTGATTTGCTTCGTTTATTATATCTTTATATTACGTAATTTTAATTTATGATCAGAATAGTTCGAGTGAATGAAAAAGAAAATTATATTTTTGGTTCAGCATTTTCTGAGAATCTATTATGATTCTTAATCATAAATCTGAGAATCTATTATGGCAGTGGAAGAGACAAGTGATGTTGATGTGCCATCAAAAATTTTGAGGTCTTCAAAAGTTTTAAAGAGATCTTGTGTTGTTTCTATGGAATCATAAGAAAAAACCTCTAATACTAGAGAATTAGAAATTTTAGAAGTTTCATCTTGTGATTCCCTAGAAACGACACTGAAATTCTCTAAAACTTATGAAGGTTTTAAAATTATACTTTGAGGTTTAAGTATTGATGGCACATCCACATCTCTCGTTTCTTCTACTGCCATGAACGACTTTTTATCCCATTAAGCTCCCTCAAGAAAAAATAAAAAAATACCTTCAAGTACCAAAAATGTTGAGAATCAAACTTCTTGTACATGTAGCTTGGTTTTGTAGGTCAGCTAATCTGTATAGGCAAAAACAGGCTGGTTAAATAAAAAAAAACTGATAATTAAGGAAAAATAAAAAACCTAAAAAAAGAGGCGTGTTCAATGCTTCCACTTTGATATCTACACATATGGCCGGCTCTGAACCCAAACAGATCAAGTATGGACTTGCGGTCCTTATTTTTACATGAAAATTTTATAAGGCAAAACGGCCCATTAAAAAAAAAAATGTGCAAAACAACCATTTTTTTCTCACTTGTGACCTTAATAAACTCAAGATCGGCTTTGTCTACACAGTTCATTAACAAACTAGTTGCATTTCTATTTTCCTTATCAAAGCTTTAACTAGTGAATGAACATTTTGAATATTCCAGAACTCTCATGACTGGTTTCAAACTATTCACATTGATGGACTTTGGATACTAAATTCAAAACGAAAAGCAGACAAAATAAGTACACATATATACAATGAATTTTAAGAAAGGAAAAATTTTGTTCAATATGAATATATTATTAGTATTGATAGATTCCTTTTAGTTAGGAGAGTCTAATTAGGGTCTGAATGTTTGATTATATCAGAGTAAAAAAAAAAGTATGTAAACTTTTTTCTACTTTTAGTTTCAACCAATCAGGTTAAACTAAAAAAAAAAAAATTATAGCTTACTTACGCTGAAAATGAATAAATATAGAGTAATTTTTCTACTTTAATCAAGAAAAACAAAATTTACTCCATATTTACTTTTTCTGTTTCCTCTTGTTTCCACTTTTTCTTTTCCACATTTTACTCTAGCTCCATATCCTTCACACCCTTAAATTGCTATTGCACAAAGAGTAAAGTGTAGTGTGGAGGAAGATGAACAATTGAACATACTTCTCCATTTGTTGTTAAAAAAAAACATACTTCTCCATTTTAAGTGAGTTAGTTAATTATTGTCGACGAAAGCATGTCCCGTCAATGTGCACCGCGTATTGACTTCCTTTCACAGCTTTATTGATCTGATTCAACGGTTATCGTCGGTTATCAACGGTTAACTACTACCAATGATCGAGCCGAAAACGAAACCGGACATTTAATCAACGAGCCGGTCCAATTCGGAAGTAAAATTTTCAAACATCATTTTATTATCGCTCTAGTGAATATTTTATGTTATCAACGGTTAACTACTACCAATATTTTATTTTATGGTTCAAAAAAAAAAAATATGTGGAAATTGTAATATAACAATAGTGATATATGATGCCTTTGTAATATAACATTATATATAAGCCAGATGTGTACAAACAAATACACCATCTTAATTTTCTGATGCAGCACCAGCACATATCCGATTTCGTTCTTTGACAAAGAGTTTTCTGCAATCTCACAATTAATAAACCATGTTGATCTCACCGGAAAAGAAGAAGTGTTTCTTGACTTGTTGAACCATAGCTAGAGGATTCGCTAGAGTCTTGAAGGCAACGAACTGGCAAAGAAGTCATGGTCTTCATTGGGATGAGACCGATGTTGAGGTCAGGCAAACGGCTATGTCCAGCACAAGTACTATACTCAGAGCAATTGGTACTTGAAACGGGCAATATTGTCATAACATCACATGATTCGGATACCGAAGAAGATTGATCACTAGTAATATCAGTTTCATGTTCCTTATGCGAGGAATTGAGGTATCGTCTGGAAATGTAGTTGGTGTGATGGTAAAGACGATGATTGGTTGGGTCGATTCCCATTTTCACGAGTTTCCTCTTTAAGTAAGTTTCCCAATGGATCCTTACTTCGTTGTCGGTTCGTCCAGGCAATCTTCCCGCTATCAGTGACCATCTGAAAACGTTACCATAAAAAATATATATATTATAACGAACATCACATTTTGGTAAAAAATTTATACTAACGTTGGAAGTTGAATTAAGAAGAAGAAGAAAAAGAATGAAAACCTATTGCCAAGAAGTGCATGAAGCTTGAGGATGAGATCGTCTTCGTCTTTTGAGAAGTTGCTTTGTTTAAGTTCCGGCTTTGCGTAGCTTCTCCCTCTCACTCTACATCTCTTTGCACGGTGTAGCAATCCTAAAGCATTGATTAGAGATCAAACTTCAAAAATTAAATCGGATAGTTCGTTGCAAACTCACACGTGCACATGTACATATATGTAATCTATGAGTTCTATACATCGATCTTTAACTATGAATAATTGGTCATATGAAAAGCAAAACACAAGATTGTTAGTTTTGAAAAAAGAAACGTATATATCGACGGAGAAAAGTTACCAGAAGGCGGAGAGAGAGCGAGGAGGCGGATTTTGTTCATGACTTTCTTCAAAGGAGATTGTTAGTTGATTTGATTGTGAGGTTGCTTGCGAGAAGCAATTGATATATAGGGAATAGGAGATGGATAGAGGTTTGACTTGGACCGGTGGGTTGAGGGAAGCGTGCATGGTCAATTCAATTAATAAGATATAGTTGGACGAGGAAGAAGAAGAAGAACACATCAATGTGTTAATTGGTCCCACATTTATTCAACTCCAAATAGACATTATCACGGTGATGTTTTCATAGTCTCGTGGAATCATAAATGTGGAAAGAGTTCGCATTTAATATGCCTTACCAATACAACAATACCAATCCAAATCTCGCTCTTATCCATATTTTTACAATTAGACAATAATTTCTGATCTTTTTGAGAAGTATGAATAAAAAGCAGTTATATATTATATAAAAAAATAAAAAAATTCTCATCTTGACAAAAAAAAGACAAAATTTTATCATAAACTATATGTATATATATAGTTTTTTTTATATACCCTACGGTCAGCCCCGGTAGGAACGCACCGAGGTGCTCCAGAGTGGACTTCTATCCAAAGGACCACCACACTGTTTATCCCGAGTTTGGAATATTTTCCGACCAATGTCAGGGGGTTGCCGGATCGCTGGGTAAACTGCCTGGGCCGAAGCCCAAACCCAGACTTCCTACACGAATGTGATTTTTGTTTCGACGGATGATCGAACCCGGGGGGAATGAGGTGGCACATTCCCAGATTTCTCATTACCACTCGACCACGCCCGTGTGGTTCGATCCTCTCTCGAAACAAAAATTATATTCATGTGGGAAGTCTGGGTCTGGGTTTCGGCCCATGCAATTTACCTGGTAGTCCGGTAACATGCAATCCGGCTACCCCTGACATTAGTCGGAAAGCATTCTAAACTCAAAATAGGTAGTGTGGTGGCCCTTTGGATAGAAGTCCACTATATAGCTCTTCGATACGTTTCTACTGGAGATAACCGGATCAGCCGATATAATATATCAAAAAAAATATATATATTCAAAGGTTGTAAAAAAAAAAAAAAAAAACATACGTCAAAGGTTTCTGACAATAAAAAGCCCTTACGTTTTTTTGCAATTTTACCTATGGCATCTCAAAAATGCATGTCAACCACTTATCAACCGTCAAACTGCAACGCCGTCTCATAGAGTTATAAAAACATGTCACTAGGAAACTTCTTTATATCTCAAATACTAAAAAAAAATTATAAAAAACAAAATATATTTTTAGCACAAAAAAAAACAAAATATAACTATGAATTAGCCAAATAAATAAACATATGGTACTTAGCTGATCTAAATATCTGCGGGATTACAAAATCAACTCATCAATCCCCTATTTTGGTTTATCAATTAAAACATCACAAGAATACATAAGTAAATGATGTTCTATAAAAAGAACCTTTCAAAGTGCCACGTTTTTGTAATTCTATCTGTAAATATAAGTCAGTCATTCACCCACAGTTAAACCGCAAATAGCATCTCAGGGGTAGGATTGCAAGAAACGTGTCACTTGTAAACTTTTTTATAACTCAAATAAACAACAACAAAACAAAATGTGAATTAGCAAAATAAATTCATCTATTATCCGCTATTTTGGAGTTCATCAATTAAAACAAAAAAAAAATCACAAGAATATATAAGTCAAATGAGTAGAACCCGAGTTTAGAGATAGAAGAACATATGAGTAGAACCCGAGTTTAGAGATAGGAGAACATATGAGTAGAATCAGGTGGTCTACATGTCACTACTGTTCATCACGCTATGTTAAAAAATTATCGATGGTGCTTAAGTTAACCGTCAACTTTTTTTGTTTTTTGTTTTTGTTTTAAAGCGATTGCTATCTGCATATACGTTATTGGAAACTATCTGAAAACTTTCTACAAACTTCGAGAAGTTATGAAATGCTTTAGATTTTTTTTAAGTTTACATAAATTTTTGCAGGTCGGAAAACTGTTGCAAGTACTCATAATTTCTGGAAATTTAATATAACGCATAACAAATGATATATATGATGACTTGATGAGCGTCATAGATATTGTGTCCAATTTGTTCAACATATTATTTTGAAAAAAAAAAAAATGCTATTTCAGAAAATTAAAATAATGAGAATAAGAAGAAGATATTTCGCAAGTGGCTCAAAATGAATTGGGTACATTTGATTAAGATCCAGAAGTTTACAAAAAAATAATAAAAATAAAAGAATTATGGAGAAAATGTAAGCGATGAAATTGAAAGAAGAGGATAGATCGAAGAGTGTGTGTGCACAGGAACAGATAAGGTAGAAACATGAGCATTCAATTGAATTGACTGGTGGTTAGAGTTCAAGGAATTTTGTATCATTCACCTCTTCTTCCCTCTCTCACTCACTCACCCACCTAACCATATACTATTAAACATTCAATATAAAATGTACTATTGGGTCCGTTAAAGCCCGTAGTTATTAGCCCAAAGGTTCATTTTCTTCCCCATTGACTAATGACAAGCTACTTCTAATGTCAGAATCCGAGTGAAGCACACTTAACCGAATTATGCATATGATTCAATTGGTGATAAATTGTAAGAGATTTCTAGAGGAATGAAATATTAATAAGAGATAACGAAATAGTTAAAAAAAAAAAGGTTTTAAAATAAATAATTAATTTGTGGAAGTACCCCTTAATCTAGTGGTTAACTAAAAGGTAAAAGGTTCATTAATGTTTCTACACAAAGAAGTCCGAGTTTCAATTTACATAAGATGCAATTTCTGCATATTAATGGAGGTAAGTTTATAAAGAAATCTTCAGTGTGGTGCAGGTGGAACCGTTCAACGTGATTGTGGTTCTTGGTAGAACGAGTAACATTGTCCTTGTAGTAGTTCTCATAATTTGTATCAATATTAAAAAAATTATATATATTAAAAAATATATTTAAGATTTAAAAATAAATAAAAATAATGATACCGATTTCTGCTAGTTTTTTCCGTTTTTTGTAATTGATAACTATCAAAACGATATATCCATTACCGCTGCGATAAAAATTCAAATCCTCGTAATATAAATAGTTTTGAAACTGATTAAGATTTTTAGTAATACGCCCTTGACCGCAAGATCTTTCAAGTGCTGGGTAGATTCAGATTTGGGATAATCTTTGATGATAATTCCCGAAAGAATTAAGAACAAGGCGATGATGATCTCGGCTTGGAAACGTGGAGTAGCTAGAAAGGCGTGGGAATCACTCCCGAAAATCCTTTCGAAAACACACTCACTATTGACGCTTCTTCACGGGGATCGGTTGAATGGTGACTCAAAAGGAGACAGAAATCCTTTTGACAAAGCCCAACGATGATTCTCGGAATCACTCTAAGAACAATCGAAGTTTCTCACAAGACTCTCGAGAATCGCTCTCTAGACTCAAAGTGAAAGAAGTTGTTTTTATTAAAAAGTTTGATAATGATCACAAATGATCTTACATTGTTTAAATAAGCAAAGGGAGTTCAAGGGTCTAAACCCTTCTCGAAAATGAGAGAAGAAAAAGTCTAAGAAATTGTGAAAATAAATACAGAAATTTGACTAAGGAATTCGCATGTCTCTTGGAATTCTTGAGGGATTTTGCTGCGGGATTTGTTGAGGGATTTTGCTGCGGGATTGGGCTTGAGGGAAAAAGTGTTCCAATGCCTCATTAAAAACCTTGTCACGTAAAACCCAATGGGTAAAACCGTGACTAAGGAAAAGAGCACATTTGGACTTGTATCGAAACCAATGCGATTCGAAGTACTTCCTCCTTCAAACCCACGATTTCGTGAACGTGTTGAATAAGTCCTCCTAGTGCCTCCTTGAGCTTCTTCGCCTTAGCTTTCGTCATAGGTCCTTCCGGAATGTGCAAAGCTTCCTCGGGTTCAAGCTCCTTCTCGGCAAGTGTCTCCTCGGCTAAGTGATTAACCTCCGTTGTGTCGTCTAGGATCATATCATTTAGCATAGTGGTTAATGGTTTGTGCTAGAATCATTGATTCGTTACGTTACAGCCAATCAAATTCACATTGACAAAAAAAAAGATTTCGACCTAAGATCGATCTCTTGAATTAATTTATGCAGAATCAACTCTTTTCTTTTCTTCAAAAATCCGAAAACGAAGACATTCCATATTGTAAGTTGTTTTTTTCTGTAGAATTACACAACCATTTAACCATCTTGCTGAAGAAATACTCTTGTCACCACTTGACCATCTCAAAAGGCCTCATCATCATATTGTCTTCATGATCCAATATCTACAACAATTGAAGAATATATATAATTAGCTCCGCGTCAAGAAAACAATCATTTGTAAGTATTTAACTAACTTACGTGGCAATGGTAGACGTAGCCTGGCTCTTGAGTGGCATCGAAGGAGTAAGATTCGTTGGAGTGAATGTATGAAAATCTGACGAGGATCTTCGTTACATGTCCCGGCATCATTTTAAATACGTTTTTCCATCCCCGCTCGTGTGCCGTCACCGCCGTCTTATTCCCACGTGCGTACTTGCTGATCTGGCACTTGACGGCATCGTTTTTCTCCGTCATGCAGTCCGTGAACTTCTCACTCTCCACCAACGCCGTTTGTTCCAATACTTTGAACAGTCCCAAGTGAATGTGCAACGGATGGTTATCCTCCGTTAAATTTATCACTTCCCACACCTTCATTAACCGAACCGGATTTTAGTTATTAAGATATTTTCGAATTAGACCGTTAAAAATAGGAGTGAAATTGTATAATAATACAGTACCTCGCTCGTGCCTATTTTTGGAGTTTCCGTCACTGGAGCGTTGAATGGTAACCCGTTGATGTACAGATGCGTTGGCTCGTCAGTGTTCGACACGTACTCGAACATGGCTATGTAACGAGTACGGACCGAGGTTGACACGTCAGCAAACGGGTATTGGATCAGTTTCTTCGGAATGGTCGACGTGTCAGCTTCTGACTCGTCCTTGATTTTGAACTTCATTACTTTGCTGTTCTCTTCCGTGACGGGATCTCCCGACGGGTAAGGATAAGGCGCGTTGTTGGCGAGGATTGCCGTTTTCGACGTTGACTTCGAGAAGTCAACGACGACGTCGACGATTTCCGACGGAGCGAGGAGAACCGATTTGGTCGATACCGGTTTAGCTAGATAAGCCGAATCAGAACCGACGACGATGAAACCGAGACCGTTGGAGAAGAAGAACCGGAAAAACCTGGCGTTGCTAGCGTTTATGATTCGGAATCGGTATTTCCGGCGGCGGACGGTTAATCTCGGCCAAGCTTTTCCGTTCACGATGATTGCGTCGCCGAAATACTCCGGCTGCCATTGCGGATGAATCGACGGGTTGTTCCCGGTTGCGTTCATGTAAATCGAACCGTCTTTACGGAAACTCCGGTCAAACACGATCAACGGACGATCAAATTCGCGGCCAGTTGGTAAACGGAGAGGCGATTCGACGGAGCTATGGCGGAGAATGTAAGCGCCTAACAAACCGGCGAGAAGGTTGACTCTGGTCAAACCGGCCGCGTGATCGTGGTACCACATGTTCCCGGGCTGTTGCTTGTTGACGTAATGCGACGTCGTTTTGGTCCATTTTGTTCCGGTCTCTTTGAAACCGGAGGTGAACCAGGAATCGGCGTTTCCGTCGCTGGTTGGTTCGTGGATGCCGCCGTGTAAGTGAACCACCGCGGGAATTCCGCCGCGTTTGGCGATGGCAGGTGAGATTGTTGAGTCCCAAGGTAGGATGTGAGATGAAGGGAGGTGATTTCGCCACGTCACGTAAGTATCAACGCCGTAAACGGCTTCGATTGTGGGCCCAGGAACCGTTGCCTTACGCTTCGATACGCCGTATGCGAACACTGACGTGGCAGGCAAATCTCTGTGGAATTTCTGTAGTTTTTCAATAATTTAATTCAAATCAATGTCCAAAAATAATTCGATGCTAATCAAGTAATTTCAAAAAGTTGAGCATTATTATAGTTGATAATCATTAATATCAAATAGTCGGCGAAAATAAAGAAGAACAAAGAATGTACTCCCTCCATTTCTTTTTATAAGTAGTTTTGGCTAAAAACACAAAACTTAAGAAACTCATCTTTTACCAAAAAATATCATTTAATATATAAATTAAAAATAATCCAGTCAATCATAAAAAAAACTGCATAATATTATTGGCCACACAGTATTCGATAAAGGTAAAAGTTACATAAAAACATGAAAACAACTTATATTGTTAAACAAAACAAAATCTTTAAAACTACTTATAAAAAAAAACGGAGGGAGTATTAGATTTGTGATGTTGTTCTTAGTATAATTAATCAAAACAAGTGTTAAGAGAGCAAAGAATATTAAATTTGACTATTCATAAAAGAAAGGGCATTGATTCGTCGGTATTAGATATTTTTCCAAGAGGACAAAGTAAGTGAGGACAAGAGACTTACAAAAAAAAACACAAGTGGAATCTATTCTTATGATGACTTTACCAACGAAGAGGCGTAGCCAGCTAAAAAGCGATTAGCCTCAATAATCCTTATAATTTCAAAATTTTGATAAGTTTAATTTTATCGTTAATGAGTTTAAATTCAAAATTAATTAGTTTTCTTTTTCTTGCATGTTATACAGGTGTATATCACTAACTGGTGGTTATATGTGTTTCTATCTAAATATTTTGGCAATTTATAGCCTCAGGACAGAAATGGGAATGATCTGTCTCCACGAAAGACTTTACTGTAAATTAAATTTAATAACACTACCAAAAATAGCTTCAAGAAAACAGAGTAAAGAAGGAAAAAATGAGAAAAAGGAAGGAAATGAAAATGAGAAGGAAAAGAAAGAAAGAAATGAAAATGAGAAGGAAAAAAAAAGAAAGAAAGTAAAAATACCCATTTCTTGAAGAACATGCCGATTTGAAGAGATTTGGGTTTGAGGAAGCCATTGGCGAAGTGGAAGCCATGAAGAGTGGGGATATGAGGAAGCTCGTCAACGAACATCTCCAGCTTCTCAACGTTGAACAATCGCTCCTCAGGCTTCGTGCCTCCTGCGTCTCCGGCTACGAGCCACGTCATTGTCACGAGTAGCAGCAACATGACCCTGGTCATCGTTTTCCGACAAAGCACAAACTCCATGTCTTTTCGAGTTGTGTAAATATGTTTTGAAGAAAAGTCAAGTGTGGTATGTGTGTGTGGAATACTCGAAAGTTGGGAAGAGAAGTTGACAAAGTCCTTTGGTATTTTGTGTATTTATAATACATATATGACTATATGAGTGTGTGGTGTGTGAGATAACTTTATTGGTCTTTGCTTTCACACTCTTGAGTTTTAGAATTTTGTTCTGTATTGTAAAAGTCCAATGGGTTTTTGGTATATATGTCATATATGTGTAACGAATATATCCACAATCAAATACTTTCTCGGTTTATCTTTATAGGAAGTATTTGTTTTCAACATTATTTGTCTTTTTAAATATTTTTCTATACAAAATTTGTTGGTCAATGAATTTCAAAAGCCACAATAACAAATTTAATTCTGCACTATTATCAGTAGAAGATTTTGGTTCCAATGTAAAACTATGAATTTTTGATTTGATTATGTAAAAATGGCTATAAATTGATTGTTTTATAAAAATTGGTAACATGATTTTTCATTCAACTGTATTAAGAAGACTTGAATGTTGGTTGACCCATGTAATAAAGTGACCATTTGTATTATGCATTTTTTTTTTTGATAGAATTGTTTTTGGTTAAATATTAAAGTGTTTTTTGTTTTTGATGATTAGGAGGTTCATGGCCCGTACATTCCTTATGGCGAGGCCCATACTATATAATTTAACTCTCTTTTATTAAAAACAAAAAAAATATTAAAAACAAAAATTTAAGAGTTTAGACCCAAGAGATTTTTTCAAGAAAATTGGTGAATTATGATAAGGGTGGTTCTTTCAATCGATTTCCAAGATGATTTGGGATTAAAATGATGAATAATAGTCAAGGTATTATGGTTAGGGTTCTTTCGATCGATTCAACTAGATTTTCTCAACTTGGAATATATAATAATATGAATAAGCAATTTCATCAACACATTGATTAGCTCCTCAAGTTTTAAAAGCAAAAGATGGCTTAAGAAAATGTCTTCGAATTGAAAGGATCTCTCTTGAAACAAATGAATCTTCACCATTTTCTGAATTTTTTTTTTTTAACAACTTTTATGCATTAGTTTCAAATTTCAATTCAATCTAGATTTTAAATCTGCGCGCCCACATGTGATAATTTGTTTTTAATATACAAATTGTGAAAAAAGAATAAAAATTAATTTAAATATATTTAATTTTTAAATTTATAATATATTTAATAAATATTTGAGAACATGCTTAATATTTGTTTAACAACAAGTTTAATTTATTTAAGAAAATAATAGATGTTTAGAAACAGATTCTAAAAATGCTCATGTTTTAATACTATAGATATCAAAAGGACCAAAACCCAAATTGATGTAACTTATATATTTTTTTTAAAAAATTGTAAGGAATTTGATTTTGTTTATATCCCGGTGTTATTTAATTGCACATCTCCAAATTTTGACCGGTTAGTTAGGGGTGTCAATTAGGGCCAAAGCCCGAAGGCCGGCCTGGCCCGACCTTGAAAAACAGCGGGCTCGGGCCTAGAAATATAAGCCCAAAAAAATCGGGCTTTTCGGGCTAAAACCCATTCGGGCTAGTGTGTTTTCGGGCTTAACTCGATCGGGCTCGGGCTAGCCCGAAAAGCCCGGAACTTTATATTTTAATTAGTTAGAGATTTTATTTAAATATTTATCTTTCTAAAAATAATAGTTTGACATATTTTTTGTACATTTCGTGATCCATGTACCATTATCATTCATCCATATTTATTTCATATTTTTAAAATCATTATCTATAGACTTTCAATGACATTTCTATATAATTTATACATGTCAAAACTTAATATTATTTTACTTTTTTTTTATCTGTACCTCTTGATGGTGATGAGGATTTAGAAGACAATGAAGGAGATTCTAATCTAAACTCTACTACCTAGATTTGAAGTGTTTTGATTTTATGTTTTATTTGGTAATACAATTTATTTGAATTTTATTTGTTTTTTTGTCAAACTTTTAAATTTAATTGGATTTGATATAATACATTTCAATTTAGATTTATTTTATAAATATTTTGTTTTAATTATTCATCTAAGAATTGTGAATTTTTGTGTTTGTAAATAAAAGAACGAAAAAGCCATAGAGCCCTGTTCGGGCCGGACCGGACTCAAATATATGCGGATTTTATGGGTTTCGGGCCGGGCCGGGCCGGGCTAGCTCGATCGACTTCCCTACGGTTTGTAGAGTAGAGGAAAGCCCATTACAATATTTTACTTGCACGTCGGCCCAATAGAATATAATTGTTAATTGCCAAATCACAGTATTTGGCTTTTGGCTTTTGGCTTTTGGCTTTTGGCTTTTGGCTTTTGAAGTGTTGAGTCTCTCTCTACGTCTCCGTGTTCCTAGTCAAAATGACTGAGGGACGTCGATGTCTCAGGTACTGTACACGTGGCGATTATCTAAGAGGTCCATCTCCTACATGGCTTCGTGTGTCGTTTCTCGTCTCTCCATTTGTTTTGTTTTGCGTCATTTTCACAAGTTCAAATCTAACATATCATTTAAAAAACCAAAAAAAAATGTGATAAGTCATGATTTAATAATAAGTCATTTCAGTTAATTTGTCTCAAACAGTTGATTGGATTCTTGATACAGTTGGAGAGACTTGAAATTTAGAGATCACTCGTTTGTTAGGATTAAACAGGTGTTTGTTTTGTCATGATGTTACTGTTAATTGGTTATGATATAACAATTAATTATTTTTGAGTTTTGATATTGAACAGAGAAGCATAGAATATATAATCAAATTGTCAACTTATACGATCAATTAATGTATGCTGGATGTGTTTAAACGATCTAATTAATGATACATGTTTGGTCCCTAATCTAGGCGATGTTTGATTACAAAAATCGTTACTATAAGACTTGTCTCCTTACCGGTGGTCGGAAAGATTGCTACGGCTAGGTTTATTTAAATTAGTGATTAGCGACTGGTCTAAGTTTTTTGGTCGACTTTATATTATGGAAGCCCAACTATCATCCCAATATTACAAAAGATAGAGATAAGAACTTAGAGCATCTGCATTGAGAATGTCTCAATGAATAGTCCATACAGTAAAGAGTGGATTGAATAAATTCTTCTCTTGAATTTTTCAGGGATACTGCTGTATCGGTATTCTATCCACGTGAAGACAGGGTGGACCAAAGTTACACAACATTTGGTTATATGAATATGCAAATGGTGGTAGCTCATGGTGGACGGTGTGCTGAACGTGTGGTTTTTGGGGATGATGTCACTGATGGATGAAAAGATGATTTGGAGAAGATAACAAAAGTAATCTCAGTATATCTCTTGCTCTTTCTGTCTTGTCTAACTAATTATTGTGTCTTACAAATTGCGATGCAAGATTGTGCCAGAAGCTCGTTGATCTACCATTGCCCATTTTGACACGGATAAATTGCGATGCAAGAGGTCTGAGAGACAGCAACCTGCCTCCTTGTGGAAGATCCGGAGATGCTATATTGTTTGTGCATGTGACACGAAGACAAAGAGGTCACCTCTAGCGAGGAAGCCTACTAGAAAACATGACACCGCCAACATTGGATTGATCTCCATGAATGTGCTGATTCTATTTGCACATCAATTGGTCTTACAGATACTCGGATGGCAACCGGTTGTGTAATGATGAACGATCGAAACATCACTTGTCCCCATTTCTGTTCAATGACTTGTCTCTGATTTCTATCCGCTTCCTCTTTGGGCGGCTTTTAAAGTAAAAAAGTTGTGAATGTTATCATTAACTATGTTCGACATATAGTTCAGTAGTGTTAACCAAAAGCCAAGCACCCATAATCTCATTCACATAAGCATATTCTCTTACTTCTGTCACAGTAGTTACAAATCAGAAACCATGTGTAAATCAAATCAACACATGATGGCATTTGAGCGACCAACACATATTATATAGTTCACATACATTTGAACAAAAAGCAAAGGCAATTTTCATAATTAATGTCTGACTAGTAAAAACAAAACATTAATACACATTAAATTTTTTTTTTACTACTCCTATGTCATTATTTTCCACACAATATTTTGACAAACGAATATTCCACAGCCCACAAAAGCTCTTTGTCTTTCATCCGTATAAATTTGTTTTTTCCACTCTATTAGCGCCAATAATATATGCATTTCACATTTTTCTTTCTCTAAAACTATATTGCCTCCTAGAGTCCCGACTACCGCTTTTGACTACATACAATTTATCTTGCAAATTTTAGAAAGAGACATAACACATATTTTCGAAGATGCTTCCAATTTAGTATATCTTTTGTTACGTTTTGCTTCCCTTATATGGTAGCTTCGTTATGTTTTTGCTCAATTATTTTTCTCTCATCCCAAATAGATCGTTTTAAAATTGGAAAACTTGGGCATTTGAAATTTATACAAATGCAAAGTGTTTTGCATGACCAATTATATCCAATTCGTCTCTAATTTCACCATGGAGTCGGTGTTTTTGATCAAACGTTTGAATTTTTATGGAAGAAAAAATAATAAAAAATGATCACTTCATCTTTAGCTTTGTTGTAGACTATGTTCTCAAAATTTTTTAGATTTTTATAATGAACTCATTGAGTTTTTTTCCGGTTTGTATAAGGAGCTATTAAATATGAGAGCTTTGGAGTTTTTACCTTGGATAAGAAAATGTAAAATTATAAATCACATGTTTGAAATTAATTTTGAAGAAACTCCTTTTTTTGCGAATGCTACATTGGCTGTCGTGTTAGCAATTCCTTGCTCTCTGGCTATTTGATAGTAGGATTTTTACTTGTCAATTACTCAAATCCCACTCATGTCATTGTAGTATTTGAGATATCGAACCACAGAGGTTAAAATTGAAGCACTAGGAATACATGAATCTTCCTAAGCTAGAGCAAATGTTTTTGGGTTTTATGTTTATGGGAAAAGAAACAAATGCAAGAAAGTAAACAAAGATAGAGGTGTTGGATCATGGAATGAACTATCAAATGAATGATTAACAATCAAACAATGAATCATTTGGAAGCATTAATCACTATCCTAGAACATGGAATTCACAATTATGACTAATCCATTCCCATGGCATTAATCACTTTGTTAATTACTTAATCAAGAGCAAACTTTCATTTGTGATTAAGTAATCAAAAAACATTAAAGAAACAATTCTAATTGTTCACTAAACACCCTAAACATCAACTTTCGTTGGCTAGGATATGCAAAGCTCACAAAAGGCTTGGTTCAAGCATTTCATCGAACACTTTTCGGGCGTGAAATGCCTTAGTTCTAGATTTAAGATTAACCTAAGTGAAGGATCTAACAAGATGCAACCTAAATCATCATCATCTAATCATCAATCAACCATTGACTAAAGATGCCTAAACATTCAATGCACATTCATTCTTATGACATGGATCACACAAGTAGATTAGTTCACTTCCATGATACTAATCCATTTACAAATCATCTAGTTATCAAGAACTTCCGTTCGCAACTAAATGATCCATAATCATTAAGCATTAGTCCATACAAGTCAACAATTCACCTTAATCATCAATTTCCATTGGCTAAGAATTGAATTGCATGCTTAGAAGGTTTCTAGACATTTCATCGAACACCTTACGGAGGAGAAATGTCTTAAGTTCTAGAAATGAGTTGTCAATTCGATTCTAGCATTAAGATCCCTCCTAACATGAGAACAAATGTTTATTTAGTCCTAAGTATCAACAATCAACCATCAAACCATCCAAATCAAACAAATCCAAAATCCAACAAAAAAGTCAACTCATAAGAACATGAAGAACAAAGAAGAACACAAGAGAAAAAGAGACATAAAGATAAAGAACAAGGATTAAATAAACATAATATAAAGATAAGTTGAAAAATCATTCACTAGAGTGGCATGAATGATGAAGATCCATCCAAAATCATCATAAGAAGAGTTTGGGAGAAAACTCAACTCTAGGGAAAAAGACTTAACATGAAAATTAGGTTTTTATGGGTTTTATAGAGAAAAGGGGCGGACCGGATCGACCCGGGACAAACCGGGTACTGACCCGGTCGAAATGGGTCAAATCCGGTCTTGTGTAGAACCTTCGCTAAAGCCGTGATATCTCCTGGGATACATGTCCGAATGGCCTCAAACCACCTCCTGTGGACAGCTAATACACATGGATATAATTTTTGTGAAGGCCACCGAAGCTAAATCCGATTGGAAACCATTCGTCCAGCCAGGTCTTTCAGGCATGTCGGGTGACTTCGTTCAGACGGACATACTCTCAGTAAAGTGGCCATATCTAACGAACCATGTATCCGAATGATCCGAAACCACCTCCTGTAGTCAGCTAACTCACTTGGCTACAACTTTCATGAAGACTTCAGATCAAACTGGGCACGGGAAGGTCTTCATTTGGCCTGATCTTTGAGTCACTTTGGCTGCATCGGTCGGCCACAGCCCGATGCCACGCACCGATGGACTCTCAGATTTCGCAGAATTTCCATCGGTTGGTGGCATCGGTGTCTGGCGCACCGATGCAATTCTTGTCGTCGATTGTGAGCTTCCCATCGGTCGGCATCAGACCGATGCCACGCACCGATGCATTCTCGGATTCGTTCTACATCGGCCAGGCAGACACGCTAAAGCAAAACAAGCACAACTTCGAGGTCCCTTGTTCGAATGACATGAATCCAATTCCTGTGTTTAGAGGACTCATCGGGCTACAACTCTCATGAAGACTCCAAGAGCTGGATCAAATCGGATCGCCTTCGTCTGATCGGTTCTTTGAGACGTTCTGGATGGTTTCTCTCTAGTCTTTAGGCACCAAATCTCCAAACGCCACCAAGTGTCTCCAAGACACCTAGAAACACTCCAAATGTATGCAAAACTCAGTAAGACCTAATGCAAACACCTATTACTCTAAATGAGACCTAAATGCAAGACAAGACCATGATCATGCATGCAAATTACACAAACCTCTAAATAAAATGCATGCTAAAACATACAATATATGAATATATCACTATTATTCATAAAACCAATTGTAATTTTGGCATTTGTTTGTTTGAACGCCGTTGAAATAACTTAATATGAGTTGAGTTTATCACCTAAAGATGACTATGAAGAACGAAAAGGTTCATAAAGAGGAACTTCACCAAGAATTGGTGCTTTAATATATAAACAAATTAAGATCAGTTGTCTTCTTCTAATAATGACGAATTAGATCGATAGAGATGCCAAAGATCAGTTGTCTTCTTCTTCAGAGGCCTCCTCCTCCTCCTCAAAAGGAATGTCTTCTTCTTTCAAGGCCTCCTCCTCATTAGCTGCTCCAGAGGATTCTCCTGATCATAATATTTTTAAGAAACTCTGAGCATAAAAATTTGATTATTTATCTAGAAAACCCCTAATTTTCATGGTGAAATCGAATTGTAATTTTCAAGGTGAAATTGTAATTTAAATCGAATCTGTCAAAAATACGAATCTAGAAAAGTCAAAACACAATATATTTTCATGGTGAAATCGAATTGTAATTTTGATGGTGAAATTGTATTTTAACGAAAACATGAATCTTTTCATGATGATATCGAATTGTAATTTTCATGTCAAAACACGAATCATGGTGAAACTGTAATGTCAATTACAATTTCATCGAATATGTCAAAACACGATTCTAGAAAAGTAAAAACTGAATCCTGCATGTAGCTCCTAGAAAACCCCTAATTATGTATATGAATATAGCAAAAAAAAAAAATTTGACTTACCAGTTTTGTTTTGTTGTTCCTCAATATCATCTCAACCACCGCATCCGCTTGCTTGCCCTTTTCCTTCTCGATTTGAGCCAACTGCTGCACAGAATTGGCTAACAGGGTTGCTTGTGGCCTGGTTCTTCTCCCTTTTGGAATCTTTTTCAGAGATTCGATTATCCCTCTCGGCTCTTCAGGACGAGATTTCGCAGCAGCTTTTTGGAGACGAAGATTGTGGACTTGATTTTCAATAAAGTGGGAAGCCAAAGTCACATAATATTTTTGTTGGTGCATTGATTCCACTCTGACTGTAATTACGAAAAGTACAAATGTGTGCATACTTGTAAAATCAGGTACACTTGAAAATGATTTTGTAGATTAATGAGAAACCAATCGGAGACTTGATACTGTAATAATAGATATTAATCATTCACCTTAGTGCGCAGGGTCGTGCTCTGTCTCGTACTCGGGAAGAGGATGTGGTTCAGGCTGTGACTCGTGCTCTGTCTCGTACTCGGGAAGAGGATGTGGTTCAGGCTGTGGCTCCTGCTCAGCCTGTGACTCGTGCGCTGTCTCGTACTCGGGAAGAGGATGTGGTTCAGGCTGTGGCTCCTGCTCAGCCTCAGGCTCAGGATGAGGATGAGGCTCCTCCAATGTTGCTTTTATTCCCTAAGATGATTAAAAGCTCGAGTGCCAAGATGAAGCATGAAGATAGCGATACCTTACTCGCACGCTATTATCTAACATCTCAACGTATTTAATAGGTTCTGTTTAATGTTTCTGCATGTGTTTTGGCTAGCCAATACATATCTTGAATAGGTTTTGGCTCGCCAATACATTATTAGTGTATGAATTCTACTAATGTTTTGTTTTGCCCCAAACTAAAGTCTAGTAGTGGGGGATGAGAAGTCTTCTAGTAAACTAACCATCGCTAGATTAAAAATGGTCCTTATATGTTGCAGATTTGTTTTTGTTTTTGCGATGCTATCTGATTTGAACACACCTAATTCGAACAAAACATAATCATATTACAAATTATAAAACGTGAAGAGAAACATCCAAGATCCAAGATTCTTCACTAACATATGATCCATTAAACGTGAAGAGAAGAGATGTTTTAAGCTTCATTTCCCTAGGTATTCTTTCGTGGTCTCCCCCTTCCCCTTTTTGGTGGTCCTCCTGGGACTTTATGGGGCTGAGGCTGTGGCTCAATTCTCTGGGTATCATTTGGTGGTCTCCCCCTTCCCCTTCCCCGTTTTGGTGGTCTTCCTGGGCCTCTCTTTTTAGCTGGACGCTTTCCACTCGGATTGTAGGGGATTACTGGTTTTTTAATCCGCTCACTACACCGCCTTTCTGCTCGCTTCTCTACTAACGTTTCCGTATCATCACTAACCTGCGTTTCAATCCCAGTAAATTTGTTATATACAATTTCTCTACATTATATCTCCATACTATGTATGCATTAGGATATGGGATATGTTTACCTCTTCGTCTTCTTCGTCCTCGTTGTCCTCTTCGTCTTCTTCATCCTCGTTGTCCTCTTCGTCCTCTTCGTCTTCTTCGTCCTTTTTGTCCTCGTTCTCCTCTTTGTCCTCTTCGTCCAAAAAAGAGGAATTTGGAATCTCTAAACGTTCTTCATGAAAAGGGGAAGTTTGAGAATATTCTTCATGAAGAGGGGAAGTTTGAGCCGGTGACTCTTCTGCTCGATGAGAAGGGGAATTTTGTGGTGGCTGAGGCTCAACATCATCAGGAATATGGGAAGTTTCAGGTGGCTCAACATTATGATTGATAAATCTTATTGTGTTCAGATTACTTGCTTCAACACTCAAAGGAGGGACAGTCGTAACCTTATTCTCTTCAAGTCTTTCAACCTGATTCTCCACAATCAAATCAGAGTAAAATTAGAGGTAAACAATTAAATAAGGCAATGAGCGATAACCAAACTGTTCGGATTTGAGAGACCACATAATGCACATCAAACCAAATGGAGTTCAACGTTCATTTGTGCTAAAAAAAAGAGAATAAACGTCACCTGAGTGGAGGGAGTATCTGTCACCTCAGTGCAAGGAGTATCTGTCACCTCAGTGCAGGGAGTATCTGTCACTCGTAGCTCAGGCAGCTCCGGCTCCACAGTTTTGTAGTCCTCTGTTTATTGAGAGCGTGTTAAGATGGTATGTTACCATGGTTAGTATGCATATGTTGAGAGCGTGTTAAGATGGTATGTTACCATTGTGTGCTGATGGTGATGGTTGCTCCTTTTCGCTGCTGTGTGCATTTGTGGAATTATCCCCAAGCGCACCAAAGTCTTGTGCACCACAGTCCCGTGCATCATGTGGTCCCTATGAAAACCATTGACATGCATTGACAATCAGCAGCTTTTGGTCAATTAGTTGAGAGAAGACACTCGGATACAAATGAAAGTTCAAACAAAGAAGGAACAAAATTAAATCAAGAATTTAAAATCACCTCTTCATTGTATTCGACCAAATAAGGCCTCTCAGGTTTAATTAGAAAAGAAATACAAGTAGCATATCCACCACTTGCAACTCTTCCTCCCTAATAAACTTTGTTATTACGGAGACAAAGACAATAATACGAAGTACACAAAGACAAACAAAAAAATCAACTTAAATAATCAACTCACCTCAGGAACACTCGTCACCTCTTCTCGAGCAATAGTAACTTTACTCACCACTCTGACTGTAAGTAAGCTCCGATTTGCTTCAAACTTTAGTGAAACTACAGCCAATGTAGCATTCCCAAAAGATTAGTCCAATTTTTGTATCACTATTCATTCGTGCAAGATTTGAGCATGACGTTTTGAACATATTTTTATTTCAAAATCAATTTCAAGCATGTAATTTATATTTTTACATTTTTTTACCTAAGGTAAAAACTCCAAAGCTCTCATTTTTTAATAGCTCCTTATACAAACCGGAAAAAACTCAATGAGTTCATTATAAAAATTTAAAAAACTTTGAGAACATAGTATAAGAGTGCCAAGTAGCGTCGATAACAAAGTGCCAAGTAGCGTCGATTCGCGAAGAGCCACTTAAAAAAAAGAAAGAAGTAGAAACATGAGAATAAGAGTCTGAAAATGTCTCTGAAAAAATTGTATAAGATTAGCGATCGCCGGTTACTATTATTATTTTTGATTAATTAAATGTCAATTTTTTTTATTTAAATTTAGTTTTACTAACAAAGCTATGTTTTTTTTAACCTAACAAAGCTATGTTGCGGGAGTACAAATTTTTTAAAACTACGAGTTACCCAACTGCAACGTCAGCCGCATATCTACTTCGATTGAGGAACAATTATATTTAATGGTTTCGAAAAAATCTAGTTAATCGCTGTTGGATCTTCTACTTACGTACGTAACCAATATAAAAAGATGGTTTGAACAAACGCAAAGCAAACTTTTATATATCAAAATTCATATACTACACAATTTAATATGTTACACATGACTTTTGCATTTTATCATCAAAATTACAAGGCAACTTAAGTTCTATAGGATTAATTAGTTTAGTTACTCATAAGTACAAAAAACGAATCAAATATATATCTAGTGACAAATACAGTAAATATTGCCTAATAAACTTTAGTTTATAATTACAATCGTCAATATTTTTTAATTTGTAACAGACAATAGTCAATAGTATTACATATTTTTTTTCACACGAGCATGCATTATACTATTTGTATAGTTTATAGTTTATGTGATAATTTAGAAAAAATTACACTAGTTAATTCTTCCTTTATGCGTACACATAATGATATCTACCAAAAGAGAAAAGGAGACAATTTACTTAATTCAACGCTACATGCGGTTGGTAATACTAATTTATTTATTATTTATTACATAACGGTGCAAGCGTTGGGGTTATCGTCGCTAAAAAGAGACATAAGCTTGTCGTCAGGAGCTCCCGGAAACGGCTGCGACTGCTCCGACTTCCTCACAAAACCGGCCGGAGCTTTTTTGTCGTAAACTCCGACTGCGTACGGATATGCCACCATGTTACACGGAACGTACGGCCAAATCTCCGCCTTTTTTCCTGTCCTTTCGACTCTCTTCAACACCTTCTTCGGTTCCACGTAACCACTCACCGTCACTTTGTGTATCTTTCTGTTCATTTCCACCGATTTCACCCCTGCGTCATTTTCGAATAGCATATTATATATTAGATAGATTTCATGAAATCAGTGATGAGTGTTTATGGAAATCAAGAAATTACAAGGAGGGTTAATTAAAGAAACCTTTCATGGAGGAAACAGCGTTCTTGACTCTGCGTTCGCAGCCGTCGCAGTCCATTTTCACCTTTATATTCACCGTCTGTCCCAAAAGGAAAACAAAAGGTTAAAAGAAACTAACAATTTTTTGTGTTTGTAGTTTTCGATTTTAGAAAAACCAAAGATAAATGTCGTTATTATATTTTCCACTCTCTAATTTTTTTTTTTTTAGGTTTAAGGAAACCAAACTCTTTAAAAACTAGAGTGTACGTAAGGTATATAAGGAGTTTTTAGATTCTAAAAAAAAAAAAAAACTACGTACAACAAAAACACTTAATTAAAAGAGATGAGGAAAAATAATGTAGTAGCAAAACGACGTGGTTGTAAACATAAATATAGAAACCTGCATGACTTTACGCTTCCTCCTTTTCCTGGAGACGTGGAAGTAGTCGGAGATATAATCGGAGAGAGAATCAAGAGCTCCCATCTTTCTCTCACCAAGACACTGAGAGCAGATCGAGATGTATACACATTATGGACTCTACTCGTACTCGATCATATTTATAGCAAGAATATGATGACTTAATGAGAGCAAGTTGTGTGACGAGGATTAGTATACATCAATTACTTATGATTAAATATGTGTTTAATACTCATAAAAATGTGATTAGGGAACGAGAGGAGGTGGCCCTCTAATGATGTGTGCCTCCTAATATCACACGGCGGACAACGAAGCCATTTTTGGGAGATTTCACAAGACTCGGGCCGATTTCTTTGTTAGAAAATTCTAATCTCCGTTTTATATTAACAAAAGGGTAAGTTATCTAATGGAGCTTGAGAGATAGTTTTTCTTCAATCGGTTCTTTTTAAACATTGTCACGGGACTAGAGGTTTATCATCCCAATCACCTCACAATTCACATGCATCAAAATTTAATGGCAATTATGGTTTGTGTCGATCTTTCTTTTACCATCTTAAACTTTTCTTTTGGGTTGTGTTAAAAAAAGGGTCTATCCTATAGATGATACTATGTTACAATTTTGTTTTATGATTATTAATTGCCTATACCTATAGCTATATATTATGTCGGTATGTGAATATAGCTGTTTTGCTACTTTGGATTTGTACAAAATCGGATGAATGACAATAGGGTTTATAGATAAACAACACAATCACGCATTCAATTATTTAAATTAGGTAAAACAGTAAAAGGGAATAGTAATAGAACAAATTAAAGAAGATAGAAAGGAATGTAGCAATTTAAGGGCAATGATTCGGTGAGAAAATAAGGTGTGTGGGGGTCCGATTTTACGAAGTAGACAACTCAATCTAACTATTTATGTAGTCTATAGTTTGAATACTAAGCCCCTCCACATCTTTTTTACTGTTTACATAATTTAATAGTTTGTGTTCGTGACTTTATACTTTCCACCCTATAAACTTCGTTGGCATTTTCTTCTCTTACACCCCAATTATAACATTCTTAGACCTCTTTTTCCTTTTACAAAGTTCTATTTTTCTATGTTTCCCTCCTAACTCTACTCTACACACATATACCTATATATATATATATATATATATATTTTTTTTTTAAAAATTCGGGTAAGAGATACTCTGTTTCATCCCAAATTAAAAAGTAGATTACAAATTTACTTGGATTATGCTAAAATGGATTAAGCTAAAATGGAAATGGTTTACCATTTTATGTCATTATTTTATATTGAATTTAGTACCAAAAATTCTAGTTTTGTGGCCGACTAAGGACATCTCCAACCACAACCCCAAATTTGGTGTTATAGTGTTCCACTTTTTTTTTTCATCTCCAACCACAACATCAAATGTAACATTAAAAATATTTTCTATTATTATATTATTAAATTTAAGTTTATTTTTATTTTTAATAGTTTTGATAAATACTAATTATTCTTATAACTGATTAATTATATATTAAATATAAGATTACAATCGATAAATTGAAAATAGTAAAAAATAAATTACATCGTACTAATTCTCAAAATTAGTATACTCGGACCACAAGTGTTTTAATTGAACTTTAATTAAATGTATTTTTAATCTTAATCAGTTCGCATATTGATTTAGATATTTTGTGTAAATTAATATTTTATATTAATTACAATTAAAATTTCATATTATTAAAAAGTAAAGATACAAAAATATTTAAAGTATATTTATTTTTTAGTTACAAAGTTTAATCAAATGATAAACACCAATTTAATTATATCACTAAATAAAAAACAAATTTTTTATTTTTTTAAAAAAATTGTTTAGTGTTAAGAACAATGCCACACCAAATTTAGTGTGATACTGTTCATAAAACACTAAAATAGTTTTTTGTCGTCTTGGATACCGTCCCATTGGAGAAGATTTATCAGCATTTATGCTGTTTTGCCGTTCGATTGGAGAAGCTCTAATGTCGAAGGTGAACATGCCCCTTAGTACCGAGTTTCCCGTAAGTTTTTTTTGTTTGAAAGAAGGTTTAGTTTTCCGTAAGTTTACCACAAATAAAACACACCAGTCGGAGTTCAAATTCAATACTAATTTAGTAAGGCATACTAACTAGTTTTTTTAGTAAGGCAATACTATTTTAGTATCATAATTGAATAATGTGTATGTTCACATATCAAGGTTATGAAAGTACTTAATGCAAATAATGCATCATATCAAGAGTAAATTTCTTTCACAGAAGTAAATAATGCATCACCTGATCGCCATGATTCATAAAAATTTATTTTTGAGTAAAGTATCCTAACAACAATATGCTAAAAAAGGGGGTTACAGATATAAAGCTAATTCCAAAAATGGGTTACCCTGAAATAGCATTTAGCATAGCCTCTCTTTTAAACTAAAGGATTATTTTGTTACTTTAATTACATTGACTTGTCATTTTTCATAGCGATATAACTTAAGTCATGAACCGTATCGAAGACATCTCATCCTCACAGTCTTTGACTACATCATGTGTTATTAATGAACCACTTTTGTTCAATTTATAGAGTCGTCGCTCGTACAAAAACCAAAGTTAACATAGGTCTTGTTTGTTTTGTTGTCGCTACTGTCAGTGACTAACACGACCACAATCAAAGATATGTTGGGTTATTGTTATGTACTTCTGTAGTCATCAGCGATTAAATTATGTTCGTTTTGTAACTAAACCAACAATAAATTTTAGTGAAATAATGACACCATTCTATTAATACATTATGTTTTTTTGTGTGCTAAAAATACAATATACATTATGTTTGTTCGTAATTTCTATCAGTATTTAACAATCATAATTCATATAGACGCTTGTTTTAAAATGCAAAAAAAAGAAAATGAACATATATTCTTTAACAAAAAAGTATATCTATTTCATGATGGAACAATGAACATATATTCTTTAACAAAAAAAAAAAAAAAGAACACACACACGTACATTATATGTCGACTAATATAGTAAAATCAAACATACACAGGCATACATTTTTTATATATTAGTGGTGCAGAAAACTAAGAAAAATAATGTGAGTTTCCATAATTTGAAACTAAAAATCAAGGGCACATGGCAGTCTTAAAAAGTTTGCATATGGCGTTGCCTAGTGTACTGCCACCACCATCCTTCTGGGGAACGAGGTATTCTTCACGACCGTTTAGCTGATTGTTGCAAAGTTTTTTACAAGCTTCTTCACAAATAATCGGATAAGGTTTTTTCACCATTTTCATACACTGATTCCGGATGCAACGTTTGACACACATTTCTACATTGATCGAATGAGAAATTTGTGCCGAAAACATCATCATAAATATAACTACAATCATGAGAACGCTGCATGTTTTTTTCATTGTTTGAGTCGTCATACCGTGTGTTTAATCACCACAAATGCTTAAACATACGGTAGGTGATTTTATAGAGTGAAACTAATAGTAGCCATTTTTAGGAGTTGTTTTTAATCCGTTTATAGTTTCTGTCTTCAGATATATACATCTGTGCTTTTGCTATTTTAGTTGTCCAAATAACTTATTGCTATGAGAAAACAATGATTAGTCGTTCGTATTGCACATCCTAGCTTGCAGATATAATAAATCCATATGCCATTGATCTATGTGTGTGAAAAAAGGCTTCAGCATTTCAAAGTAAATATGCTCAAAAATGAGATACTGCAAATTTGTTTTCATGTGAGAAAACTATATGGGAATTCAATTGACATTTAACTTGTCAAATCAAAGAAATTCAAAAGCATATCCAAGCCATTGTAACAAAGCTACACAGTAGAGATATATATAGTAACAACTGTTTATACTAGTCTAAGACGCTTCAATATTATGAACAACCAACCATCACAGATCACGATTTGGACGACTGTTTCCGTGCACTTTTGGTCGCAGAGAAAACAGTTTGACTACTCTTATCTTCTGAAATTTTGGATAGATCATAACAATTCAATAGTCCAAAAAGATAAAACAAAATGTAGTAGAAGAGACGAAACAAGAAGCAGAAATAGAGCCGTGATAATCCATTTCAGCCAAGAAGTTGGGTTTTCCTCAGCCTATCCATCTTCACAGCCAAATCCGCGACTTTATCTTTCCGGCCTTCATCGAGAAGCGCTTGTTTAAGACGGCTGAACATATGTCCCGGTGCCTTAATACCCACATCCAACATCTCATTGAAATACTCACAAGCCTCGTCTAATTTGTTCTCATGGCACAGAGCTGTGATCAAACTTGAGAACATGTGCATCCCTGGAAGAACGCCTTTTCCTCTCATCTCATCCCAAATTTTGATCGCCATATCCAATCTCTCTTTGTTGCAGAACATCCTCACCATGATCTCGTAAGTACTGACTGTCGGTTGACAACTCATCTTCTGATAAACTTCATAGGCTTCTTTCGTCCTCTGCATTCGGATCAGATGATGAAGGATTATATCATAAGTTCTTGCATTTGGACCAATCCCTTTTGATCTCATCTCTTCCACCACCTTGAATGCGTCTTCCATCCGCTGTGACCAGCAATAAGCCCCGACTAGTGCATTGTAAGTTGGAGCTTCAAGGGGAAACCCGGAACTCTTTGATCTCTCGAAAAACTCGAGAGCTTGGGTCAGTTTTTTCTCGGAGCCGAGTCCATTGATCAGGCTGCAGAAAATGTGTGGACTTGGCTTACAAGTCCTCTGTTCCATCTCACTGAAGAATCTGATAGCTTCATCATATTTTTTCGCCTTGCAATGCGCATTGATAATGATACCGTAAGTAACAACATCGGGCTCGAAACCTTCGTCTTTCATCTCCCCGTAAACCTCATTAACTCTCAAAAGATTCAACTCCTGACCCCAACCTTCGAGTAAAATAGTGTAGGACTTGATATCAGGCTCGAACCTTTTCTTTTTCATTTTGTCGAACACCTTCTGTGCATCCCCGACGTTTCTGGATTTGCTCAAGGTATCAAGCATTCGATTGAAATCAGTGGGTTCCATCTTAAAGCCGTAATCTTCCATCTTATGAAACGCGGTTATAGCTTCCTTAACCTTCCTGGCTCGAGCGTATCGTCTAGAGATGAGCGCGAACGTGTCTTTGCTCAAAAGCTTCATTCGTTTCATGTCGTCTACAAGGCTCCAAACGAGTTTGAATTGCTTGATCTTACCTAAAGATTCGATCAATGCGTTGTAGCTCGCAGTGGTGTGCTTGAAACCCTTTTGATTCTCTGCCCATTTGAATACGGACAAAGCTAGAACACCAGCGTTGCTCAGCTTCTTCAGCACTTCCTCGATCAGCGCCGGCGAAAGTTTAACAGAAGCTTCGTCGAGCAGATTCTCGACGCTTGAGTCCGTGATTTTGGAAAGGATCTTGCAGATTCTCTCGGCGTCTTGCGAAACTCTGATTTCATCAGCAGCAGCAACAGTGGAAACTTGGGTTTCAACGGAACCAGCGTGAATTGATTCGTAGACAGTCAAATTTGAAGCTTTGTGAATCCATGGAATCGAGTCGAGACGCAAGCTCTGTCCTCCAACAGAACTGATTCTCCAGTAGACACGACGAGAGAGATGTAGTTTCCCGGCGAAGCGGAAGAAACGAGAGAGGACCATTGGAGGAGAAATTAAGATTTCACTTTCGATTACCCTTAAACCCTAAGAATCGCAGTCTCCTCCATTAATAATGATGACATTTGGCAGAATAAAGATACAACAAGAACAAAAAGTTGATCGAATTGCGAAATGAATTCCTAGTGGCTTAACAAAAGGAATTACAAAATCTCTCTACTTTCTCTTCTCCTCGTATAAATACAGCGCCACTGTTGCCCAACGAATTAAACCTTGAAGACTGAAAAAACAATGTAATCTCGTGTCGTGTCCGTATAATGACTCCAAACAAGCCCCCACCAATTCTCTTCACTTGCATTGATTCGTTTGTGAATTCAAATCATCAAGAAAATTGGTTATTGTCTCGTCCAGCTTCTTAGCCTGAGGTCCAGCTTTGACTACGTTGACATCGTCCCATTCCGAGCAAGGATCTGTCCACCAGCTACCGTGGCTCAAGCACCAAGCTCCAGGAGTGACCCGATAACGTCCACGTTTTAAAATCTCTCTATCGACCATGTCAAGGACCGGATCGTCTTTCTTGAACAGCCGAGCGAAAGCTGCTCCGCTTTGAGCCATTTGTTCGAAATCCGAGGCGCTAAGGAAGTGTGGCTCCATCTTTGGCGGACTGTCCCATATCATGTACCGTAAGTCCCCGTTGACTGTCGTGTTACTGAACTCGGGGGCGTTGCAGATCACGGTGTGGAAGTAGCATTCTTCGGAGAGAATGACGTTGTTAAAATACATGAGGAGGATTCTTGGTAAATTGTCCCAACCGAAGATGCAGTATTCTAGGAAAGATCTGCTCAGTACGATCCAAGGCGAGCCTGCGTGATATCACAAACCAGCAACACATGCCAATTTGGTTAGAATGAAATTGTTATGCACATTAAGGGCTATGTAGCCACAGAAAGTATTATTAGCTACTGAATCTTTTGCCTGTAAAGACTTTGAAAGCATCTGGTGTTGCTCGTTTCTCGGTGGCAGTGAAGAGCTGTGTTCTTCTGGCTAAGTAAAGCGCTGGATCGACAACAATAGGCTTGATTCTCTGAGATCTACAGAAAGGTACCATTATCATAATCCTCACCGAATGAACATGGAACAGATTTGATAAAACATTGTCAGAGAGACCCAATAGTCTTTACTTACTCTTTCCAAGCAAGGTCACTAGTGTGATCAATGAAATTGACGCTTCTGTTCACCGAGGCAAACACATGGGATAGATCTGAGAGAAATCATGAGTGGAAAAAAAAAGATTACTTTGAAATCCAGGTCATATGCAGACAAACAGAAGCAGTGGAGTGCCATAAAGAGATCAGTGTCCCAATCAATGACAGTGATTGCATTTCCTCCACTTTCTTTCCAGAAAAAGAAAAGAAAAAAGAGATTCTAGAGTATATAATGCAATCTCAAGCAAGGAGCTAAGAGTAAGCACTAGCATCATCAGACACCAAAGATCAGGTCAAAACAAAGATCTAGAGTGCAAATGAATCACAATCAAGGAGCATCTGAGACCTCGTACAAGCAACTACAATCAAAGCTATTTTCTTCTCTCGTTTCGGATTTAAATAGAAAGAACACATACCGTCTTGAGTAATGAGGGGATAATCCAAGGCGCTAAGCTCGATGAACCAATTCCAAGTGCGATCGAGCTTGAGCAAGATGGAGACAGCGTGGAGAGTAGCGGCGATCTTAGAAGCGCCATTGTCAGAGAGACGATCGACTTTCCCCAATACATCGACATTCCCAAAGGCACTCACAGCAGGCACAGATTTCAAGTCGGAGAGGAGAGCGAGCCTCTCGGCGTCAGTAGCTTCAGCGCCCAGATGCAGAAGATAGCGATTCCTAGGATGATAAACGGCGAGCAGCAACCGAAAGATCCGGTGAGTGTCTCCATGACCGCCGGTTATGTAGTAAGCGAAAGCTGGTGGGTAATGAGCACCGTGACGGATTGCGGAAGGGAAAGGCTTAGAGGTGAAAGCAGAGATTGAGTAGAGTAAGAGGAGGAAGACTGAGAGGAATACTACAGAGAAGAGAGTGAAAAGCCATTTCTTCTCAGCTCCCATCGTCACTTTCCTCCTTCCTTCACCTTGAATCTGTTTTGAATCTGGCTCCGATTGAGCGTTTTCGCCGATCAAATCACAAGTTTAGAGCTCATACGTGGATCTCGAGAAATGTGGAGGCTGAGATCTCGGCGTTTCGCATGGATGGGATCAGACCCCGACGAGATCTCGGTGCCGGATAACGAATAATTCAAGCAGAGACAATGGAGCTAAAAAGAGAGAGAGTGTGAATAAGGTTAGGGTTAGAGAGACGTAACCAAAAGATTTGGACTTGGAGGCTCTGAAGAAGACAACGATTCTCAGGTACGAATTTTCGATCTCCGCTCAGAGTCGGTTGGGAAAAACTTTGGCAACTTTTATTAACTCGATTGATTGTTTAACAGTAATTGCCCTTTGCAGCGCGTGTCTTCCACACGCACTCATTCTTAAACAATGAGATACCTTCGTGCTTTTCACGCGCCTTTGACAGAGAGTGTGGATCGGGTGGTTTACCGGGCCGAGGAGGTTGATTAGTTTATTAATTGAAGCTTTTATTAAAGGGTCACAAGATTCTGGATTTTTTATGTCCCAACTCCTGAAATAGTAACTGGACCATATCATTTATAATTTGCTACTTCATTCTTAGTAAGTAAAATCTACCCTTTTGGATCTTCAAAGCAATTATTCAGACACAACGTCTTCAATTTTGGAGATATAAGTTTGTTGCAACTGTTTTTGTGCATCTTCTTACACGGAGTTGACTTCGTCTTCATCCTCACTCCCTCCGCTTCCACGGCTACTGCTTCCGCTGCTTATGCTTTTGCTCCGACCATCACTGTCACTTCCACTGCTGCTTCCACTGCTGCTTCCACTGCTACTGCTTGAGCTTGAGCTTTGACGTTTTTGTACCTCTGCCTTCACTTGCGCTCTAAGGGCTTCTTGCGCTCTAAGGGCTTCTGCTGCGTTGAGACCTTTCTCTCCTTCATCGCCACTATCATCATCCACATCTGCAATCTCCTCTTCCATCATGCTAGGTTGCTTGCTTAAGCTCTCCACATATTCTCCACCATCAGCATTCGCATTGTCTGCATTGTCATTGTCTGGTGTAAACGAGCCAAATATATCAACCATATCAATCTCGCGATGTTCTCCTTCTCCATCATCGTTCTTGTCACCAACTGGTGAGACAGCAGGTGCGTTTCCAGGGATAGCAGGTTCAGCTGCAATCAATTTTTTCGTTAGATATCAGAACTGCCACATTAGTTCTTACAGTTAAAAAACAACTAGAAACCAGATATAGCAAATCCATGCTTAGAAAAGGTAGTGTGGATGTGTAAACTTGAATCAACAGTTTAGTATTCCTGCCTGGTCTCCATTGACTATATCTAACCAATACAGAACCAAACGGCCATAGCGACAATGAGAACCCATGATCAGAAATGACAGAAGGATCCAATTAATAAATGCTACTCTATAAGGCGCTGTTCGGGAAGAGAGCTTTATTTTCTTTGGAAATCAGACGTCTATGTACTAGCTACCAAACTCAACCAACCATATGCATATGCAAACAGCGGTTCATGAAGAAAGAGACTAAGAAGTAATGAGAACTATGACAAGGTGTCTAGTGTTAAGATTAAGAGAAACCCTATCTAGCTGTCAGATAGGACTAAAAATGCTGAGTCGTATGGAACAAAATGCTAACCTGAGTTCTCTGGTTTCCCAATTTCGATTCTTTCCACTTCAACCTGCAGCTATTACAGAAAATAAGAACTTAAACCAGTAGTAGCAATACCTTACACCATCAAGCAATAAACCAAATATTGGAGAAACTCACAGGCACATCTGGAAGCAAATTTCTATTCACTTGTGGAGATTTGGCCGCACGGCCAACAGGAGATAACCGATGCTCCACAGGCACAGCAGCAGCCTGAGAAGCCGCAGCAGATTCACCGGGTGTCCTAAGATGTCGCAGCTGCTTCACAGCCCGATGCAACCTCTCCAAACGGAATTTCTCCCCGTCGAAAAACAGCACCGCATCGTTTTCTTTGTAATCCTCGCTGCTACCTTCAAATGTCACCTTGGGTTTGCCAGGTTGGTTATTTTGGAACTCAACTGAAACTCTATTGTCCTTCTTCTTGTGCAGAGTTCCTGACCTTTTCTTGTCAATAGAAGCCGGCTTAAATTCATCTGCAAGTACATATCACCTTAACATAAATGCTTTCCGGTAATAAATAAAAATCATTCTGATAACTAATCTGACCCTGAAGATAAATTAATCTGAATTTCAAATCATCCTATCAACTTTGGATCATAAGCAACAAATTCGGTCGAAATCAACCCAAAATTAGGAAAGGTCGCATAATCGAAAATCGGAAACTCACATCGCAAAGTGCAGAATTTATGGGAGGAATCATCCTTGGCAGAGGGACCCAGGACCAGATCATACCACTGATTCGTCTTTGGGGCGGTACTGGGCTCTTCTCTAGAGTGATTCGACATCTTCGGGAGGAAGATCGACGATTGATCAAGGTGGATCCATCAAGAAGACGAAGATTCAAAACTCTCGACAGAACGAGATTTCACGAAACCCGAGGTCTCTCCGGTTCTCAAATGCGGAAGACCCAGAGGAACTGGCGCTGCTCACGTAGGGTTTTTCGAGGCGCAGAGAAACGAATCCGGGGATCAGAATTTCGGATCCGAGCGTGTGGGTTCCACGTGGACCTGTTTGGTTTGTGGCAGCTATTTTATTCCCACGTGGGAATTACCTGATCAAAAACTCCGGCCAAACGTTTCCCTTTTGTTCGGTTCGGTGTTTTAACCTTTTTAATAAGTACCGCGGTACGATTGGTCGTCCGGTACGAAACTGACCGATAGGGTTCGGTTTGAGATTTTACGAAATTCTTGGGCTTATAATTGGGGTTTATTGATACTTGTGTGGCCCAATTGCAAATATGTGACTCAAACACACAATTATCTTCTTCCAATGTGATAACCATGATTTTTTTCCCTCAATGACAGCTTCAATGTTCTCGCAATCTTGTCTTCTTCCTCAATGACCAGTTTCCATGTGAGCTCCAGGTGTTTTTCTATTTTCTGATTCAGATTCGTCGCTACTGTGTATATAGTTTTTCGTTCTTGGTCCTCGTCCAATTACTTGGGTTGTGTTTTCATTCCCAATTTGGTCATCTTCCTGTGTTATTTTAATCGTTGGGGATCGAAGATGTCGAGTTTCTACAGTGAATTTTCCGGGAACAATGTTAATTCTAGGGTTGAGGATATTCTCAGTGGTATTGTGCCTTTGATGAAGCTTATCTGTTTAACCGTGATCGGTCTGCTTCTTGCTCACCCTAAGACTCAGTTAGTCCCGAGAGCTACGTTTAGGCTCTTAAGCAAGCTTGTCTTTGCTTTGTTCTTGCCTTGCCTCATCTTTACTGAGCTCGGAGATAGCATTACCTTAGAGAACATTGTTCGTTGGTGGTTTATTCCGGTCAACGTGCTACTCAGTACGATCATAGGGTCCTTTATAGGATACTTGGTCGTCCTCATATGTCGACCTCCTCCAGAGTTCACTAGATTCACTATCGTCATGACTGCTTTTGGAAACACCGGGAATCTCTTGCTAGCTATTGTTAGCTCCGTGTGTCACGCCAAGAACAACCCTTTTGGGATGAGTTGCCACTCGAGAGGGGTTTCGTATGTATCGTTTGCGCAATGGGTAGCTGTGATTCTTGTGTATACTGTTGTGTATCACATGATGGAGCCGCCTTTGGAGTACTATGAGGTTGTTGAGGACGAAGGGGTTGAGATAGAGGAGGTCACTGTGGCTGCTCATGATATTAGCAGGCCTCTTCTAGTGGAAGCTGAATGGCCAGGGATCGAGGAAAAAGAAACCGAACATTGCAAGACTCCTTTCATTGCGAGGGTATTCAACAGCATTTCGAGTTACTCACAGACTTCTTTGCCTGAAGTTGATCTCGGGGGAGAAACCGGAGGCGAGTGTTCAAGCCCCAGGTCTCTTCAGTGCTTGGCTGAGCCGAGAGTACTGCGGAGAATAAGAGTCGTAGCTGAACAGACTCCAGTCAAACACATACTCCAACCTCCAACGATCGCATCTCTATTAGCCATCGTTGTTGGATCAGTGCCTCAGCTGAAAAAGATTGTGTTTGGGTACGATGCTCCACTTTCTTTCATCACAGATAGTTTGAATATAATGGGGAGCGCAATGGTTCCCTCTGTGATGCTTGTTCTTGGTGGTATGCTATCTGAGGGACCAAGGGAATCAACCCTCGGGTTACGTACTACGATCGGGATAACTGTAGCAAGACTCTTGGTGCTTCCATTAGTTGGAATAGGGATTGTGATGTCAGCTGGTAAACTTGGTCTGATTTCCCCAGATCCAATGTTCAAATTTGTGCTTCTTTTGCAGTATTCGACTCCAAGTGCCATTCTACTCGGAGCCATTGCGAGTCTAAGGGGTTATGCGGTTAGAGAGGCCTCAGCGCTTCTATTTTGGCAGCACACCTTTGCGCTGTTGTCCCTTACGTTCTACATTATAATCTTCTTCAAGCTCACCGTTGATAATGTCCAAGGTCCGCCATAAATCTTAAGGGGAAAAAATGTATCCTTTCTTGTAAAGAGTGTGATGGTGAATTTGAATTTGTGTGTTTGGTGAATAAATGACCCACTTGTAAACTGTATTTATTATATTGTATGATTGTATGATGAATTCAATGTTTAAGAAGTTAAGCATTCGTACCAAAAATGGCATGAACCGTGCACTTACAAATTACGTGATGTCTTGTTCATCTTTTAGATAGAGCACCAAGATGCGCATACACGGAACAGTGACGTTTTGATTATAAAATTAAATACAAAATATGCTGACCGTCATAATCTTTAATGGTGGAGATTGGAATATGCGAGCAAATTTTATAGGAAAATCTTGGAATATGAGTCTTATGTTATTTTTCTATACAGAGAATCATAGATCGGATTATATGGAAGTGAGTATTTGCAAGAGACCTCTTTTCTTCAATTCTCTCAAGTGGCATGGTATAAATTTAGCTTAGCGTTTTAAATCCGTCAAAAAGATTCTTAAGGGTTTTAGTCCTCCTTAAAACTCCATCGACACATTTGCAAGTCGCCTCTCTTTACTTTACAATGGGTTCTACGTTCGATCCCCTTCTCACGCCCTCCGAGGAACCCGCCGCCGTCAACTCGCCGCCTCTCTCAAATCTCACCCAGGACGACCTCAAGAGAATCGCCGCCTATAAAGCCGTTGAGTTCGTCGAATCCGGAATGGTCGTCGGCCTCGGCACTGGCTCCACCGCCAAACACGCCGTCGATCGTATCAGCGAGCTTCTCCGACAAGGAAAACTCCGCGATATTATCGGAATCCCTACTTCAACCACGACGCACGAGCAGGCGGTTTCTCTGGGGATACCGTTATCCGATCTAGATTCGCACCCGGTCGTGGATCTATCCATCGATGGCGCCGACGAAGTCGATCCCGCTCTCAATCTCGTTAAAGGACGCGGCGGATCGCTATTGAGGGAGAAGATGGTGGAAGGAGCGTCTAGAAAGTTCGTGGTCATAGTCGACGAATCCAAGCTCGTTAAGCATATTGGGGGAAGCGGCCTCGCCGTTCCCGTGGAGGTCGTGCCCTTCTGCTGCAATTTCACGAGGGGGAAACTGGAAGAGCTTTTCCGAGAAGCGGGATGCAAGGCGAAGCTTAGGGTGAAGATCGGGTCTAGCGGCGGCGAGACGGCGGCTGTGACGGATAACGGGAATTACGTGGTGGATCTGTTCTTGGAGAGAGACATCGGAGATTTAGAGGCGGCGAGCGAGGCTATACTGAGGTTGCCCGGAGTAGTGGAACACGGGATGTTCCTGGGGATAGCGACCACCTTGATCGTCGCCGGTAAATTCGGCGTAACCGTCAAGAATAGGTTTGGCTAAAGGAGACGAAAAATTAGGGTTTATGGTTGAATTTTGATTTTCTCAGAAGATGGATCTGCTTCTGTAAACCCTTTTTCTCCTATTGGCTACAGCTTTTGACTTATTTTTTTTTGTCAAATTCTAGAAGTTTGACTATTCAAGACTGGTTTTGCTTTAAAAATGTTCCGAAGCAATTTCCAAAGTGTTCCGCAACTATCTCTCTATTTACAAAACAAACCCGATACTTTTACTATTTATTACATTGCCTAAAACTTCCGCTATTTACCAAAGTGCACGGAACTTTGACTGTTTACAAAAAATCCCAGAAATAGATACTCAAGTGCCCCGGAGCTTTTTATATTTACAGAAGTACTTAAATTTTACTCTTTTCCCAAATTGAAAATTCCCCGGCATTTCCTCTATTTATAAAAGTCACGAAACTTCTAATATTTTACCAAAGTGTCCGGATCTGTTTCAATTTCCAAAAGTACCGCGAATTTTTTTGGTAGATAATATGTTTTAAATATCATTGCCATTTAGTATTAAATATTATCCTATTTACAGGATGTGGATGCTCCGATATCGTGAATATAGATAAAAGTTCTTGTAGGACCAAAATTTTACACTACAGACAGGAATGATTTAATCACGATAATAATAAATAAATAAACAGTTAAGGAACAGACGATTTATAAACGATAAAGCAATAACAAGATCTGAGGAGGCGAGATAAATCTATTTCCTTAACTCTAAGAATCTCCCGTAGTGTGACGGGGTTTTATAGATCCATGAGTCCCAGGATACAACCAAAGTTTAACTGAATCATCAACACCATGATCCAGATCTATCGACCATTATTCTACGATACTCTCGAAATTAAAGACTTACTCTCTAGACAGTAGGGAATTGAAGAAACTATTGCTAGAACTTTTAGAATGTGTTTATTGTGTATCAGAGGATGATTTTTTAGGTGAAAATCGTGTTGTATATATAGGAGAGAGGCTAGGGTTTTTCCCTGACAGAAAAGGAATATTTCCAGATCATCTTAGGCGGCTGCGATTTTTAAGTCGGCCTGTTGAGTATCGATCGATACCAAGGGGTATCGATCGATACCTCAAAAAGTCCACGGGCCCAAACAAGGCCCAAGATGCGAACGTCGCACGTATGGCTTTTCTTCTCTCAAGTTGTTCGTTTAAGACACAACTATTCCAACATATATACACGAGAAAACATTTCTCGGTTAATGAAAACATTTCATTAGAAAAAGCTCAGCTCATTTCTTTTCACACTAACACAATTTTATCAAGCCCTCGAGCTTTGACAAAAAAATTAGTTCCAACAGTTCTAAAATAAAACTGCGTCACTGTCGAGTGGATCACACTTGTGTTACTGAAACTTGAGAAGTTGTGATGTAGTTCGAAGGAAAAAAGAGAGTTGCAAACAAAAGGCTTAATGGGCCTTCTTTCATAAACAAATGGGCTTTTGGTTTTAAAATGTTTTTCAAGTTACTTCGAGTGCAATTTGACAAGAATTGATATGTCGGCAGCGAAATCTCGTCGACAATGGGATATTTTGCTCATTTTTGTTTCGACATCAGAAAATATCAGGCGTTACTCTCCCAAAATTAAGCCAATTCAAATGTTTTGTGTGGCCACAGTGTGAAGAAATTAATCTACTAACGAATTAGCGTAGTCGTGCAGTTTTGTTTTACTAATCAAGTCTAGAGATCAATTTCATTTGATTTGACCATTTAAGAATCCATACAATCACTTAGATCTGCATACAACAACAAACAAAATGTCTATATATAAAATCTGAATTTTGGTTGACAAGATAATAAAATAATTGAAAAACAGACACTTTCTATTACGGGAGGATACAATAACATGTTATGGGTTAGTTTTGTCATGGAGCAAGAACATATTCTCCAATAATATAAAAAGAAAAAAGAATTCACACATTTTGGGTCACATGATCCTCTCACATGCTTCTTCACGCATTTGAACGATCTTGACTTCTACCAAATGACGCACCCTAATGGCATGTTAATATGAATCACAACCAAACAAATATATAATACCATATAAAAACATATTCTGATTTTACTTTTATATAAACGAATTGTCTAATATACTAGTTAAAAAATAATAATTTTTTTTTTTTAAATTAGAGCATCTGATCGGCTTTTTAGACCTCAAAACTAATCTCTAGCAATCCAACTAAGCTAGGATCGTGCCAAAACATTTTTAAGCGCATTGGGTGGCCAGGAGGGGTCCATACCAAAGCTAATAATGAGCCATGCCCATATCTTACCATTGAGATACCACTTCCTAGTTAAAAAAATAATAATAATAATAATAATAACTTTTAATATACCATATAAACTTTTTTTGAGTTTTTGGTAAAGATAAAAGTAGAGACGTACGTCAAATAACAAACCCATTCATACGCATTAAAGTGATTTAGGTATAAATTGTAATCAGCTTTTTTGTAATACTATAGCTATTCCTTGTTAGACTAAAATATCCCAAATAGAGTTACAAAATGAAGTCATTGGAGTGGATAGCTCCTTTTATATTTCCCGTTACTTTCGTTAAAAAAAATATATATATTGCCGTCAATAGGAAGAGTCTAAAAAGTCTGGAGATCCCATAACCTCAACCGCAAGTTATGGTAATTCAAAGTCTTAAAAGGCAGGTTCAAAAGCAAATATTATTTTAACAATATATCAACAATGACTTCTTTCGTGAAAGTTATATTTGTGAAAATTCTTCCTCACGTAACTCTTTGAAAAGTAGCTACAATATTATTGTGCTATCTAATAGAACAGAAATCCACGTGGAATATCATACCCAGTTTATTGGGTCTAAATAAAGAAAAACAAAAGCTATTCTCATGTATTGTCTTAACTGAAATTCGATATTCATAAGATTTGTATGGACAAAAAACATTGCATGATTTTGAATTAGTTATAGATGATAGGCATGGGTATTAAAACTGGAACCAAAATATTCGAACGGTAACCAACCCGAAATTATTGGTTCGGTTCGATTTTAGTTATGGCCAATATACCTATTGAATCACATTTATTGATAATTGTGGATATCGTGTAATATCGGAAATCGAACCGAAAATAATTCGGATATCTAAAATATCTGAATTATAATTATATACCCAAAAATATTAAATATATACTAGATTTTTGAGTATATTTTCGGTATTATGCGTATAAATTCTTTAGTTTTTTCGGGTTTTCGGACAAATTTTTGGATTTTCGGATATATTTTTGGTATTTCAGATATATTTTTCTTAGTTTTTATGGGTTTTCGGGTATATTTTCGGATATATTTTAAGCATTTCAGATGAGAAATATCCAAACCAATTAAGATCCGAAAAAGTTCGGATATTTTCCGGTTCTTAAATCTCGAAACCGAATCGATCCGAAACTGATTGATACTGAACTGGAACATAATCAAAAATATTTTGATACCTATATGAATCTAAACCGCTCTATCCAAAATATTCACCCAGGGTTAGATGGATACTAATTTTATTAACATTTGTTTGGCTAATTACACACATTGAGAGTATAGTCAAACAAAACACATGAGACTTGGAATTAACGGTCCAATCAATGTACCGTCCGATTTAAGGTCCACACGTGGCTACAGAAACAATAGACACCGAGACGGAGGGACGCACCTTCGGGACCCACAACATATAATCAATGTTTCCCCCAATCAGGTCAATCTTCTTAATCTTTTAAACAAACAACCATGCGTTGGCTTTTCAGTGTGGAATAACCAAATCCATTAATTCTTCAAAAATCCTCTTTAATTTATTGATTCACCACTTAAAAATGTGATATATAAACCCAATATGCTTCCAAATTATTACCTACTCTCCATCACCAGTCTATTTAATTTGATTTAGAATTGAATAAGTTAAAATTCGATGTGTAAGTAAAGTGTGTGAAAAGCGTGTATAAATAAATAAGTGTGAAAACAAGAAGAAGAAAAAGTGGTAAAGGACAAAAAAGAAGAGTACTCTCTCCTTCTCTCTTTTCACTTTCCCCCATTAAAAGGCCATGAGCGCAGCGCGGGGACAAAAAACCTCTCAAGCGTTTTCGAAGCTTCAACAATGGTGGCCTTTCTGATCTGACACCATCATCGAGTTTCTTTCCTTCTCTCTCTCTCTCTCATGCCTCGGATTCGTATCGACGTAGCTGCTCATTGAGGATGATGAAGAAGATGAACTTCTTTGTCTTCTCCGTCTCCGTTTCTGTTGCTTTCGGTTTCTTTTCCGTTGCTCTCTCCCGAGATTCATCCGCACAGGATCCGCTTAAGCTCTTATTAGGTTTCTCTCCTTTGTTTCACGCTCTACGTTTATCATTCTTGATTTATGCTGTTTTCGTTTTTAGAATTTCATCGCTGTTCTAGGTTTGATTTGTATTTCCAATCTGTGAATGCTGTGTCCTTGATCCGCTTCTTATTGTAATCAATCGAGCTTTGGAATTTCTGATAATGTAAATTGCTTTGGCTAACAATCACAGGCTCGCCTAATTTTGGATCATGGAAAGGTGCAATCTCAGCTGCTTCGTTAGCACCAGGACCTTCAGCTGATTTCTCTGATTACCTTGTCCTGGCTGCGGACAGAACCAAGAGACCTGACATTCTTAGAGCTTTTAAGCCTTACCATGGCGGCTGGAATATCACCAATAATCACTATTGGGCTGTAAGTCTCTGTTCTTCGTTTCTCAAACGTCTCCACATGATTTGTTTAGTTCTAGGATCTGTAGTAATGGCCATTTTCAGTCTGTTGGATTTACAGGTGCTCCTGCTTTCATTCTAGCTGCTGTCTGGATCTTGTCTTTTGGCTCTCTTCTTGTTGTATATCATTGCTTCAAATGGAGAGTATGCGACAAAGCCAAGGGATCTTCTTACAATTCACGAATTATCTGTCTCATCTTGTTGATAGTCTTTACCTGTGCTGCAGCGTAATCATCTCCACTCTCCATCGTTTTTGCTATGTCATTTTGTTTTGTTGTGTTGTTCCTGAGATTGAATTGGTCTTTTTTCTCAGGGTGGGATGCATTCTTTTGTCTGTTGGACAGAATAAGTTTCATACTGAAGCTATGCATACTCTAAAGTATGTGGTAAACCAGTCAGACTACACTGTTGGGATCCTCCAGAATGTGACTCAATATCTGTCCCTTGCAAAAACGATTAACGTCACACGGGTTTCCCTTCCACCTAATGTATTGGATGAAATCGACAAGTTAAATGTCAATCTGAAAACTGCAGCAGAAACACTAGAAGAGAAAACAACAGATAATGCTGCTAAGATAAAGAGAGTTTTCTATGCTGTGTAGGTTCCCCTGAACCTTGTATTGTGAACTGAATGGTACCAACTTATGATTAACAGGGGGAAAAAATGTCCATACTAACTCTGTATATGTACTTTTCAGGCGATCTGCTCTGATCACGGTGGCTACTGTGATGCTCATCCTTTCTTTTCTTGGTCTTTGTAAGTCCAGTTTATGTTCATTTGGTTCTTGGGTTTTCCCATTTGATTTAGCTGTGACATCCACTTGACTTTAACGTTTATCTGTTCTTTGCGTCATTACAGTGCTCTCTGTCCTCCGCCATCAACACGTTGTTCATATGTGAGCCCTTTAAACTCCAACATCTTCATTTTCTTTAATTTCTAGTGGTGTAATATAACTGTAAATCAGACTCATGGGGATGTATATGATGCAGATTCGTTGTGAGTGGGTGGATACTGGTGGCTGTGACATTTATCCTCTGTGGAGTCTTTCTGATCCTAAACAAGTAAGATTTTGCTGTTCGATTGTTTGTTTCCATTTCCATTTAAATAGCCTCGCAAATGTAGTTAAATGTCATTGTTTTGTTGTCCAGTGCAATTTCGGATACGTGCGTAGCAATGAAGGAATGGGTTGATCATCCTCATGCAGAAACAGCTCTCAGCAGCATCCTCCCGTGTGTTGATCAGCAAACAACAAGCCAGACTCTTGCCCAGAGCAAAGTTGTCATCAACAGCATCGTGACCGTTGTAAACACCTTTGTCTATGCCTATGCCAATACAAACCCATCTCCTGGTCAAGACCACTATTACAATCAGTCAGGACCTCCAATGCCTCCTTTGTGCAGCCCATTTGATGCAAACATGGAAGATCGCGAGTGCGCGCCTCAGGAATTGTCAATAGCAAATGCATCATCGGTACTACTCAACTCACCTATCTTTGTGTGTATTGAACAAAACACCACAAGGTCTAAGGCATGTCTTAATGATCCTGTTGTTCATGCATTTATTTTTCAGGTCTGGGAGAGTTACATATGCGAGGTATCACAATCCAATATCTGCACAACTGTAGGGAGAGTAACGCCTGATATTTACGGGCAGTTGGTAGCAGCTGTAAATGAGAGCTATGCTCTCGAGCATTACACACCGCCTTTGCTTAGCTTCCGAGATTGCAACTTTGTTAGGGATACATTTGAGAGTATTACCTCAGATTACTGTCCACCATTGGAGCGCAATCTGAGGATTGTGAACGCAGGACTCGGACTGATCTCTGTGGGAGTGTTACTATGTTTGGTACTGTGGATATTCTATGCGAACCGCCCCCAAAGGGAGGAAGTGTTTGCGGATCCACGCCCTCAAATAAAAGACGGTAATTTTGTTAACGGCTTAGATAATCATCACTCAGGTGACTACACTAAGCATTCTGCAGAATACGTATAGTAGACAGGTATATGGATAGATAGATAGATAGAATCAAATATTGTATTTCATAAAAAGATATGAAAGAAAACAATAAAGTCATTGTGTAGCGCTCATGTTACATTAGAAGAAGAGGAGTAGACTAGAAGTGGAGCAAAGTTTCACTTTCTGGCTTTTGTTTTCGGAATGATTTGGAGTCTTGATTCGCAAATTACTTACTGATCAACTCAAAGAGAGAGAGAACTTTATTTTTTTACTTAAAACTCAAATCTCCACTTTCGGACACAAACTCATCATCAATGATCCATTACAAGCAGGAAAAAAGGTTTTAAAATGTGATGTTGGTGGCAAGAGCCATGAGATTAAATGGTCTGATCTGGTTCTTGTTTCCATTCCACAAAGCTTTTGACATGAGATGGTAAGTGCGTTCTGTCGGATGATAAAAATCCCAAAACAAAAACTCATTTGGGTTATTGCAAATCTTGTATCCTTCTCTTCCACACTGTATCAATCCGCCCAGTGTCCCGTCCCCACAACACGCGTTCGACACATCCAAAAACCCTTTAACCAAAAACATGATTCAGTTTTCTGACACACACTTGAAAGAAAGATTAAAAAAAAAAAAAAAAAAAAACTATATTGTTTACCGTAACGAGCAGGGTAAGTTTGGAATCTGTGAGTGATACCATACACAGCTCCAAACACAGCAATGGCTCCAGGGTACTTAGTGGGAATTATGTTGACTATATCTTCAAGTCTTGTGTTATATTTCTTGGCCATAACATTCATCTTACCGAAGCATTTATTGGTTGGGGCATTAGGAAGCAAGGCTCTTGCAGGGACACATCCCACTGGACCTAAAGAGAAGATGGCGATGCGACGAGCGCCTAGTTTGTAGATTTGATCAATGGTTTTGTTCACTTGGGTTAACATTGAGTCCACATAGGCGTCTGGAGAGAGTGTAGGAGTTTGGAATGGAAAAAAGTAATTAAAGATGTCGTTGGAACCAGACTCCAATAAGAAGAGAGATTCTTGGATTATAGATTTTTCGATATGGTTTTGATCTACAAGTGTCTGGAATTGCTGAAGCTGGGTCTGGATCGGTGTAACTCCCTGCATTTATACGGATGATTTTATAAGAAACAACCAACATTTTATTGTAACGAGAGATCGATGTTTTCAGTTATTTACCATGTCTTTGTTGGTATCAAGCAAGAGTCCACTACCAGCACTGGCAAAGTTAATCCCATTTGACGGGAATCGTTCTAAAGTTCCGTTCAAGATTTGAATCTGCAATTCCAAGAATGGTTTCTGTAATGGAAGGCCTAGAAATTGCGCTGCAATACGTGAAGAAAAGAGAGAAAAGTACATAATGTGCCTTGCGGAAGAAGCAATCTTGAAAAAGGTAAATTAATCAACGAGTTAGGATGTTTTTATTAATTACAGATGAAGTCAGCGACGGTTCTTCCATTGGTGAACCTTCCCGTAGGGCGGTGGAAAAAGGAAGAACCATAAGGAGGAAAATCAGCCTGAGCGGTACAGTTTTTGTTGAAATGATTGTTTCCGGCGTCGAAAATGGAGTCACCGAAGATGAAGATGGCAGGAACGGAGGGAGAAGACTTGGCCAGAGCCACCGGAGAGGCTAAAAGGACCAGAGTGAAGAGTAAGATGAGTGAGTCCATTGAAGGAGAAGACTCGTGCATGTGGCGATCAATCTAAAACACACTAATTATGTATATATATATTAATTCACACATATATATATAATAGATCACTTTATTATAGTCACATTGAAACTGAGGCATAGAAAAATTGAAACGGAATGCAAGAGCATTGTTCATGTGTTCTGCAGTTTCTAATTCGGTGTGATTAAAGTTTCAAGCTACTCCATACTATATGATTCCTCTAACCGTTTTTTTTTTTTTTTTTTTTAAATATTAGAGATAAGAGTAGGCGTTTTACCTTTAGATTAGGCGTTTTACCATATAATTTATATACAAATTTATTTATTATACTTATTGATAAAATTATTATCCGATATTCAAGATCCGCTTGTATATGGTTAAACTTGTAATTAATGAGTTTTATCAACGTAATAATTATTTTAACTATTTTTAAATTTACGATTACTTTATATATTTGAATTAGTGATTATTAAAATTTGTTAAAGTACTTAACAACTTCACTTTTTTATAGTTTCATAAACTTTTTAAATTATTTAACATTTTAAATTTCCTACTCTTATCATTTTTATCATTTTGGTCATTTTTATCATATTAGTCGAAATAAAAAAATTAATACATAATTTTTATTCATAAATTGGGTAATTTGATGGTTTCAAAAAGTTAAATCACATCATATGTAAACAAAATTTGGATTTTTTTTAATTATGTTGATGATGTTATGATTCATTTTTTTTACAAAGATGTAATCAAACAAAAATGATATGAGAAATATAATGATATAAGAAATATAAATAATTAATATAGTATAATTAGAAGACAAAATAAGAAAAGAGATAGAGAGAGACTATAATTGATTTATTTTATGATTACTTTAATTAGATATATAAATGATTTTCAAGAAATTTAATATGAATGACATAAAATGTAAATATTCTAGTAAGTTAAACCTATTTATATGAAAAAAAAATTAAAAAGTTCTAGTGTTGACACATCAACATTATATCCATGTAAATAACACGTCAATCTAAGATTAAATTTTAATAATGTTTTTCAATTAATATATAAGGGACTAGTGGTCCATGTTTTAGCTACTAAAAATTGTAAACGAAGATTAAAAAAATTATATTTTTGTATATAAACATCATCATTTACTTTTATATATGATCTGATAAATAAAATTTCATCTTGTTTTTGATTTATTTTGTTTTTTTCCAAATATTTCATAGATGAAGCCGATGTGGGGTTCAAAATCCAGCTCATGATTTATTATAGTTGTAGATTCCCCTCTGATAATTCTTAATTTAATCCCAATTATACGATTTAATTTTTTAGGACAGAACTTTTTTGTTTTTCCATGGCGTCATTTATCTCCTAAATTTGGACATGATTCATGTGATTCGTTTAAAATTAAGTGAAAAAAGAAAAAAAAAATTGTTAAATGGCATCAGAAAAGAGAGATTCTGAGAGAATAAAAACATATTCTGAAGCATCTAAAATGCCAAAGCAGAGGGAGAGCCTTCTTCTTCCTTTTTAGGGGAGACGACGAAACCCTAAGACTTCAATTTCAGATGAAGCGTATTGTGAGGATTTCATTCACCGATGCAGAAGCCACCGATTCTTCTAGCGAAGAAGAGGCGGAGGAGCGTGGAGCATCCCTTCCTCGCCGACGTGGGAAACGGCTCGTCAGGGAGATCGTAATCGACCCTTCGGATTCCGATAATAGCCACGATGTCTGCAAGACACGGTTCAAGATCAGGATTCCGGCGGAGTTTCTCGCGGTGGCGGCGACGGCGGCGGGGAAGAAGAAGTTCCGTGGAGTGAGGCAGAGGCCGTGGGGGAAATGGGCGGCTGAGATCAGATGTGGTCGAGCTCTAAAGGGACGACGTGATCGTCTTTGGCTGGGCACTTTCGACACCGCCGAGGAAGCCGCTCTTGCTTACGATAACGCCGCGATTCAACTGATTGGGCCTCACGCGCCTACCAATTTCGGTTTCCCGGCGGCGGAACAATCTCCGGAGGTTAAGACGGTGGCCGCCGTTGCTCGAGGCGCGTGAAGCGGATTGGGTTAAAGTTGGTAGCAAGAAGGTCTCTCTCTAGTCTCTAGTAATGGCCATGTCTGTTTAGTTTAGTGACTTTGTAAATTAATCTTTCCTTGTTGTTTCTGTAACTTTTGTTGTTGTCGTCTCTGTATATATTGAAACCCTCCAAACTTCCCTCTTTCTCTGCATTCTTTTCCTTAGACCATCTCCAACAAGGGGTTTAGAGCATCATTATCCCTAAATTGCTTAATAGATTGCTTAATAATATTTTAATAATTAAAACCTTTGTTTCTAGGAGAATCTTCAAGCACCGTTGCTTATCCGTACAGAAAGAAGCAACGTTTCTTCATTTTTTATTTTTTTTTCATTTAATTAAATCAATTTAATCCCTAAGCAACCCTTAAGCAACCCTCCGATAATGATGAACAATAAAAACCAGTAACGAATCAAGAAACCGTCTTCTCTCTCAAGGCCATACNAGACGGTGGCCGCCGTTGCTCGAGGCGCGTGAAGCGGATTGGGTTAAAGTTGGTAGCAAGAAGGTCTCTCTCTAGTCTCTAGTAATGGCCATGTCTGTTTAGTTTAGTGACTTTGTAAATTAATCTTTCCTTGTTGTTTCTGTAACTTTTGTTGTTGTCGTCTCTGTATATATTGAAACCCTCCAAACTTACCTCTTTCTCTACATTCTTTTCCTTATTACCAAAAACATACTCCCTCCGTTTCATAATAAGTGTCATTTTAGACTTATTTTTTTGTTTTAAAAAAAATGTCATTCTACAATTTCAATGTGATTTTGTATACACAATTCCTGTTTTATCANAAGAGAGAAAAATTAAAAACTCTTAATGAAGTTCTTAAGTTAAAAATTTTCAAAATTATTATTATAAATAATGGTAAGAACCCCAATTGGGGTTCTACCTTTGGAGATGCTCTTATTACCAAAAACATAGAGTATTGAAAAATTAGATAATAAACCATACCAAATCCAATTGATTTTGGTTCATTATTATGTAGAACCAAACTATTGCTAACTTTTAGGTCTGGCTTTGGAAAAACGATCTATTTTCTCACGAACTATTGTTATATTTATATTTGGTTTGAAACCTATATTCCCACAAAATAATAGTTTGAAATCTCAGAACCCATAGATTTTGGTTTTATTCGGTTTACTATTTTCTAAACAATTATTAACCATTTAAAACCAACACTAAACCGGATTAAACTCGATTAAGATCCGATTACACCTAAAACCAGACCCGAAATCCAAATCAGATTACATCCAAACCCCACCCAAAAAAACCGACCCGATCACACCGTCGACGCGAGACTCCATGCCGTCTTATAGCAAACGGAATTGTTCGTTTCTTAATCGTTTGATGTTTACATTAGACTTATTTACCCAAAATGGGTTTAACCTCGAATCTCCATAGCCTAACCTTGGTTCTACCTTCTTCACTAGTCCCCTTCCTTGCCCAACACCACCATTCACCCTGAAACTGTCCTCTGTTTCTAACACTAGACGAGAAATCCCCAATATCAGAGCCCAAGTGCCTGCCTTCAGCTCCAATTCGCCGGTGAATGAGCTCGAATCGCTCTTCTCGACCGAATAACCCGATCGGAAGCGAATCGGTAACCAATCAAACAACGGTGCATCTGCGATTTCGTCGGGTGTGAGGCTTGAAAACATAAGCAAGAGCTATGAAGGCGTGACGGTGCTCAAGGATGTGAACTGGGAAGTGAAGAAAGGTGAAAAAGTAGGGTTGATCGGCGTCAACGGTGCGGGTAAGACGACACAGCTCAGGATAATCACGGGTCAAGAGGAACCCGATTCGGGAAACGTGATTAGAGCCAAACCCAATTTGAGAATCGCCTTCTTGAGTCAGGAATTCGAGGTTTCGATGAGCAAGACCGAGAAGGGAGAGTTCATGAGTGCGTTTAAGGAAGAGATGGAAATAGCGAGGAAGCTTGACAAGTTGCAGAAGGCGATAGAAGGAGTTGTTGATGATTTATAACTAATGGGAAGGTTACGACGACAATTCCATAGAAGGAAATTTTTTTTTTTCTGGGTTTCGATCTTGTCCTTTCGTTGGTGAGGAGGAGGAGAAGAAGGAAATTTTTTTTTTTTTTGGTTCTGATTTTTTTGTTTTAAATTATTCGGTAAACAATCTATTTCTCCATGAAAACAACATGTGGGTTTTAACTCGGATCAGGATGCAGACGTTTGGATCGGGTTTTTTCGGTTTAGTTTTGGAGTTTAATAATTTAGATTCAGGTTTAGCTCACAAACCGTAGAAACCGATAACCGTGGGAATTTAAGCCTCAAATTTTTTATTCGGGGGATTTAAATCTTTTAACTTTTCTTTTGTGAAGAGATATACAGAGAACATAGTTCGGTAGAAATCTAAAGGGATATGACATAGTTCGTGGGGAAATAGATCGTTTTTCCTCTGGGTTTTCAAGTATCCGTTCGGGTTTGAGTTGTTTTTTTGGGGTTTTGGGTACTCAAATTTTAGAAGTTTATGATCCATTCAAATTTTTTTTTTTGGATCGAATTCAGTTCGGTTCCGCCCGAGTTCAGGTATCCGAAATTTATCATAATTCTCAAAAACTATATAAAAAATATTTCATTTAAAAATTTTTTGTTAAATTTTGAAAAATTATTTAAAATTTTGGTTATTCGAATATTTTGGTTATTTCGGTTTAAACATACCTAATATATTCGGTTTATAATTGTAATTTTGAGTATTTTGGTTATTTCAAAGTAAAGATACATCCTATTTTTAGATATATAATTGTATTTCGTATATTTCGGATATTCGTTTGGGTTTTGATTCAGTTCGGATACCCAAAATATTTTATAAAAAAATTATTCGGATATTTATAACTATTTGGTTTGANCATGCAATATCTATTTCGGACTATGAGAAGCTTCGAGTTTGGGCTAGTTATCGTAATGCGAGTTACAGTAACTGGTCGAGTAAGGTCTCGAGGAAGAGGATTTGAGATTTTTGATCGAAGAAGATAAAATACCTCGATTTTGGGCTATGAGAAGCTTCGAGATCAGAGAATGGCGTCGGGAAAGCTTCGAGATCAGAGAATGGAGTCAAGAAAGCTTCGAGATCAGGGAATGATAGCTCCGGGAACAATTTATCGAAGATGAGAAAGTTTTGCGTCGGGAAAGTTTTGCGTCGGGGTGTGTTCAAGGTTAAATGAGTCTTTTTCCTTTTAATGAATGCTATGTTTGTGATTTTCACCATTGGGTGCTAAATTATTGAACTTTAAGTTTTTTGGTGCTATTTTGTAGAATCAAAATATCAAAAATAACTAGCGCAAAATAATATATATATATGTTTAGAGAAATACCCTCAAATAACACAAAAAATATTTTTTGTTCCAAAACTAGCACCCTAAATTTAAAATAACAAAAATAGCATAACTAATTATTTTAAAATACTTATTTACCAAAAATAAATTTAAAATAGAATTAAACATTATGTTTGGGTTCACTATTTCCAATTTAGGGTTTAGTTTTTTCCCATTAAAAAATGATTATAAGTCATTTTTATATTAAATTTGTGCTAATAATGTCAAAATTGGTGCTATATTTATGATTTTCACCTTTGAGTGCTAAATTTGGGAACTTTTAGTTTTTTTGTGCTATTTTGTAGAATTGCCCATATGTTTATTTGTTTTTAGTTTATAGTGGGTTTAACATCTTGTAAGATGAGTTCTGACCTTTCTCTTACGAAAAAGCCAAATCAATTTAAAATTTCTGTATCATCAAACTGCTACTGTTCCATCATAACAATTTTATAGACTAACCACATTTACTAAATTTTTTCTTTTATTAAATTTAACACATTTCTTAATTCAGTCATAATCTATTCGAACTCTAACAAAACCGAATTATGATTATAACTCTAACTGAACTGATTTCATATTTTCATGGTTCATAGATGTATAGCTAATCGGGTTAGATCGAACACTACATTTCTAGCTTTTACACATGTATTTTTATGTAGTTAGTAGTTACTGGTATATGTAAATTAACTTTCGGATACCAAAATTTTTAAAGCGAGTAACGAATCAAATCAAATATTCCGAGTGATATGTCTACCCACAAGAGCCACCATAAACTATACATTGATAAACATTGTATTTTTATGTATTAATGGCTTCAATACATTAAGGAACTTTAGATGTTTTCCATCTTTTGATCCTTGTATGGATCAACTATACATTCTTATACTTTGGGGGTTTAATGAAAAATAAAGAGAACCTGTCATCAGTGTCTGTGTTTTCCTCCTAATTTGCTATTAGAAGCTTATAAGAATTTTAGGCGGTCGAAGGAAACGCTTTTTTTTTCTTTTTCTGGTGGAGTAGGATGATAATTAGAGCTGGGCATAAAACCCGGATCCACCGGACCCGACCCAACCCAAAATATTGGATTCGGTTCGGTTTCGGTTTGTGTGTAAAACTCGAACGGTTTTTGTGTAAATCTAATTCGGTTCCCGGGTCGGTTCGGATATAACCCGAAACCTGATCGAATACCCGAAAAATTACAAATATATCATATTATATATATATCGCATATACATATATATATTCGGGTTATTCAAGTTATTTCGGGTCATTCGGGTACATTTTTCGAGTAATTCGAATTCAAAACCAATCCGAATTTATTTTCAGTTCTATATCGGGTTTCATTTAAAATCATACAATTAACCCGAACCGGACAAGACCCGAACCGAACCGAACCAAAGTGTTCTCAGGTCCTAATCGGGTTCTATCCGCTCCAACTTTGGGTACCTGAAAACCGAGAAACCGATCCGAACCCGATCCGTGGACCCGAATGTCCATGGTTAATGATAATACGGCACGCCGCTAAATTCCAAAAAAACAAAAAAATGATGGAGATTGGAGAAAGCAATCAAAATATCTGACATCTTTGAAAATACAAGAAAGAGTGAGGAAACACGAGGAGTGGGTTAACTAATCAAATAAATGTTGTTTGTTAGATGTTGACTAACACACAAAATGACAAAAAAAAAAAGGGTTTGAAGTCAAATTTGATTTCTTATACCTTAATGCCTTGAAGAGGAAGAAACAACCATATGTTGAGTTGAGCCAAAAAAAAAACAACAAGCACATGTTGCAAATATAATCAACATTGCAACTATTTTGTTTTGTTAACAAATTATTATTTGATTCCCACTCTTTTAACAAATTACATTGTATAATTTGGTAATTACTAATTACTTTCAATACAAACTTTCACCAATTGTGTGTTCTCTGAGATGCGCTTTCTTAATTTGCCATCATAATGGCCCAATGGAGCCAGATAACATTTATCTGAGGTGTAGAATCATAATACGACACTCCGCTAAATTCCACACAAATTAAAAAAAAAAAAAAAAAATTTATAGTATAAAAGCTGGGATTTGATGGAGAGCCCAAAACCCGCAAACAAACCTCGATATCTCCGGAAAAACAGCGGAGAAGAAGGAAGAATGGATTCGGCGGAGAAGGGTTTGCTCGGAGGAGAAGAAGAAGAAGAAGTTAATAGAAAAGATGGGTTTTTCCGGGAGATGAGGAGGCTCGGTTACATCGCCGGTCCGATGGTTGCGGTGAATTCGTCCATGTACTTTCTTCAAGTGATCTCGATAATGATGGTTGGTCATCTCGGTGAGCTTTTCCTCTCAAGCACCGCCATTGCCGTTTCTTTCTGCAGCGTCACCGGTTTCAGCCTCGTCGTATGTCTCTCTTGATCTCTCTCTCTCTCTCTCTCTCTCTCTCTCTTTAATCATGCTTAAATATCTAATTTGATGATCACAGTTTGGATTGGCTACTGCGTTGGAGACTTTATGTGGTCAAGCTAATGGAGCTAAGCAATTCGAAAAGCTTGGAGAACATACTTACACAGGGATCTTCTCTTTGTTCATTGTTTGCATCCCTCTGTCTCTTCTGTGGAGTTACATGGGAGAGATACTCTCTCTCATTGGACAAGATCCTCTCGTTGCTCAAGAAGCAGGAAAGTTTGCGACTTGGCTCATACCCGCGCTCTTTGCTTACGCCACATTGCAGCCGCTTGTTCGGTTTTTCCAAGCGCAGAGTCTGATTTTGCCTTTGATTATGAGCTCAATCTCTGCTCTCTGCTGCCATGTTGTTCTCTGCTGGAGCCTGGTCTTTAAGTTTGGGCTTGGGAGCCTTGGTGCAGCTATTGCGATCAGCGTTTCTTACTGGCTCAACGTTACTGTGCTTGGATTATACATGACGTTTTCTTCGACCTGTAGCAAGAGCCGTGCGCCTATCTCCATGACTGTGTTTAATGGAATGAGAGAGTTTTTCCGGTTTGGAATCCCATCTGCATCTATGATTTGGTATAAACTCCCTCTTTGCCTCTTTTGGTTTGTGAATTTACATTTGAATTGACTTGAATCTCTTTGTGTGTTGAATTAGCCTTGAGTGGTGGTCATTCGAGTTTCTGGTTATGCTCTCTGGGATTTTACCGAATCCGAAGCTAGAAACCTCTGTTCTCTCAGTGTGGTATGTTCCTTATCTTGTAAAGACTTGCGTTTTGGAATGGAATAGGTTATCACAAACTTAGTTGCTTTCTTCTTTCTTTAACAGTCTATCAACAATCTCCACCTTGTACCAAATACCAGAGAGTCTAGGCGCAGCAGCAAGGTTCTTGCTCGATACCCGTCTTTTTTTGTTTTTTCCGATTTTGCAGAGAGAAAAAAAAAAGATATCTAAAAACCTCTCTCTCTCTCTCTCTCTCTCTGTTTTTTGTTGTTGCAGTACAAGAGTTGCAAATGAACTAGGAGCTGGAAACCCGAAAAAAGCTCGAATGGCGGTTTACACAGTGATGGTTATGACAGGAGTAGAATCAATAATGGTGAGTGCAACAGTCTTTGCTGCAAGAAACGTAATTGGTTACCTATTCAGCTCTGAAACCGAAGTTGTGGATTACGTAAGATCAATGGCTCCGCTAGTTTCTTTATCGGTCATATTCGATGCCCTACACGCAGTTCTTTCCGGTTAGATTCTGATCCTTGTATAATGATAAAACTCATAATTAAGAGAGTAATTTGATAAAGTTTAAGGATTAATAAATCTGTTTTTGATTGAAACAGGTGTGGCTAGAGGATCAGGGAGGCAAGATATTGGGGCATATGTAAACCTAGCTGCATATTATATATTCGGAATACCAACTGCTATTATATTAGGTTTTAGGTTTAAAATGGGAGGAAGAGGATTATGGATTGGGATTACAGTTGGGTCATTTGTACAAGCTGTTTTGCTCGGTCTTATCGTCAGCCTCACCAACTGGAAACAACAGGTGAGTGAAAGTGATGTCCAATTTGATAATGGTTTAAATTTTGATAAGTCAATTTGAGAAAGTGATGTCTTTTTAATATATATATAATGCAGGCGAGAAAGGCGAGAGAAAGAGTGATGGGTGGTGAGGAGTTTGAAGAGAAAGATAATGACGAACATGAAGAGATGATAATCAGCTTAAATCGATAAGATTTTCAATCATTCTTTTATACTATTAGGTCGATTTTTAAGGTGGTGGTGTTTTCGATTTAGTGTAGTTTTGGCCTCTACTTTCTTCATTCCTTGCACATTAGATCTCCGTGGAATAATTTCAGTTTGGTTTTAGATTTTTAGGGAATAAATTTTTTTTATGGATTCGTTTTGTCTATGTTTCATTTGAATTTTTGTTTTTATAAATTGATTTTTTAAAAATCAAATTAAAACCAATCAAATTACAACCGAACCGAATTAAACTAAATCAAACTAAATTCAAATCAAAACACAAACTGAACTAAACTTATTTCGGTTGTATTCGGCTAGAGTTATACTCAACCGAACCCAAAATTAGCAAGTTAAAAGTTTTTAGTTTTGGAAGTTAGTTTTAGAGTCGTCGAGAGGTGAAAGAAGACGGAGAGAGATGGCGAAACCAAAGAGAGACGAACTGAATCAAATCCTTTCTGGTTATCTCAACACCATCAACGATACTCTCCAGTTTTTTTTTTTTTTTCGTGGTTCTGTGTGTTAATTCGTGATGGATATATTGTAACCCTGATTACAAAAATTTGGTAAATTTTTGGCAGTTGTTCGAGCAATCGCCGACTCCGACACAAGACAAATTAAGCTGGAACGATGTCCTTCAGATGTCTGATCACCTCTCCAAACAAGCCACCATAGGTTTTTTTTTGTTTTCTCCCCTCTTCAATGGTTTCTCAAATCAGTTTGGTGCTTTTTAATTTTTTTTTCAATTGCTTCTCTTTGGGTTTAACTCCATTAGTGGGAATGCTGTGGACTGGAGAACCTCCAAAAGTTGAAGCATTGAAGGAGACTATGGAGTCCTACTTCAATGCTCTTCAAGGATTCTTGCTGCATTGCCATGGAAGCATGGTTGGTGCTGGGCCTACACTATCTTCATCCATACAAGCCTCTGTGAAGCAAATTGTTAATTCCAGCTTCAAATTGTTGCAGGGTTCTGTCTCCTTATACGGTATGAAGGCTTTTATGTTCTTCTGGTTATTGATTTAAGGTTACTCAACCGTGAATGATTTAATCTGGTGAATATTTTGGGAACCAGGGGGATCATATGAGAAAGACAGGAAGCCGTCAATTCCGCAGCTTACAGGAGCAGTGTGGGCGGCATGCTCTAACTTAAACAAGGTTCCTGCAACCAACATCAAAGCCATTGGCCGGGCGATGACACAGGTCTCTGTTTCCGTGAAGGATGTTCTTAGGGAGATGAAAGAACTGAAGCCAGCTTCTTCTTCACCCGAGCATGATGCTTCTGCAAACCATGAAAGCGGGATTTCAAACTCAGACGAAGATGATGACGATTTAGGCGACGACTTGTCTCCTGAAGAACTAGAAGTTGCTAAAATGGTAGCTGATATCGTGTCTGAGACGCTCATGGTTGTAAAAGAACTCAGCCGCGCTATTACAGGCATGATTAAGCTGGAGAATCCAAAAGATAACGGTGGGTTTGTGGACTCCCTTGAGAAGTTACTGAAGTTGTGTCAAGGAACCGGAGTACAGATCGATGAGCTTGGAGCCTGCGTTTATCCCCCGCAGGAGTTGAGTTTCATGAAACAAACGGTGGAGAGAATAAAGGGAAATATTGGTGAGATTGAGGCTGATTTTAACGGTTTCAAGAATTCTTCATCAAAAGCTTTATTGGGAGCATGCAGAAGGCTGCGAAGTTCGATTGCACATATGGAAACCGAGCTGGACACAAGAAGTCAAGCTGGAGTAGTTTCCAAAATGCAGAATGTTACTCTCTAGCACTTGGAGAAGTTCTCTAGGTTTTTGCAAGGTTCTTTCTTGCTAACTTTCAGTGGTTCAGGCAATGCCTGACTTCTTTTTTTTTACTTTTGTATTTTAGTGGCAGTTATAGGAAGTGAAATATGGTCGCGTATACTAAAATCTTGTGAAGGGCAAATACTAAATCCGATTTCAAATTGCGTTAACAATAAATTTCTAAGAGGAGAGATCCAAAAGAAACAGCTTTTCAAGAATCTGAGAATGTGGAAAGATTTCCTACAAGGCATGAATCAGCTCAAGAGTAGCCGTAGAAACTTCCTTCAGCAAACTAGAGTGAATACGAAGGAATGGATAAACTATTCTATGGAGCAGCGAATCGATGTCAAGAAAGGAGCTTTGTCCTCAACGCACTAGAAGCATCTCCACAGACCGGATACAAATGGATTCGATCAGACCATGCATTCCTGTCTTTTGAATTGATCTCGGAAATGCATTTCCAGACAGCACTGTTTGCCTTAAAGCCACTTCCAAACCCAATCTGCCATACTCTATCTCCCTTTTTCATTCTAGCTTTGGCCTCCAGGTACTGCAGCTCATACCACAGTGATGACGAAGATGTGTTCCCATACCGGTACAGTGTTGTCCTTGAAGCTTCTCCATCTTCTTTGTCAAGCTTCAGATGCTTCTCCACACCCTCGATTATCGCCCTTCCTCCGGCATGTATACAGAAATGCTCAAAAGCTTTCTTGAAGTTAGGTGTGTATACATCCTTTTGCATCCTCCATTTTCTTTGGATGAATGAGATTATGTATTTGAGCTGCTCTGAGTAAGGTAGCACCCTAGGGCCTAACTCCACCACATTGATCTTCAAGGCCTTTGATGCTACCTTGACAAGCTGCTTGGACAAAGCTACTCCCACTAGTCCTTCCTCATCAATCTGCTGCATTACACTCTCATATGATTCATTGTCTGATCCGACATGAGTTCTAATAAGATGCTGGAGTTTATATTTCGCCTTATGCCTATCTTGCTTCCTGTTGGAGAGAAGAATCGCTGCACCACCCATTCTGAAGATAGTGTTAGCAATGAGCATTGACTTGCACTTCCCTCTGTAACCATTTGGACTCACAGCTTCCATGCTCAACACTAGGGCCACAGAGTCACCATGAATCTTCATAAGATCTTTTACGAGGTTTATCGAAAGAAGCCCGGCGCTGCAGCCCATTCCGCTCAAGCTGAAGCTCTTTATGTTGCTCCTCATGCCAAACCTGTTTATGATGATGGAGGTTATGGATGGAGAAGGACAGAATAGGCTGCAGTTAGACACAAGGATGTCGATACTCCTTGGATCTATCTTGTGCTTTGAGAAAAGGTCTTCAACAATAGTGAAGAGGATATCTTGCGTTTCTTCTCTAGCTGCAGAGAGAGAAGAGTTTGGTGGAATCTCATGGACCGTCACAGGAACGCTCGCGTCATCTCCAATCCCTGACCGCTCTAGAATCTTCTGCTGGAGGTCAAGGCTTTCTCTATCGAATACACCGGATATCGTAAGGTGCTCAATGAAATTGGAGACTGGAGCTCGCAAGAAGTCAGGAGGTTGATAACATGAGAAGTCAATGAGGTATATACATCTTGGTCTGAAGAAATAGTAACCAAAGACAGCTATGACGACGCAGGCTGTTGCTGCAAGGAAGTGAGGAAAGCTCATAAAGGTGTGGGGGATAAAGGAAGCTTGATTGACGAAAGGGAAACTCGATTCCATGTTGTAAAAGTTGATTGATCTAAACAGGGAAAGAGAGAAAGCAATATGGTGAAAACAGAGACTTGTGTTTTGTGACAAATGTGGATTATAGTGTTTACCATAAAGGAACTGGGAACCTAAGTTTGTTGCATCACAGGGTAAGCATGTGAAGGGGTCCAAAACAAGGATGAAATTCAGGTCTCGTGACCCAGATGAGTTTGCATGCTTTCAGGAGAAATGAACATTACGTGTCTGTTGAGAAGACTTTGTCTCTATTGCTAAGCTCAATCACTGTCTCTCTCTCACTAAAAAGTAAAAACATTGGGTGTTTGTAAATATAGTCAGATCAAAATTGGGAAGATTGTATTTACTTTCAACGTTTCTCGTTCTCAAAGCAGTGCATAAGACTTGAGAAGTGAGCCCAAGACCAATTAATAAGATTATGCCAAATAAATAATTAAAATCCAGAAAAGACAAAAAAAAAAATGAAATTGAATGAAGTCTAGAGAGAGAGCTTACTTTTTTTGTTTTGTTTGCCATCGTCGTCTCTCACAAATTCTTCATTCGTTCTCAAATGGAAACTCCATACCCGAAACTCATCACTCCCTCGAAGACTCGAATCGGATGGATTGGCATCGGAATAATGGGATCAGCCATGGTCTCTCATATCCTCGCCGCAGGCTATTTGGTCACCGTCTACGCTCGCGACCTCCGTAAGTCAAAGGATCTGCAAACCAAAGGGGCTCGCACCGCCAATAGCCCCAAAGAGCTAGCGGAGATGAGCGACGTTGTGTTCACGACGGTTGGAAACGCTGACGATGTCCGATCGCTGCTTCTCGGTCCAGATGGTGTACTCTCGGGACTCAAACCCGGCGGAGTAACCGTGGACATGACTAGCAGCCAGCCAGCACTGGCGCGCCAGATATACGCGGAGGCGAGGCGGAGGAACTGCTGGGCGGTTGACGCGCCGGTGTCGGGTGGTGATGCCGGAGCACGAGAGGGAACGCTGGCGATTTTTTCCGGCGGTGATTCCGAGATCGTGGAGTGGTTAACTCCGGTGATGAAGAACATGGGAATTGTGAGGTATATGGGAGTGGCGGGGAGTGGACAGAGCTGCAAGATCGGGAATCAGATCTGCGCTGGAAGCAACTTGGTGGGACTCGCGGAAGGGATGGTGTTCGCCGAGAAGGCGGGTTTAGATCCAGTGAAATGGCTCGAGGCGGTGAAGGACGGTGCAGCTGGATCGGCGGTTATGCGGTTGTTCGGGGAGATGATGGTGGAGAGGGATTACAAGGCGACGGGGTTTGCGGAGTATATTGTGAAAGATTTGGGAATGGCGGCGGAGGAAGGTGACGTGGCGGCGATGCCTGGGGCTGCTCTGAGCAAGCAGTTGTTCTCTGGAATGGTGGCGAATGGAGATGGCAAGTTAGGGATTCAAGGCGTCGTCTCTGTTATTAGGAGACTTAACGGCATTTCCTGATAACATTATTTACGCAAACACTTGTCGTCGACTTGGTGTGTAGATTTTGGTTTCAAGTTGACAATAACAACATCGAGTCGTTACAAGAATGAACATCAAAGTGTTAGCACTATGAAAGGTTTGCATTTGATAAGATTACAACAAGTTTCATGAGTTTCCAAGTGTCATTATCAACCTCTACCTCTTGTAACTAAATCTATTAGCAAGTAATCTTAAACACAACTATCAAAATTCAAAAGTGAAAAGATGGATCTTACATTATACGAGTCGCCAACATAACCTACCGAGTCTCTTCTACTGCTACGTTGGAGTAAGTACACTCGAAGCTCTCTTCCTCGGATCCCTTCCCTCGACTCCTCGTCCATGATATCTTCCATGTCTTATACAGGCTAATCCTGTGTTTAGCAAAAACAGGGTAAAAGCATGAGTCAAGACTAAATGTCTGTCATGTCGGGTCATTTCGAATGTATACCTCTCGGTTTGAACAGTTCTTTTTGCAAGCATGAGGGTAAGGAAGACGGGGACCATAGCTGCGCACAAATGCTTTAAAGAGTGCCCACTGAGAATATGATGCGTCCAGCTGTATATGGGCTTATCTGCAGCTTCTTCCACCTTGGCTAAGAGATAGAATCCTGCAATTTGGGGGACCAATTGAATCTAGAATAAAGAAGCAGCTGTAATGAAGCTTTTGAGTGCAAAAGCAAACAGAAGATATCAACTCAACACTGAGCACTAACCTGCAGCCCAGAGCCAATATGTGGAATGTGTATACATTGGAGGCAATAGAATAGCCATAAGTGGAATGACAATGCAGGGAACAAACTGGACTAAAGCATATGGACGAAGATCATCGAAAAACCTGCAATTACAGCCTCATGAGACAAAAGTTACTTGCTATGCCCAAGATTGTGAGTTTTTGGATTGACTTGCCTCCAATACAAAATGCTAACAAGGCCAGCGAGAAGCAAAGGAACAATGGAGTAAGTACCCTTGTGCTCATCAATCCTTTCGATTACAAATATAGCCATGATGGATGTGAAGGCAATAGTCATCTAAATCGAAAACCAAGCAAACACCAGTGATCAAAAAGAAGACAAAAGCTGAGAGAGAAAAGAGAAAGAGCGTACGGGAAGGCGATCCCAGACAAGACGAGCATCGTCTGGGTGGAGATGATAGTAAGAAGATCCGAAAGCAACAGCCGCCACACCGACGAAGAAGCAAGTCCATCCCAATTTTTCACCTCGCAAACTGTTGTATACACACAGAATTCACTAATTTTAGTTTTGATTTTGAGTGTTTCAGTAAGAGATGGACGACGAAGAGATGGATATTTACGCGCCTAAATCTGAAGAAATCATCTGGGTAAAAGCAGAGGACAAGACCGACAAGGCCGATGATGAGGAAAGGGAAGTTGGAAACGACGTTGAGAGCATTCGGGATCCCTGAGATGAATCGTGGATTATATTATAAAACCCTAAAATCGAAAGAAGATGAGAGAAAAACAAAAAAAAGAGAGGGTGAGATTACCGAAGAAGGAGCGTTGATCGGCGAAATCATGGTAGGCCTGAGATTGAGGGATCGTCGGAGTGACGATCATCAGAACCAGAAAGATTACAATCGCCGCTCCCCATGCGAAAACCACCCGCTTCTTCATCGTCCTCTTCCTTCTTCTTCTTCTGATGAGATAGATTCAGAGGTTTGACTCTTGCTCCTTTTCTTTTCAGTGGTTTTTTTGGGGGGGGGGATCGATGTCATAAATAGCGTTGAGGAAATTGCTGAGATTACAACATAAAGGGCAAAATGGTAAATGCCGGTTGCATTAGACTTTCCCGTACACATTTGTAAACTTTTCTGAATATACTTGCTACACGTTATTATTTTTTTTTTTTATTAATATAGAGTAATACGGCATCTTGCTACCCATCCTACTAATCTCCCGTAAACCAGAGAAAACCATGTTAAATAACGTTATGTTTTTACTCTAATTAATTTGCTATAGAAAATGGCAGCACGTACGTAGCAAATTAATCATGTTTTTTTTTTTTTTCTAGTTCAATGCTCATTTATACCTTAACAAACTCCGCACCTCTTAAAACTACGTACGTGCTGCCATTTTCGAATCTTGTTGCGCATTTCCTCTTAGGTCTGATGATACATATGGGCCGACTCTGTTGAGAATCCATAGGCTCAAAAGTGTCACCTTTACAGAGCTTATACCCCAACAAACCAAGACCTGAAACAGTTATTGACATACTACAGAGACTAGCACAGAAAGTTTCATAAAACATAGTATAGAGAGAAAGAGAAGGGAGAAGGGAGCACACACACAATTTAAGGAGTTCACGCCCATTAACAAGGGTCGCTACATCTCCCCGAGAATGTTGCATGTAATCCACTAGAAGGGAAACACATTACAAGTGATTCACACTCAAGAACTCACTTTGTGTCACTTCCTGTGTCACTCGTTGTAACACCCGATAAAACCCATCTAAAGCTTAGGCTTTTACATGTTTTCCTCTAATCATTCTAACTACATTGTGTGGCTACTTTGCTCACCTTAACATTCTCTCATGTCTACCTCTAATTTATATATAAGGAGACACCTCAAACCTAATGCAACTCACTTAGCTTTTGAATTCACAAGAAGACAAATAAAGTCATATGCTTTGTGGTCCCAACAGCTTAACTCAACCCAACATCATTAACCTGGGTTAGTTCTTCAAGCTTGCTCATCAAGTTCACAATCTTCACAGACTCTTTCAAAACGATGAAGTCGTGATCCCTAAAAACACCGGATTTGGCAATGAACTTGAGTTCGATCGGGTTTGCTCAAAGCTCAACGCCAACATTGCTTAAACGAGTTCGAAATTGTTTCTTTAGAAATCAACCAAAATGTCACATAAACTCTCACAATTTTAATTTGACATTCTCACAAAAAAATACTAGCTTCTTTTTTTGGGCAAAACTTATATACTAAAAGTTTAGGACATCATTTAGTTAACTAAGTTAGTTCATGGTCAATTGGTAGTTCTTTCCTCTCGTTTTAGACAGCTTCGGTTCAATTCTTTGCTGTGTATTTTCCCTTTTTCTGGTATTTTATTTTCACGTTCCGCTTTATGAAACAAATATACATTAGGATCGGCCCTAAGTCATATCATTAAGAAAGAATTTTAGTATAGGGAGGTAAAAAAAACTTCTACATCCAAATATGATTTACGAGATTATAATCACAAAACCAAACATGATATAAGCAAGAAGAGAAATGCAAATTGCGATATGCGTGTCAAAGCTATTCGTTTACTCCTTCTTCATCTCACTTAATTTCATTTGCATTTTGTGTTGTCATGATGAGGAGAGCGAAGAAATGATGTTGTTCTTTAACACTGTGATGTAGTCATCACCTTCACATGGCTTCTCATCCATCTACACTTTCCCATACATTTCTCAACTGTTAGTTCTCTAAAAAAAAGCGTCCGAGACTTATAGACTAGTAATCGCCATACTATATAGTTGCTAAAACCTATTTATGAATTAAGTGTAGTGTTTTTGGTCCATAGATCTAGGATCAGCTGTTGATAAAATATATGTAAATCATCCCTCTCTATACACAATACCATACTCAAATCCAGGTCTATCGAGATCCAACTAGTCTCTTTCGAATCAAACTATCAACTAGTCCTATATATACATCCCTTTCTAAAGGTTTAGGATCTTAACATAATCCTCCCGATAGCTAAAGAAACAACATAATCCTCCCTAAGCGTGTATTGTTCGAGAAGAAAGTAACATCATTTGTTCACATTCATGTCTTAAACTTATTTACCAAACATATATATGTGTCAATTTATTAGAAAACTGGCTCGACTCTAAAAAAAAACATAAAATCAAAGAGAAATAAGAGCAAACACGTACGTACCTTAACATGGAAGTTGTAGGAAACCACCCGTTGATCTTGGCACACTTGAGAAGTAAAAGCACTTAAAATACTCAAACCTTGCACCTCCATTACATGAAGCAAGTTCGAGAACTCGTCTTCCTTTTCCTTCCTCATGCTTATCTGTACAACAGCCTCATCAGGTGATCCCCTCAATTCAAGAACCGAGATTGCTCGAATGTGAGGATCTTGTCGCTCTAATTCCCGGGACCTCTTGCTCTCGATCGTTTCTACAAGCTTTTGCTTTCTGAGAGTTAGCTCTTCAACTTCATTATGTAGTTTGGGAATGTAAGTGACCACTCTATCCATTATAGACGGTGCACACCATTTCTTCTGTTAATCAGTAAAAATAGGGAACTACTAGTTCAACAATCGGCAGAATGTCTAGTTTCTAATCACAGTCAATATATATGATAGTATGTATACAAAATAAAAGGGAGATTATCAACCTTGGAGGAAGAAGAATGATCAGGAAGAAGAGTGCCGAGAGTGAGGTAAGAGGCATGAAGTCTCATCCTCCTTAGACGCTCATTGGCGTTACGTTCTTGTTTCTTTGCACCACTCGAGCCATGATCTTGATCATGCAGTACCAGTGCTTCCTTCCCTCTTCTAATTTCTGATAGATCTCGAAACGTGTCGTCGTCCTTCTCTTCGATTGTTTCTGCAGCAGGGATATGCAAGAGATCGTCGAGTAAACTGGATGCTAAAGTCTGATGATTGGACATATGTACCAACGGCAAGAGAAACAAATACGCCAACAATAAAGAGGCTTCGATCTCTTTTATTACACGGATGGTCTTTTATATTCAAACGATAAGAATCGCAAGAAACCAGCTTAATTAATCTCTAAACCCTAATTAAGTTAACAAGATGATCATTCATGACGATGATATATATATGTATGTAGGCATGTATTTATATATATTATATAATGATATACAGGGGAATGAATGAGCCCAAGTCAACCCCAAAAGCAGTATCTGTGAGAATAAATAACAATGCAATGAAGCCGCACAAACTTTTATTTTTTAAAAAATTAAAAATGTCGAGAGGCAGTCTTATGTACAAAACTGGAAAAATGATTGAAGATATATATCAAAAAAATACAAGACGATCTGGGAATCACAGGTCACAGCAAGTTGGCCGGAGAGGAGAAAAAAAGTAGTATAATAATATCATCGGCTCTGCAGTACAAGACCGGCGAGAGAGAAGAGAAGAAGAATCGTGCGATAGATTCTTACCTGATTCATCTTCCTCCTCGTAATTAAGAATGCAGAGGTTGTCATATAGTCAAATGTAGTCTCTGGTTCTGGGTTTATGTGTATGTATGTACGTGGGACTTTTTATGCAGTACAAATGGCGTTAAACTGTAGTACACAGTACTTAAACATTTTTTTTAAAAAAATGTATATATTTGGGATACATATAATCCGGATCATCCCACTCTCTTAAAAAAATGGATAATATTTTATCAAATTTTCTTTGAAAATTGTATACACAAGAGAAACTCCCATTTGCGTTTACAAATATGTTTTTATAAAAAATGTAAACAAAATATACAACACAAGAATATTCGAAACCAAGATGACAAAAAACGAAGAAGAAGGTGAGCACCATAAAATTTCCTTGATAAACAAATAAATGTTTAAGACAAAACTGTTGTAATCTCTATCTGAGTTGTGTGTTTCTAGGAAAGATTACAAACAAATTGTATGTACTGGAGAGATGTGAAGCTAATACCACCCAATTCTCTTTGGTGGTGTCTTCAATGACATTAATAAAAGCTTTCAGCGTAAAGACAACCCCATCTTTTGCAATCCAGAGACAAGAAAGCCTCTTGCAAGTTACATAACGTCCAGCCTCGAGAAGATCCACAAACCAGAGAGCAAAAGACGAATATGGCTTTCTCATGTCTATGATCCAAAACCCAAATAAAAAAAAATTGAATCCAACTCAGTTGAGAGATTTCTTCCCTTATTTCCTTAATTCAACTATTCTAACCTCTCCGTGACATACTTTTTCAACATTCAAGTCTGCTGTTCCAACCATTCCTCCCTAAGTTTGACCGATAATTCAGTCCCTCTAGTATTCTTCGAGCCCGATCAAGGATCATGTGAGTCCGCTCATTAGGCTTATACCCTCTTCCAGATATTCTTTCAACCAACTCAAATGCATCTTCCGCCTGATTCATTACAACCCTTTTCAACAGCATATTGTACGTGTACATATCCAGAGGATAGCATTTCTCTATAACTTCATCTAACCGCTTCAGTTCTCCTACCATTTCGATTCGTCCTGAGAACACTCCTATCAACTCACCAAGAGACTTCATCTCAGGGATCTTCTCTTCCACATCTCTCATCCGTGTCCATGCTTCATACACCCCTTTGCTCTTTATTGCATTATATAAAAGGACATTACCGATGAAGGATGTAATACGGCGCCCGCTTTTCCTAAATTCATTGACTAATCCAACTGCCTCCTCATACTTTTCTTGGTTGCACAATTTTTGTATGATTACTTCGTAACATTCGATACTAGGCTGTCTTCCTTCGCCTTTCATTTCTTCCAAGAAATGCATAGCATCATCCAACCTATTTGCTCTACAGAGGCCAACAATCATTACATGGTAAAGTCTTCTTTTGACCTCACCTTTTTCACGCAGGTCATGGAAAAAATGAAGAGCATCAGCAATTTTCTCATTTTTAAGATAACTCTGAAGCATGAGAATGTTTGAGTCTAGTGTTGGCCTGAGCCCATCTCTATCTATCATATCATACACTAATTTTGCAAGTTTTGGTTTTCCTGCAAACCCAGCTCCTTCAATGAATAGGTTGTAAGTCCCAACTTTGTGTTCCCAAACAGACAACTGAAACTTTAGCAAAGTAGCAAAATTGTTTTTGTCATCGCTTTCCATCGCACAAACACATCGAATAACATTTCGACAGAGACTAGAGGTCGGAGTGTAGCCCTTTTCCTGCATTCTGATGATAAGTCTAGCAGCTTTGTCTCCCCTCATTAATCTGATTGCGCCGTATATCAAGCGGATGAACATTCCGAAGGTGGTGGCTACACCACTTTTGTTGAATAGCTCATTAATCAAAAGAGCGTCCTCCACTTTCCCAATATCGCAAAGAGCTGGTATAATCTTGCAACCACCTAAAGGTTTAGGCAATAAGCCCCGTTCCGCGGAAACAATAACCAGCTCCTTCGCCATGTCAGCCTTCCCCTTCCAGCACAAAGCATTGGTAAGTATACAAAAAGTCTTTGTACCAAGACAATACCCTCGGTCTGTTGCCCCCTTAAAGATATCATAAGCTTGTTCGGGACGTCTGTCAGCGCAAAGGGTACGGATCAGATAGCTGTAAGACATGGCGGTAGGAGCAAAGCCAATTTCTGACCTCGACCGGTATAATTCGAGGGCTTCATCTACAAATCCGGCTTTGCAAAAGAAGCATAATGCTGCATTCATTGTTTTCTGGTTAGGCAAAACTCCACGCACCATCATCTCCGTCAGGATATCATACACACTCCCAAGATTGTTTTCTTTCAAAAGTTTAGAGATCAAAGAGTTATACCTGAAAACTTCGATTTCACAACCTCTTAAAGGACTAATCTGCTGCAAGAAACCCGCAATGTTGTTCAAGAATCCAGCTCCAATAAGAGATCTAAGCCAAATGTTATAAGCACGGTCCATAGGAACTGTTCCCACCACTTTGATATCGTCTAACAATCTAGTAGCTTCCTGAAACTTTTTTTTGGAACACAGAGCATCGACCAAAATGCCTAAGCCAGCACCACATCCAGCAGGATCATTGGGGAGCAAGCAGCGGAGATAATCTTCAGCCTTATCAAGCTGGCCTTGCTTGCACAACTTCTTCACCAAGATTGAATGCGTTACAGCGCAGAGGAAGCCACGAGCGGAGATCTGGTCGGAGATGACATCAACAGTATCAAAGCATTTCTCCTCGACAAGTGCATTCAGGAGGACATGATACCCAAAAGTATCCAAATCCAAACCTCGAAATCTCATGTGACCAAAGTGCTGAAGAGCGATGTCGGTGCGACCAGCGACGGCATACCCAATGACGAGGGCATCGCAAAGACGGAGAGAATGTCGGTAACCCTCGAAACCGCCGTTTCGGTCTAAGAAGTCGACCATAAGAGAAAAGTGCTTGGCGCTACGAAGGATCTTGAAGATGGCATGGAAAGTGGCGCGCGTGTGATGGAAGCTAGGCTGGCGAGCGGCCCAATCGAAGAACTTGAGACAGGGGAGGATATCGTGACGGGTGTGGTCAAGCACGTCGAGGACGAATCTCTCCGTGAGGCGGAGGCGGAGACCGGAGAGTTGGTGGTAAAAAGCTCGATCATCTCCATCGCTAGGCGGAGCTCGGAGTATTTCAGAGATGCGGTCGATTAACTGGTGGCTCTGCTGCACATCGCGCTTAAACCAGTCTTTCACCTCGCGGATGAGGATATCTCCGGCGGGGATTGGAGCCTTCGCGTAGGAAGAGAAATGAGAAGGAGAAATCAAAGCAGCATCGCCGTTGGTTCCGGAATTGCAGTTTCTGAGCGACGCCGATAGCGATAGTATCCTCCGCCTGAGGAGCATTGCTTTCTAATCGCATGATCTCGGTGGAGACGTCACCGAAACCCGAAAACTCTTTGTTCGATTCGACGAAAAACCCTAACTATTTACAACCAATCAGAGACCTCCACGTCACAATCGATGTCGTGGCTTTTGCTCGTTCTTACGAAAATGCCCCTTTGAGTTTACTAGGAATATTTCCCGGCTCGTCTGGTTCTCTTCTCCGTCGCGGAAAAGATGGGGACCAATCTGAGATCCGTGCTTTGTCTTCTCCTTCTCTTCTTCGTCGTCTTCGGCGTCAACGCTCAGAATCGGAGACCTAAAAATGTTCAGGTGGCGGTTAAAGCTAAGTGGCAGGGTACTCCTCTTCTCCTCGAGGCTGGGTAATGCTTTGTTGTTATATCTTCTTTTGTTCGAACACCATTGTTTCTGCTCTTGCGCTTCGACATTGAATCCGAGTGTTTTTTCGGTTGTTGTTGTGACAGAGAGTTGATTTCCAAAGAATCGAAGCAGCTGTTCTGGGAGTTCACCGATGCTTGGCTTGGTTCCGATGGAGATACTGGTGATTCCGATTGTAAATCCGCCAGAGATTGCCTCATCAAGATATCTAAACAGGCCTCAACACTATTGGCTAAACCTGTGGCTTCTCTCTTCCATTTCTCCCTTACTCTAAGATCTGCATCGCCCAGGCTTGTGCTCTACCGTCAATTGGCTGATGAGTCTCTTTCTTCTTTCCCTCACGGAGATGATCCCACTGACTCCTCTGCGGCTCACTGCTGCTGGGTCGACACTGGTTCATCACTCTTCTACGACGTTGCGGATCTCCTCTCTTGGCTCGCCTCTCCTCCTGCGTATGCACTGCCGTTTTCTCTTCTTTTCCTCTTTTGGTTAAGACCACAGTTTGCTCTTTCTAAGCTCCATTTCGTTAAATGCAGTACCGGAGACGTCGTTCAGGGGCCTGAGCTCTTCGACTTTGATCATGTTCATTTTGATTCAAAATCTGGAAGCCCAGTCGCCGTTCTCTATGGGGCTGTTGGAACTGGTTGCTTTAGGAAATTTCACCTCTCGCTTGCTAAAGCAGCCACAGAGGTCTCTCTTTTATTACTGTCTTCATAAAACTTCAGGCTCCATTGTCCAGGGATTCAATTTCTTAGCTTCTCTCTGCTTTTTGTTGTGTGCATTCTAATGAAGCCTTGGTTTCCTACAGGAAAAAGTTACATATGTTGTTAGACCAGTATTACCTTCGGGTTGTGAAGCCAAAACTAGACCCTGTGGTGCCATTGGGGCAAGGGATAATGTTAGCTTAGCTGGTTATGGCGTGGAGCTTGCTTTGAAGAACATGGAGTACAAGGCGATGGATGATAGTGCTATAAAGAAAGGTTAGAGTTAACTCCTTTATTCATTTTGCCACCCGAATTTTGAAAGCAAAAGCTTATTTTGATCGGTTACTTATTCCTTATCTTCTTTCTGTTAGCTGTGAATTTGCTATTAAGTTTTTTTGCTATGAGTTTCCTCAGGTATCACTCTTGAAGATCCAAGGACTGAAGATCTTAGTCAAGATGTTAGGGGCTTTATATTCTCAAAAATCCTGGTATGTTTAATTTGCAGAATAACCAGAATCATATATTGAACCATTTCTTTCAAAAAATTAGTTCGTTTGATTTGCACAGATGCATGGATGCTCGCACAAATGAATTTTTGTTTGTTAATGGATGGATGTGAGATAAGAGAGGAATGATTGAGAAAAATGTGTATCAATTTTTCAGTTTCTGTAGGGTGATCATTAGGGTCAGCGCTCCTTTTTTTGCAGGACAGGAAACCCGAGCTAAGATCAGAAGTCATGGCTTTTAGGGATTATCTCCTATCATCAACTGTATCAGACACGCTTGATGTTTGGGAGCTCAAGGGTAGTTCTGCATCCTGCATGTTTGGCTCAATGATAAAAGAAGTTAATAAAGTGTTTCCTAATTTACCTTTATTCCGCAGATCTAGGACACCAAACAGCCCAGAGAATAGTTCATGCCTCTGATCCTTTGCAATCTATGCAAGAAATTAATCAAAACTTTCCGAGTGTAGTTTCTTCATTATCCCGCATGAAGGTATGTCATCGTTTATTGATCCTGTGTTAACTTTACACTGCTTGTTTTCTTGTGGTTCTTCTGATTCTAGATATGTCTGGTTCAATTATGCAGCTCAATGAATCAATCAAAGAAGAGATACTTTCAAACCAGAGAATGCTTCCCCCTGGCAAGGCTTTGTTGGCTCTGAATGGTGCCCTGTTGAACATCGATGATATGGACCTATACATGTAATACCTTTTTGCACTTTGTGATACTTTTGCCATGATCTAGGCATATTTTAGTGCATTAGTAATTTAGTAACCATGGTCCTTATTGTCTTGGGGATGTTTTTATGGTTTGGGGAGCTGAAATTCTTATATTTTTTCCTCTCTCGGTACTCTGCCCAAGCGTACTTTAGCTTGAGCATGGCGAGACCTAGTTTCCCGTCTTACAGTTCACTTACATTTTGATACCAGTGCGCTGTATTGCTATTTATTTGTAAATTACATTTACTCCTTTTAAAAGCTAAAATGTCTTCATTGTTGGTTATTGTCTGTTTTCCATGATCATCCGGTCCTTCTGTCTGTAGGTTGATGGATTTAGCTCATCAGGAGTTGTCCCTGGCGGACCATTTTTCGAAGCTTAAGGTACTCTTTTACTGACTGTATGCGCTTAACCATTTAGGTTAGTGCTCTATTATACAAGGTATTAAGCTCTATAATTTAGTGTGTTTTTTTCTGTTTTTCTGGAGATCTTGGACATAAATCCCACTTCTTGTTTGATGCTTGTACAACACAGAAAGAAAAGTAAAGCTGTGTTTTATACAACATGGAGGGAAAACTGGAACGATACAAATTGATGAATATTTTTCGTCTATTTAGGACACTGAGCATTGATTAGTCTTGAACATATGGATGTGCTAACATGTTTATGCAACTTTCAGATACCTGATGGAGCCATACGGAAACTTCTACTAACTACCCCTCTCCCTGAGCCGGATTCATATCGGGTTGATTTCCGTTCCGTGCATGTTAACTATCTTAACAATCTGGAGGAGGATGATATGTACAAGCGCTGGCGGAGTAATATTAACGAGGTAAATAGTGCAGTGACATCTTCTTGATAATTGAGGATACATATGATTTTTTTGTGAGCAAGGTGCCATTTGGGAAAAAATATCTCTAATGGCCTGTGTTTCTCTCACCTTGTAATAAGATTTTGATGCCTGCCTTCCCTGGGCAACTACGTTACATCCGAAAGAACCTATTCCATGCAGTTTACGTCATTGATCCAGCCACTGTCTGCGGTCTTGAGGCAAGTCTCATATCTGCCGTTTCCCGGCACTGCCGCCCCTAATTCCCTTATTCATGAGTACATAGCTTTTCAACTGACTATTATTGGATCTTTACAGTCCATTGACACTCTCAGATCTTTATATGAAAATCAACTCCCTGTGAGATTCGGGGTGATATTATATTCCACTCAATTAATCAAGACAATCGAGGACAATGGTGGTCAAATCACATCTTCTAATGCAGAGACTAATGCCCATGTTAAAGAGGACATATCCACTATGGTATTCACCGTCTTTGGAATACAAATTTACTGTTATCATTTTCCCAACCTTGAACTTTTTTTCCCTGTACTAAGAAGCTTGTTCTTATCATGTTCTTTTTAAAATTCTTTTATATGGGGATGAAACTAATAATGAATTTGTTTTCTGATGAAAAACTCTCTTTGCAGATCATACGTCTTTTTCTGTACATCAAGGAGCACCATGGGATTCAAACAGCTTTTCAGTTTTTGGGAAATGTAATAGACATTAACACTTAACTCATATCTAGAAGTGTCTTGATTGTTTCTCGTTGGTTATTTGTCATTATTTTTTTTGGTTGTAATTTTAAGTATCCCAAACATTAGTTGCTGAGCGTCTTCAGGTTGGTTAACAGGTAAACACATTAAGGACTGAATCTGCTGATTCTTCTGAAGAGGACATTGAACAGCAGCATGTCGATGGAGCATTTATTGAGACAATTTTGTAAGTACTATGGATATTTCGAATTATTATCATACAATCGCAGATCTATTTTATATTTTATCTTCACAGAAAATTTGGATTGTACTCCCTAGCGCTCCTAAAGTTGGGTCTTTTTTATTCCAGACCAAAGGTTAAATCACCCCCTCAGGAGATATTGCTGAAACTGCAACAAGAGCACACTTTGAAGGAGGCATCTGAAGCAAGCTCCATGTTTGTATTTAAGCTGGGTCTGGCGAAACTGAAGTGTTCTTTTTTGATGAATGGCCTCGTCTTTGATTCTGTTGAGGTAATTTTGTGCATCTTTTTTAATATGCTGAGGTTCTCATATTTTGGTAGCTTATTGCAAGCACTTGTCTAATTCGTTATACGAAGTGTACATGCAAACCATTTTTCTACTTTAACCTGCATCAACTTTCACGTCTGTATTCTAAGAGCTTTTAATTTTCTACTGTCGTGATTTTCTTAAGTCTGTTCAAAATGCTTTTAATTTTTTACTGCCGTGATTTTCTTAAGTCTATTCAAAATTTGTTCATGATGCTAGCCCTTGTCTCTCCAGGAAGAAACTCTTTTAAATGCCATGAATGATGAGCTTCCCAAGATACAAGAACAAGTTTATTATGGCCAAATAGAATCCCGTACAAATGTTTTGGACAAACTGCTTTCGGAAAATGGTCTTAGCCGGTATAATCCACAGGTAGGGAGTTTCACAGGCAGCATCAATTGGTAATTTGTTTACATGTTTGTTCGTTACTAATTAAAGAAGAGTCTGCCTTCTCGTAATTGCATTGTTTGTAGATTATTAGCGGGGGAAAGAACAAACCAAGGTATGTATCGCTGGCTTCATCTACCAGAAGAGGGGAATCTATGCTGAATGATGTCAACTACTTGCATTCTCCTGAAAGTAAGTAACCGTGCATTTACATAGTCAACAGCTTCTTGTTCATATCCCAAATGTGTGATTTTCTCATGCATACTCACTTGATATATATCTTCTTATCTGACAATTCCAGCTTCAGATGATGTGAAGTATGTGACTCATCTCCTTGCTGTTGATGTCGCAACGAAAAAAGGAATGAAATTGTTACATGAAGGAGTCCGTTACCTGGTTAGTTGATGTCTTAATAGCTTTCTGTCAGGCTCTTTACACCTTTTTTCTCACCTCTCAGTTGGATCCACACATCTTATTGATGTTCTTGCATTTTCATTCAGATTGGAGGTTCCAAAAGGGCTCGTCTTGGAGTTTTATTTAGTACCAGCCAGAATGCTGCCCCATATAGCCTTCTGTTTATAAAGGCTTTTGAAACTACTGCGTCATCATTTAGGTACGTGATTTTTTGTTTTACATGTGATAGGTAATGTTCTTGCAGATGCTTGTGTAATTTCCTTCCCTTAATCTCTGCTCGGTATATTTGCTGTCTAATTGTTTGCAGTCATAAGAAAAAGGTGCTATACTTCTTGGATAAACTATGCTTGTTTTACGAGCGTGAATATCTGTTTAAAACATCAGTGGATTCATCTAGCTCTCAAATGCTTATTGATAAAGTCCTTGAGCTTGCTGAGGAGTATGGGTTATCTTCTAAGGCATACCGATCTTGTCTTGCTGAACCGTTGAATGAGGAATTGTTTAAACGTTTGACAAAGGTATGTTGCTTCAGAAAATTCCAATCATGCCTGAAAGAACATCGATCCACGAATCTTCAGTTCTTCTCTGAAACAGCAATGATGTTAGCAATGGTTTTGCTTGCAATTTTCATGCAGGTCGCCCAATTCTTGTCTTGGGAACTTGGACTTGAATCTGATGCAAATGCAATTATTTCAAATGGAAGGGTGTGTAAACCAATTTTTATCCTTTTCTGTTTATTATACAGTTCATTTTTTTACTATTTACGTACTCTTAGTGTTAGTTCCAATTGTATATTAATGAACCTTCATCATATTCAATTAAATAATCGGTAGGTGATATTTCCTGTGGATGAGAGGACATTTTTGGGCCATGATTTACACCTTCTTGAGTCAATGGAGTTCAATCAAAGAGTAAAACCTGTTCAAGAAATCATTGAAGGCATTGAATGGAAGGGTGTGGATCCCGATTTGCTGACAAGGTCTCTCGTCTCAGCTTTAACTGTTTCTCTTTCTCTTTGCGCGCTCAGTCTTGTCTACCAAACCAAAACTTTAAAAACAATTTTTGTCGTTGTTATGCCTGTTCTCGTCTATTCTTTTTCCTCCTAGTTCTTAGTGAGCAAAACTTCTTTATGATGCCCTCGCCCTATGCCTCTGATCTATTTCTGGATGATATCCTTTTTCTTTTCCATATAGATGTGGTTCTTGCTGCTTATCTTTTGATAGGTACAATATTGGCTTTATTATCTCTCTAGGCTGATATTTGCTTCGTAATTTCTTCTTCAAAGAGGGGTGTTCCCATGGATGTTTTGAAAATAGCTGGTAGGATGTGGTTCTTCTAGGAATAATCCCTTGTATAGTTTGAAAAATGGCTGATAGAATATTGTTTTTTCTTTTGTCGCACTTGCAGTAAATATTTTAGCGATGTCTTCATGTTTGTGTCATCTGCAATGGCAACACGGGACCGTAGCTCTGAAAGTGCACGATTTGAGGTGTTGAATTCGGAATACAGGTACATATATTGATAGCTGCTTTTCTTTTCAGTTTTGTTGGGAATTTAAGACTGCAACTAAGATGTCCATACGTTGTGTAGTGCGGTTATGCTGGGAAATGAAAACGCAACTATACACATTGATGCTGTTATTGATCCTTTAAGCCCCACTGGTCAAAAGCTAGCATCACTTCTTCAAGTTCTACAGAAACATGTTCAGACGAGCATGAGGATTGTTCTGAATCCCATGGTTAGTAAAACAGATACTGCTCACCTTATTATTTAGAAATCATGCGAATTTCAAACTTATTGTTCTAAGCCACCTAGATATCAAAGGGCTTATTCTGCTGGCCCTGAATGTTGTTACCGTTACTCTTGTTGAGATCAATATGTATATTCTGTTTCAAGGGTTATTATTTCTTATTGGAAAAAACGAAATATCATATTGTTCATGCGTCTGAGCTAGAGCTTTTAACTCTTATTGGCAGAGTTCCCTTGTGGACATTCCTCTGAAGAATTACTACAGATATGTCTTACCCAATGCAGTAAGTTAATTGAAAGGATCTTAAAAGCATATGACGGTGTGGTATTGTCCACATTTCTTGATCAAATATTGATTCTGCTATTTTTTTTAGGACGATTACAGCAGTACAGGCTTTGATGTAGATGGGCCGAAGGCATTTTTCGCAAATATGCCATTGTCCAAGACACTTACCATGAATCTTGACGTTCCAGAGCCATGGCTTGTTGAACCAGTAATTGCCATGTATGGTATTTTCCCCTGAAAAAGAAAAAGTGACTATACTGCTCTTTGTTGGCTCGAAATATTTCAGCTAAAGGCATTTGCTTGTTTAGTTCACTTATTTTTGCCATGCCTGACTTTCTACTTTCTTTTCTCTCTCCTGGATTTGTCCTTGTCCAGTCATGATCTTGATAATATTTTGCTTGAGAACCTGGGAGATACCACTACGCTGCAGGCAGTTTTTGAGGTTGAATCTCTTGTTCTTACAGGTTAGCTTTTCTAAACATATTCTTCTACACTGGCAGGATTTTGTTCATGTTTTTATTAACATAAACCTTGCACAGGTCATTGTTCGGAAAAGGATCACGAGGCTCCTCGTGGCCTTCAGCTGATTCTGGGAACCAAAAATAGACCACATTTGGTTGATACTCTTGTAATGGCCAATTTGGGTTATTGGCAGATGAAAGTATCCCCTGGGGTTTGGTATTTGCAACTTGCTCCGGGTAGAAGTTCTGAGCTATACGTTTTGAAAGGAGGGAATGATGGGAGTCAAGATCAATCCTCGCTGAAACGTATTACTATCGATGATCTGCGTGGTAAAGTTGTTCATTTAGAAGTAGTTAAGAAAAAGGGTAAGGAGCATGAAAAGCTGCTAGTTCCTACAGACGGTGATGATGGTGTGCAGCAAAACAGCGAAGTAAGTGCTTAGTCATATAAAATATTTGCAGAAAACTATTGGTCCTTGAAAAAGCTGGTATTTAACTATTTATTCTCCGATGAAATTTTTTTTGTAGCGGGGAAGCTGGAACTCAAATTTCTTGAGATGGGCGTCTGGTTTTGTTGGTGGTCGTCAACAATCGATGAAGGGAGGTGCCAAAAAGGTGAGTAGCTTCTGTAATCTGGACTAATTTTTTGCATGTTGTAAACTTGTTGCATCTCAACTGTGCATAATTTCTAACATGTGGATTACCTTTGCAACAGTTTTAATCTTGTTATTTCTAATTGTTCAACCTTTCAGGAGCATGAGAAGGGTGGACGACATGGGAAAACGATAAATATATTCTCCATCGCGTCAGGGCATTTGTAAGTGCACATATTTTTCTTAACTGACTGACCTGACCACATACATTGACTTAATATAAATCAAGTGTGTTGAACCATTATGCTAGGAAGGGAAAAGAATTCGTCAGCTATATGTGCTGATACATTTTAAATAATCTTGAATTACTTTTTGTGCATCACTCATACGAAAAAGAAAATCATGTGTGGTATTTCTACGTCTATATGTGGATATCGTTTGTAGAAGAGTATTAAGTATATCATGTGAGCAGAAAAGTTTAATGTATGCTTTTTTTGTACCACTTCCTTTCTGATGCCGAGGCACTGCTCATGACAGATATGAGCGTTTCCTTAAGATCATGATTCTCAGTGTCCTGAAGAACACCAATCGTCCTGTAAAATTCTGGTTTATAAAGAATTATCTTTCTCCTCAATTTAAGGTTCGTTCCTTTTTTCTTTGCATACACATGTTTTGTCTTTTTGACTATTTATGGGTTTTTGTGTGTTTAAAATCTCTAAATGTAAAATGCATCACTTGTGATTTAACCACTTTGACATAATGTGTATCGCGTTCTACTCTTGCAGGATGTGATTCCACATATGGCACAAGAATACAACTTTGAGTATGAGCTGATCACGTACAAATGGCCTTCCTGGTTGCATAAACAGAAAGAAAAGCAACGAATTATTTGGGCGTACAAAATACTTTTCCTTGATGTTATATTTCCTCTCTCATTGGAAAAGGTAGGAATGATCATGTCACATCTTCATTTCTATCTTGGGATTTGGATGCTTGGAAGATGCCACTATAAGGCACTCAACCCGTATTTTGTAGGTTATATTTGTCGACGCAGATCAAATTATAAGGACAGACATGGGAGAACTGTACGATATGGATATAAAAGGAAGACCTCTTGCGTATACTCCTTTTTGTGACAACAACAAGGAAATGGATGGCTATCGATTTTGGAGACAGGTAAACATTAATATGTTTTTTCTTGTAGAGGTAATTGGTTTCCTTACTACATTCTCAACTGCTTGGAACAGGGTTTCTGGAAAGAACATTTACGTGGTAGACCATACCATATCAGGTAGACAAACTAACTTCACTTGAACCTCAGTAAGTTGTTGAGTTCGCCATTCTTTCTTGATGTGCCTTGTTCTATCTGTAGTGCTCTGTACGTTGTTGACTTGGTTAAATTCCGAGAGACGGCAGCAGGAGATAATCTAAGAGTATTCTATGAGACGCTTAGCAAGGATCCAAACAGTTTGTCCAACCTAGATCAGGCAAGTTGTTCAATATGGTTATCTACATTTTTCATGATAACCTTTCTTTGATGGTCACACTATCGTTTTCCTTTATTTGAAAGCCTTAGCATTTAGATATTATCCTAACCCACTTTCTAAATTGGAAAAATACTTTCTTTTATCTTCTAAGTGAAACCTACCGTCCTGCTTTTAGCGCTGCAGTGAGCATCACACACAATATACTCTGAATCTTTAGAACATTCTACTACTTGTTTGGCTTATCTTCAAGAGTTCTAGGTTCAAACTTGTTGATTGGCATGGCATTATCTTGTTTCAGGATCTTCCTAATTATGCTCAGCATACTGTTCCTATATTTTCACTTCCACAAGAGTGGTTGTGGTGTGAATCCTGGTGTGGAAACGCCACAAAATCCAAGGCCAGAACAATCGATCTCTGCAATAATCCCATGACAAAGGAACCAAAGCTTCAGGTAATAACACACCAGTGTAGATGCATGATTCCAAGTTTCCCTATGAAAATTATTTCCACCATCTACAACAGTGATAAAGTAGTTGTTCTTGTGCAGGGTGCCAGAAGAATCGTAACTGAATGGCCCGATCTTGATTTCGAGGTACGGAAATTCACAGCAAAAATCTTGGGTGAAGATATGGAACTCAACGAGGCAGGAGCTGCTGCTACAGACAAGCCTAAACCTCCTCCATCAAGCGACATCTCTGAAGATTCAGAACAAGACTTGGAATCTAAGGCAGAACTGTAGATGCAGGTTCCTGTAGTTTCAAAAGAGGAGAAGAAAAGGTCAATCGTGGTTATTGCTAGATAAGGTTTCTAGTTTTTTAGTTGCAGTTTCAAAGACATAAGATAAGGTATTCGCCAAAACGAGCTTTACGTTTGAGAAGTTTAGCTTTGGGAGAGTGAACAAAAACAGCTATAGTTTGCAATGTTCATACTTCATAGGTTCAACCATATGCAGGAGAATAATATCAGTATAGTATGATTTTTCACGACTTTTAAAATCAATAACAAAACTCGACACTGTTATTATGATTAATAATAAAAAGGGAATAAATATATTCTGTTTGTAAACATACAGATATGCCTTCAATACGTATATCAGTATATGTAATTGCATGAGCTTGACAACAACTCTCTCGAGAAGATAGAGAAGCTTGGAGGAGAAACCCTTGGATGATATATATATTGACCACACAAGAACACACCACACAACTATCTTTTTTCTTCTTCTTGTATTAGCATTTTGAATGAAATACATGTCATCAAGATCCACTGATAATGATGATGTAATAAGAGTTTTGCTAACGCAGCAAAAGCGAAATCCTCCGCCTACTAGAGTAGCTAGATAAAGAACATATGCTTGATTTATATACGAGTCCAGGACCTACTAAACACAACCACTTGCAGTCGCAAACCCTAATCTGTAATGAAGCCCCGTTCAATAGGATCAAGAGTGCTTGCCTCAAGGCGCAAACCCACCACTTGATCATTACAATGAATTCATTTCAGTAGAGAGAGATACAATGGAGTCAAGAACACGTTAGGTGTGATAGGTCATACAAAGATTACGAACGCTTCTTTGTTCCCAACCAACTAAGCACATAAGATTACTTGTTCTCCAGCTTCGTAAGGAGGCGGCAATACATTGTGCACACCAGCAAACACATCTTCTTCTCCACTCTCTGTACTCCCAGAAATGGGGGAATCTAAGACGGAGTCCGGGATCTCCCTCAAGCTTTCTTCCAGCAACGATCCAACCGTCTGCAATATAGATTTCAACACCCACCACGGATTACAAACTTTCTAAGATGTTACTACGAAAATAACATACTTGCACACCACCCACCCTGCACTCTCTGAAAGCAGCATCTGCTCTTCGCTTCCACAAGCTATTTCCACTCTCTGAGTGGAAAATGTTTAGTAGAGGCTGCAATGAGTTGGAACATTTTCAGTTCACACACAAGGCTCGCATTAGTTTCCTCAGCACCTACCGTTTTCTTGTTTAAAACACACCTACCTTCACTAAATCCCTCACATTAGGCCTCCCGTTTCCATGTGTTCCTAAGGCAGAGTCTCCGTATACTTGATATAGCTCAAGAACCTGCCCAACACTCAGATATCAGAATTCTTTTTTATCAGCAAATCAACAGGTTTGGCGGACAAAGCAACTCAAAAGCTGAACATTTCCACAGAACCTGTCGGCGTGTAAGGCCACTACTTGGAGCACCATAAACTGCAGTGTCAACATGTCCTAGGGTCTGCCATGGGCTGTCAAGGATAGACAGCGAATCAAGAAGAAAAAAGGGCTTTGATATAGAACTAAGATAAAGTGGGCTACTTTTTTCACATACTTGTTGTATGCAGCGCGGCCTACCATGACTCCGTGAGCTCCTTCCTTCAATGCAGCGTTTACCTTGCAATCACAAAAAAATTCTCAGTCTTACCCTGCTAGAAATCATCAGTGTAGAAAGCTAGTCTCTCGTATCCAAGATGACCACCTTCGATACAGAAGTAATGCCTCCATTAATTGTGAATCTCAAGTCCGGGAAGTCACGCACAAGGGCATAGTAGTACTCGTACCTGAACTATCGCCCAAAAACAGGTGACTTAAAAGACACAATAAGTTTTCTTCAAAAACCGGTAACCAAGAGGCAAGTAATGGTAAAACATACTTTAGAGGAGGGATTCTCCGGTTATCAGCAGGGCTTATCCCACCAAGCAGTGCCTTGCGTGAATGTACTATGAAATGCCTGGTTGGTGAGAGAGTAGAAACCCTGTAAACAAAGTCACCTAAGAGTAAAGGAAAAGAAGTATAAGAATGTAGTGGCATATCCAGACCCAGTCCACAGTGGAATTAAAAACAGAAGGCACTTGTAACCAAAAAACTCACAGAGCGCATCATACGAATCATGATCGTCTACACCAATTCGACATTTAACAGTAACAGGGACGCTGGTATTGGCAGCAATGGCAGACATTGCCTCTCCGACAAGCTTACAATAAAAACTACAAAACGTGAGTGAGAGAGAGAGAGGGAGCAACATCATATATCTTGAAATCATGAGGAGGAGTAAGAACCTTGGGGTTAAGCATGAGGCTAACACCAAAGCATCCATGGCCGGCTACCTTAGGACTGGGGCATCCACAGCTATCTCAACAAAGAGAAAAAAGAAAACAAACCCAGTTAAGTTTATGAGCCCACACGCAAATACCGAAGGAAAAGAAAGTGCACAAACTTAAGATTGATTTCGTCGTATCCGTAAGCATCAGAAAGCTTAGCAGCTTTTGCAAGGCTTCCCACATTGCTCCCACCGAGTTGAAGAACAATAGGATGCTGTTGGGGAGAAAAAGCTAAGAACTTGTCCAAATTGGTCTGCTGGTGAACAAGAGTTTCAGCGGCAATCATCTCTGTGTAAAGCCAAGCATGCTTTGTTATGAGGCGAGCAAGCGTCCGGTAATGATTATCTGTCCAGTCCATCATCGGTGCGATGCTGAATAAAGGAGGAAGATAAGGAGAGGAAGTGGTGGAGAATCTAGCAGCAGTGGGTTTTTTCAGTATCGGCGGATGAAACCGATGGAAAGAAGAAGACTTGAACATCTCCGAGACATTAGGTCGAACAGATGGTAGGCACCACATTAGGCTCGTCCGAGAGGATAACGTTAGAACACAACCCCCTCCTAAAAGCTTTGAAATTTGACTGGAACTTGTTGTCGTCAATAATCCCAAATTGGTTAACATTAAACCAAACTCAGACCCACAAGAAAACCGAACCGAATTTCGAATTTTACGTGTGTCACTGCCTGCGTGTGACTAAAAAGCACCACGTGTTCTCTCTCGGAGCAAAGAAGCCTTTGCACAGTGTACAATTCGAATATCGATAAATCTCTCCATTTACACAACTCTGAGTATGTTAATGGAATCATCCACACGTATTCGATTTCTGCAAATTGATTCCATTTCTGTAAAAATGGAGGGTTCGTCGACGATCGCAAGGAAGACATGGGAGCTCGAGAACAAAATTCCACCCGACGGCATCTTCTACTACGACGACACTGCGCAGAGTAGGTTCCAGCAGGAGAAACCATGGGCGAACGATCCTCACTACTTCAAACGAGTCAAGATCTCAGCGCTTGCTCTCCTTAAGATGGTGGTCCACGCTCGCTCCGGTGGCAAAATCGAAATCATGGGTCTTATGCAGGGTAAGACCGATGGTGATGCCATCATTGTTATCGACGCTTTCGCTTTGCCAGTGGAAGGAACCGAGACAAGGGTTAATGCTCAGGCCGACGCTTACGAGTACATGGTCGAGTATTCGCAGACGAACAAGCTCGTAAGTCCTCGTTTTTATACTCCCATCTCCTAGCTAATTTGATACCAGATGGTTGCTTCTTGTGAATGCTCTACTCACAGCTAGGAGTTGATCTGTTCGTATGGTATTCCTGGAGTGCGCTGCTTCGAATCACCGGACTTTCTCTTCCCAAAAGTGATATCAACTCTAGTGTAACAATGGGTTCTAAGAAGCTTCAAAGTTTTAATTTTGCCTTTCCAGCATTAAGCATATCCTGTTTCCGGATCGTTTTTTCTTGTCAATGCTCTACTCACAGCTAGGTTTGATTGATTACTACTGTAACTTGATCTATTAAAGGCTGGGCGTTTGGAGAATGTTGTTGGATGGTATCACTCCCACCCTGGATATGGATGCTGGCTCTCGGGTATTGACGTTTCCACGCAGAGGCTTAACCAACAGTATCAGGAGCCCTTTTTAGCTCTTGTTATTGATCCCACAAGGACTGTTTCAGCTGGTAAGGTTGAGATTGGAGCATTCAGAACATATTCAGAAGGATATAAGCCTCCAGATGAACCTGTCTCTGAGTATCAGACTATTCCTCTTAATAAGATCGAGGACTTTGGTGTTCACTGCAAACAGGTATCATCATTTTCTTGATTTGGAATCTCCCAACACCGATTCTCATGTTTGACTTTTGATTTGTGGCAGTATTATTCATTGGATATCACTTATTTCAAGTCATCTCTTGATAGTCACCTTCTGGATCTCCTATGGAACAAGTACTGGGTGAACACTCTTTCATCTTCCCCACTGCTGGGCAATGGAGACTATGTTGCCGGACAAATATCAGACTTGGGTAAGCTCTTGGAAATGTGGCGTAGGAGAAAATCATTTCCTCTTTCTTTCCTTTTCAAGTCATAGTTTTTGTATAATTGTGTTGTTGTAATTGTTTCATAATTTGACCAATGAAGCTGAGAAGCTTGAGCAAGCCGAGAGTCATCTGGCTCATTCTCGCTTTGGAGGAAGTGTGGCATCATCCCTTCATAGGAAGAAAGAGGTATGTATCAAATTTGTTGGCTCTGCCTTTCACAACCCACTTCTCTAGGTTTTTTCCTATCTAGAACTTGTACATCTACAACATCTAGCTACATGGATGATAATTCTTCAACATTTCTGGTTATTGGGGGTGTTTGGTTGAATTTGAAAGGAGATAATCGGTGATGTCTTGCTTCTTAAAGATCTCACTTGACCTGTGTTGTGGATCACTTTCAGGATGAGTCTCAACTAACTAAGATAACTCGGGATAGCTCAAAGATAACTGTGGAACAGGTCCATGGACTAATGTCACAGGTAAGTAATAATAATCTGAAACGTAATCTTCCCTTAAAGATTCGTGGATGGGAACTCAAATTGATCAATTGTTGCAGGTTATAAAAGACGTATTATTCAACTCTGTGCGCCCGTCCAACAAATCTCCCACTGACTCGTCGGATCCAGAGCCTATGATTACCCCTTGAACTTCTTACGCTTCTTTTTGTTCTCTTGTGTAAAAATGCCTAGAGATCACATAATCGAATGACGCTTGAGACGGAACTAATATTACACAGTGTGGTTCCGGGCTTGAGAATTACGGGCTTGAAAAAAAAAAAAATATTGTCGACACGGTTGATATTACTGGGAAAAAGAAAGGAAAAAGACAGAAAAGATGAAACCAGAACAACTAATTTTAAGCGGTGTATTTTGCTGTTGACATAATAAAAAAAAGGGTGGTGTTTAGCTACCGTACGTCTCTCCGAGGATCTTCGACTACAGAAATGGCGAACAGAATCGGAGGTGTGAAGAGAGTCAAATTTTCTTCTGCAACTCCAGATTTTCCCATTGTTTTTCGTTTGGATGGAGTGCGTGTTCATCGGCGCTGCACTTTCGCGCGAAATTGTTCTTCTAATCGAAAGCCAAGACTCCGGATTGTTGCCCAGAAATGGAAACTGAACGACATCGACCCAAGTACGACCTTCTTCTTCTTCTTCTTCGATTTCATTTATGGGTTTTGGAGTTATGTACTAGTCTCTGGACAAAACTCTGAAACATTATTAATTTTAAGGTTTTCTTTTCCGACAGATGCGGTGCAAGAACGATTTAGCCGGTGGGTGTCTAAATCCCAAAAATATCTTAGCGACGTAACCTCTCCGCTGAAAAAAAAAGGTCAGAGCCTCAAGGTCGATCTTGAGGATCAGAAAGATTTTGAAGACTTGGAGGAACTTCTCACAGTCGAACAAACAGTTGAAAGCGATACACCCAAAGGATCTCTTTCTTTTGATGCTATTATCTCCATCGAGCAGTTTAGCAGGTGAACCAATCAAACACTCGAATTCATCCTTACTTCTCATTTCTCTAGTAAAATTTCTCATTGTTCATATGCAGGATGAGTGGATTAACTGGGAAGAAAATGCAGGATATATTTCAAACACTTGTTCCTCCAGCCACATCTACCAATCCCCGATACCTGGTGGAATATTGCTGTTTCAGGTTTTTATCCAGGGACAGCTCCGAATTTCATCCTTGTCTCAAGGTATCTGCAAATTTGTATGCTTTACAGTACACTGACTCTCTTTACTTTTTAGTTTCGGAAAATAAAGACTCCTTATTGCTTTCTCAACTTCTTTTTGTCATAGGAGCCTGCCTTCCAGAGGCTAATTTTCATCACCATGCTTGCGTGGGCGAATCCATACTGTAAAGAAAGAAACGCACGCAGTGATGCCTCTGAGAAACCTTCTTTTCAGGTATTTCTTAGAACGCTCATCTCTGTTAGCTTATATGATGACAAATGTTCTTTACTCTGGAATTGAATCTCATAGTGGCTCTGAAGGTTCGTAGTGGTAATAGTATTCTGCTCTTCTGGAAATTATGATTCAAAAAAATGCTGGGATAGCGGGTCAATACTGATGAAATGTTATCGGTGTTGAAGGGACGGTTTGTTGGGGAAGAGGCATTTGTCCGTATTGCTCCAGCGATTTCGGGCTTGGCTGATAAGGCTACAGTTTATAACCTCTTCGAGGCTCTAGCTGCTGCCACTGATCAAAAAGGCATTTCTTTGGAGATTTGGCTAGCTTACATCCAGGAACTTGTCAAGTGAGTATAACATTGACTAACACGCATCTTACATCTTTGTGCATTCGATGATATCATTAGCTTGTAAGGACTTAACTATTTAAATGTATGACATTCCTTTTAACATAGCTTTCTGTTTAAATATCTATGGACTCAATATCGCTTTCCAAGCTGAATATCTTTTCGTGATAGTAGAGTTTAAATGTATGTAAACCCCATTAACTTAGCTTGTTGCATAAATATGGACGCCGCATTGTTTTCCTAGTTGAGTATATTTCCATTGTCAGAACAGAATACACGAACGACGGAAGTCATACCAGGCTACAGAATTTCCGCAGTTGTCATCAGAGAGACTTCTATGCATGGCCTCTAACAGGAAAGGACCTGTTTTAAAGTGGGAGAATAACGTTGCATGGCCTGGAAAACTGACTTTAACTGATAAAGCTCTCTATTTTCAGGTATTTATAGTTCTTTATTATGTAACTCCCTCGGGAAGGAGCCATAGAACACAATTTTCCTTTTGCCGGTGTCAACTAATACTATATTATATAGGATTGATTGAATCGGCTATTGTATACCTTTTCCTTCAGATTTACATATTCCATGCATATATATGCAACTTTAGCTGGAATTCTTAGTTGCAGTAGTGTAATTTTAAACTCTTTAAACCCCTCTGTCGTTGAACTTTTCTTTTGGTGTAGAAAAGTCCACCTTCGCACTGAACTGTTTCTTTGGTGTCAAAATGTATTAATCGCTTCCCTTTCAGCCAGTTGACTTAAAGGGCAGCAAAGGGATCTTAAGACTTGATCTCGCAGGGGACAAGTCATCTGTAGAGAAAGCAAAAGTGGGTCCTCTGGGGTTTTCCCTCTTTGATTCTGCAGTAACTGTTTCATCCGGACCCGGGTGAGTTCATATGTTCATGTAACTGATGTGATTTTTATGTTTATCTTAGTGTGCCCTATGCCTGGGTGGTCGTTTTACTTAGAGACATGCTAACCTGTAATATGTTCATTTAAGGTTGGCCACCTGGGTTCTAGAGTTCGTTGACCTAGGAGGTGAACTGAGACGAGATGTTTGGCATGCAATTATTAGTGAAGTTATAGCGTTGCACACATTTCTACGAGAGTTTGGGCCAGAAGAGAATGATAAATCACTGTTTCATGTATTTGGTGCAAAGAAGGGTAAGGGAAAGGCAATTGCAAGTGCATCTAACTGTATTGCAAGACTCCAGGCTCTTCAATACATGCGGAATTTGCCAGATGATCCTATCAAACTAGTTCAATTCTCTTTTCTTCGACAAGTAGTCTATGGTGACATTCTGTGTCAAACTTTAGCTGTAAATTTTTGGGGTGGACCATTAGTGGCCAAAATTGCAAACACAGTCTACAACCGAGGTAAAATGGCCAGGACTTCCGGAGAGTCCTATGAAAGTTTTGATAACGCCTCTGATCTAGATGGAAGTGTTTACTTGAAAAAGTGGATGAGATCTCCGTCCTGGGGTTCAACTGCATCTATTAACTTCTGGAAAAACTCTTCTCTAAGACAAGGCTTAGTTCTGAGCAAAAACCTTGCCGTGGCTGATCTCACACTAATAGAGAGAGCAGCAGAAACATGCAGACAAAAATATAAGGTGGTAGAAAAAACTCAAGCCACTATTAATGCCGCAACCATCAAAGGGATACCCAGTAACATTGATCTCTTTAAGGTAACGCTTATTCCTCATATATAGTTTTCGCTGCAAACATTGTTTCGGAGAGTTTCCTTACTCTAAATGTTCAGACAATTTCAACTCCTGTGTACAATGTACTCAGTATTCGTGGTGTTTCTTTACTGCCTAGTAAATTGTTTTACAAAGGTAAAATTAGTAGAGACTGTAGTGATTCAATGTTACCCTTTTACTCCTATTTTTCACTCCCAGGAACTCATTCTACCACTAACTATAGCTGCCACAAAGTTTGAGAAACTCCGGCGATGGGAGGAGCCTTATATGACGGTCTCTTTTCTAGCATTTGCGTCAACAATAATTTTCAGGTTGGTTTACACCCTGACATGTGATAAATGTGATATCATATACGTTGCATTCAGAATGATCTTTACATGTAAGACTTGCAGACGCATGCAAAGAATTCATATTATCAACTGGTGGACCGATAAGTTGGATATTGTTATATTAGTATCTGATAATATGAATACTACTGAGAATACTATTTTGTGCCTCAGGAACCTTTTGCAGTATGTTCTTCCCGTATCTTTATTGTTTTTAGCAACTGGGATGCTTACGTTGAAGGGACTCAGACGACAAGGGCGTCTTGGAAGATTGTTTGGAATGGTTACCATTCGAGATCAGCCATCTTCAAATACTATTCAAAAAATTATTGCAGTCAAAGATGCTATGCAAGATATGGAGAGCTATCTCCAGAACATGAATGTTGTGCTTCTAAAACTGCGGACAATTGTACTTGCTGGTCATGCTCAGGTATGTTCTATTCACTGGATCAGGTTTCTTGCCACACTTCTCTCTGTTATCTAGAATTTATGAATAGGGGAAAGAATCATGTGATCTCTTGCCATGGATAGTGGTCGTGACAGGTAACTATTATGTGTTGTTATATAACGTGGTTACACAATTTGAAATCTCTTATCAGGTAACTACTGAAGTGGCGCTGGTTTTGCTATCTATCGCAACGGTTCTAGTCATTGTCCCTTTCAAGTATGTTCTGGCTTGTGTTCTCTTCGATCAATTTACTCGAGAGCTCGAGTTCCGGAAAGAAATGGTCATAAAATTCAAAGCTTTCTTACGAGAACGTTGGGAAATGGTACCAGCAGCTCCTGTCCTTGTTTTACCGGTTGTAAATGAAGAGTCTACTACACCTACAACTCAAGGCAAACAAGCAGCTCAGAAAAAAACACAGAGAGGTGATTGATAAAAAGTGGCACACTTGTATTAGGGTAGTGGCATTTGCATGTCTTAGTCACACGAGTTGCTTAAGAAATACAATCCTAGGAGGAACAAATACCAAATGTAGTTGACAATGATTATCTGGTTGTTGATTGTATATGATAAGTACAGAGCCCTATAGATTTAAAAAAAAAAATATTCTCACATTTCTTACTCCTGATCAAGAACCATCTCTGTTCGTGGTGGCGCTCTGACGGTGATTGAGTTGGTCTAGTGGTCAAGGAGTAGTGGGTATTGTGCCTATCCTACCGGTTTTGGGTTCGATTTTCGTTGGTAGGGGTCTACTCCGAATGAGTGACTTTAACATATTTTGGGCCCCGCTCTAGGGATATATAGGCCCGGAACCTCGGCAATTCGAAAAAAAAAAAAAATTTATCTTGATATGTTTGTTGGTTCGTTTCTTCTTGAGATTTTCATGAAAAAGAGTGCGTTGATTGAGATTTTCATGAAAACGGTTGTGAGATAGATGTGAACCCTAAGTCTCTGTTTGAGACACAGACGTTGTGCTGCAACATATTTTTATCTTTCAGCTTTGAGTATCTACCACAGTTTTTCAAGGTTCATATGAAAGATTTGATGGGACAGTTTATGAAGTACTTATTACCTTCTCCCATTTTAGAAACCACAACAGTTGTAGATGTTGTAGCTGATCTTCGTTATGCTGTGCTCGCTAACATCAACCTTTACATGGAGAAGTATGAAAATGACTTTGAACGGTTTGTGAATGGTTTTGCGAGAACCATCTGTACATTACTCCAAGATGTGTCAACGTCTCCTAGCAGGGAAGAACTTGCTACTGCTGCTATGAAGTTTTTTGTCACCATAATTTGTTTTCAGGCGACAATGTAATCAAGGATTTTTGCCTAAAAATTGTGATTCCCAATGTTTTTTTTGAGGGTTGAAGAGAAAGAACTTTTCGAGATGAACTACGTAGAGTTCATCCGTAGAGACATGGAGCCAAGTGGTTTGGACACTACAAGGAGAATGGCCTGTGAGCTACTCAAAGGACTTGCCACAAACTACAAAACACAAGTTGTAGGTGTAGTTATTCGTGAGTTACAGAAGCTCTATGGTTCATTTTCAGAAAATCCGGTTAAGCTGTGGAGAAATCAGGCTTGTGTAATTGACGTGGTTATCTCTCTGGGTGATTGTTTTCAACTCATCTATCAAAAAATCATTCCGCTGTTGCAGCAACTATTGTATGTGTGAGTTGAATTGTCTTCTACGCTGGGGGAAAATGTTTGACAGTATACTGACGCTTGTTTTAAAGCCTGATCAAGGTAAACCTGAGATTCCAGAAATCTCAGAGGATGTTGGACACTAGGGCTGGGCACTGAAACCCGTTACCCGTCTCCAAAAAAAGTACCGTAACTTGCAAATCGGGTAAAAGGTATCATAATTTTTTTTTTTCAATACCCGACCCGTTACTCGATTTATTACCCGACCCGTAAAACCCGCTTTATTAATAATTTATAATATTACCAATTAATACTAGTTAACAATAATATTGGTGAAATTTATTAAATGTCCAATTTTGTTTTTTAGTGAGAATATCCAATTAAGTTAAAGCCCATTCTTTTGTAAATTATTATGTCTAACGTAGCCCATTAAGTTAACAATTAAGTTATTATACATGTTATTATGCGGGTAAGGGTAACGGGTCGGGTATTTAGCGGGTCATCTAATTTTTACCGGATACCCATTTTTTCGGGTACTCGTTATTTGCGGGTCGTGTAAGGGTAATGATATTTCATTACCCGCAAGGGTCGGGTCGGGTAAAAGGTATCCCGAAATTCAAGGATACCCGATTCGTGCCAAGCCCTATTGGACACACAGCTAGATTTGAGAATCCAAAGAAATTTTTGGTTTATAAAGTGGCTAATCTTTCTCATGCTCATCCTGGTATGTTGGGGCAGATCATTGCGGGTAATCTCGAGTAAGATAATCAAGTAGCTTGGATTCAGCTCTGCACTGATTACGAGTATGTAATTGCTTGAAATAAGCTGTGGCTTCTAAGACGAAAATGCTCATTTAATTCATGAACTATTTTCGCACGTTTAATTTATTTCCCAATTATCGCATGTTCAAAATAATTCCCCAAGTTATAGTTGACTTTGTAAAATCGGGATTAACAAAGTCAAACGCTAATTACTAAATAGATACATGTCCACTAAATCAGATGTAACTCTTTCAATACAATCCCGAATGAGTTGAAATCACTCTCATTGGAAAGCTAACTCAATTTCCTATAACTTTAATGAAGAGATCCAAATATAAATCCAAAAGGAAGACTTCTATCTGAGTCAATCTTCTAGACACATATTATTGATGCAAGATCAACTCGGATGGAAGTCTTCCCTTTGAATTTAGCTTTGTAGCTCTTCATCAAAATTATATAAAATTGAGTGAGCTTTCCAATGAGAGTGGTTTTAACTCATTCGGGGTTGTATTGAAGAAGTTAGAGCCGATTTAGTGGACACGTATCTATTTAGTGGATGTAACTCCTTCAATATATCCTCGAATGAGTTAAAACCACTCCCATTGGAAAACTCACTCAATTTCCTATAACTTTTATGAAGAGCTCCAAAGATAAATTCAAAGGGAAGGCTTCCATCCGAGTCGATCTTGCATCAAGAATATGTGTCTAGAATATCGACTCGGATGAAAGCCTTCCATTTGAATTTAGCTATGGTACTCTTCATGAAAGTTATAGTAAATTAGGCCTGGGCACGGGGCGGGTACCCGCTTATTTTGGCCGACTTGCTACTTGACCCGTCCCGTACGGGTAATGAAAATATTGACCCGTACTTTGACCCGTACTTGGACCCGCAAAAACGGGTACCCGCTGATTCAAGGTACCCGCCCAGATTTTTGATACTTGCGGGTACCTTGACCCGTACCTGTACTTGCAAGTACGGGTCCCCGCTCAACAAGTAATTACATTACTTGCCTTGTTTTTTTTCATTACTTGCCTTGTTTTCCATTACTTGCCTTGTTTTTTCCATTACTTGCCTTGTTTTTTCCATTACTTGCCTTGCTTTTTCCATTACTTGCCTTGCTTTTTCCATTACTTGTCTTGTCTTGGGTACAAGTAGCAAACCGGGTAACGGGGAACAAGCCGGGTAACGGGAACAAGCCGGGTAACGGGACAAGTAGTCAAAAAAAAATTTCGCCTTGGACTTGTCCCGTTACTTGCAAGTAGTTGGTTAACTTGCCTTGATACTTGGCTTGGACGAGTCGGGTACCCGGTTTTACGGACCGAGTACGGGACGGGTCGAGCGGGTCAGACGGGTAACGAGTACTGATGCCCAGGGCTACAGTAAATTGAGTGAGATTTCCAATGAGAGTGGTTTTAACTCATTTGGGGTTTTATTGAAGGAGTTAGAGCCGATTTATTGGATATGTATCCATTTAGTGGATGTAACTCCTTCAATATATCCACGAATGAGTTGAAACCACTCCCATTGGAAACTTCACTCAATTTCCTATAACTTTTATGAAGAGCTGCAAAGCTAAATCTAAAGGGAAGGCTTCCATCCGAATCGATCTTGCATCAAGAATATGTGTCTAGAAGATCGATTCGGATGAAAGCTTTTCATTTGAATTTAGCTATGGCGCTCTTTATGAAAGTTATAGGAAATTGAGTTAGCTTTACAATGGGAGTGGTTTCAACTTATTCGGGGTTGTATTGAAAGAGTTGAAACCACTAAAATGGACATGTATCCATTTAGTAATTAGCGTTTGATTTTGTTAATCCTGATTTTGCAAAGTCAACTATAACTTGAGAAATTATTTTGAGCAAACGATAGTTGAGGAATAAATTGAACGCTCGAAAATAGATGAGTAATTAAATGAACAATTTCCCGGCTTCTAGGGGTATTTGTCTTTTCATTTTCAGAGATTGAATTTGGGTGTTGACAAGAGCACAAAGAGTTTTTCTTCTGTATAGCACAGATGATTTTTTCTGAAGCAAAACATTACATGTTTAGAAGCATACTCGCTGATAAAAGGTTTACATTTTCTTTTGTTACACTGAAACTGAAAGCAGTCGTGGATAAATGATTTTTTGCAGATCAAGTTAGTGAAGGTTGCAGATCAAGAATATTAAGGACTTTTATCTAGAAAGTCCATGAACTTTTACAAATGAGTTCCCGAAAGAAATGGTCATAAAATTCAAAGCTTTCTTACGAGAACGTTGGGAAATGGTACCAGCAGCTCCCGTCCTTGTTTTAGCGTTTGTAAATGAAGAGTCTACACCTGCAACTCGACACAGAGCTGTGATTGATAACTTAGTGGCACATTTGTTGTATAATGTAGTGGCCTTTGAGTTGCTCAAGAAGTACAATCCTAGGAGGAACAAATATCAAATATCAAATGTAGCTGACAGTGATTCTCTGGTTGTTAAATGTATATGATAAGTACAGAGCCCTATAAATGTTAAAAAGATTTTTTCTCACATTTATTACTCCTGATCTCTAAAATTTGCTGCCAGCTTTAAGCGATTTTAACTATGATTTGCGGCAACTTCATCCGTTTTCGTCTCGGATAATCTTGTGCTCGCTATTTTCTTGATCTTTATCCAAAGAGAACAAAAAATGCGTCATGGTCTTGTCTTGCGTATGCATTTTTCGTCCCTTCTTATGAAATTTCAAGCATGATGCAACCTTATTGACTCGCTTACATGCAAGCAGCCGAAATGAGAGAGAGACAAAGCCGTTACAACTTGAAACAGAAAATCCGGAAGATAACTCCTTTGTGTCACATGCAGCATGTTTTGCTTAGAGCCTTTATATAAACAATCTTCCATATTCACAATCTAATTCAATTGAACACAAACGAAAACAAGATGAGAATCCAATATGCGTTGATAGTTGCAGTTATGGCGTCTGTTATATTACAGCAGCCTGAGTTGGTGACCGGACAAGCTAGAGTTCCGGCTATGTTTGTGCTCGGAGACTCATTGGTCGATGTTGGGAACAACAACTTTCTAGCATCCATAGCTCGAGCCAATTACTTGCCGTATGGCATCGACTTAAACTTCCGTCCTACTGGCAGATTTAGCAACGGCATGAATTTCGTTGATCTGCTTGGTAAGATTTCAGCAAAAGTCTACTTTAAAAATCAGTTTTTAGTATCTCTTATCTTACTTTAATAAAAACACTGAAACTGTTCTGTAAAACAGCTCAGTTGTTAGGAATCTCATCGCCTCCTCCCTTCGCGGATCCAACCACATCAGGCTATAGAATCCTCGGAGGAGTTAACTATGCATCTGCAGCTGCTGGCATCCTCGATGAATCGGGCCAAAACTATGTAATTTCTGAGTTTTGTGTCATCACTTTTAGTTATAAGATACGATGGTGTACAGTGTTAATAGATAGAGAGTGTGATGGCTTTAATGTGCAGGGAGATAGATTCAGCCTGAGCCAGCAAGTGGTTTACCTAGAGACGACGCTGAGCCAGTTGAGAACGATGATGAGCCCCCAAAACTTTACGGATTACTTGGCAAAATCGATTGTGATTCTCGTTTTCGGAAGCAATGACTATCTCAACAACTACCTTATGCCTAATCTCTACTCGTCCAGCATCAGATACAGACCGCCTGAGTTCGCCAACCTTCTTCTCAATCAATACGCTCGACAACTTCTTGTATGATACATCGAATCTTTATACAGTATTATCCTTCAATACATCTTCTGATAATCATTTGAATCTATGTGTAGACTCTGTACAGTCTAGGTCTAAGGAAAATATTTATACCTGGAGTAGCACCACTAGGCTGCATACCAAACCAAAGAGCCAGCAGCAGTGCACCGCCTGGGAGATGCCTTGACAGTGTTAACCAAATTTTAGGCTCGTTTAACCAAGGGCTTAGATCACTTGTTGACCAGCTGAACCAGCGATCACCTGGAGCCATCTATGTATACGGCAACACATATAGCGCAGTAGGTGACATCTTAAACAACCCAGCTGCTTACGGTAAACCTCCTCCTAGATTTGTATGGCTGCTAAAGGGAGTTTCTTCTATGCTTTCTACTCTGATCAAGCAGGGTTTATATATGGTACAGGATTCAGCGTAGTGGACAGGGCTTGTTGCGGGATTGGGAGGAACCAAGGACAAATCACATGTTTGCCGTTCCAGAATCCTTGTCCTAACAGGTCTCAGTATGTCTTTTGGGATGCATTCCATCCTACTCAGACTGCTAACTCCATTCTGGTTAGACGAGCTTTCTATGGCCCACCTACCGACGCATATCCTGTCAATGTTCAACAGATGACTCTCCTTCGCTAGTTTTTTGCTTTTCTTTTCTTTTTGTGTGTGTGTGTGTGTGTTTCTCAGTCTTGAAGTTGTATGTTATGACGCTTGAACCTGTCTATAAAGCTGAAATCAATATGCTTTTACCGCAAAATAACATGTGCTAATGACAACGGGCAGAAGCCCCATGATTACAAGTCTTAAAGATGACATGTTAGTTTCAAGAACAGAGCAAGCCAAGTTTAGTGTGCACCAAAATTCCAGAAAAGGGAACACATGCATTGTCAATTTACTCCATTCCTCCCACCAGTTCATTAAACCCACTCCAGCCCTAACTGCGGTGGATCAGTCTTTGGATGTAAAGTAATCCCCTGTGCTGCAGTACCAGCTTGACCAATTATCCGATCCCAGCCCATGATGTGTGGAAGGGCAAACTGCACAAAATACAAAATCTGGTAAAAAAAAAAACAACACAAATATCCCTTCCTTAAAGAATATATACTTGATCCCTATTCATGTGCTAAAACTGACAAAATTGCAATGCTCTTTCATTTTCCAGTCAATGTTATTGGTTTCCGAATTGATATAATAGCAATAGAACAGAGAGAAGGCAGAATTTAGATCATATCTTACACTGAAAGCTGTCTTCAACACTGCAAATTCAGCTGTTGTGACAGGAACCACAATCCGTTCGTTGGTTTTGAGGATGCTATTGTTAACGGCTGCAATACAACAGCAGAAGTTATAGCCTCTGTACAGCATTCCTATTATTAGAAGGAAATCTGTTCCATGCGAAAACTGTTATAGCCTTAACACTATTACAAAACCAATTCAAGTGTAAGCTTCAAAATTTACTTTACAGAATGCTCCCACAAGTTGTGGGCCACAACTAACAATTTTCAGTAGTATACAGACTGATCAAGCACTATATATAAATATAGAAGCCTTACTCAATGAAATGAAATAGCCGCTACAATCTGCGAGGGGCTTGATCGACAACGACTTCCTGACTTGACCAGCATTACTGAGGAATCAATGACAATGTGCGTGTGTCAGAAGATGAAATTGCTGAATGAAGCACACATGTATCTGCAAATAACATCATGTATTGAAGCAAACAAACCTTGATTTCATGGAAGGGTCATGGAAAAACTCAGAGGAGTCATTGGAACCCATGCTGATCAAGGATCCAACTTCCGTAGCTGACAAAGCAAACAACTGCAACAATGTAGCTAACAAAATCATTTTTTTTCCAGACAAGATACAAGTGAAGGTATAGAGAGAGATAAAGATAAAGACCTGTTTCTTTTCCCAGTCGTACTTGCGCTCACCAGAAGCAGGCATAAAAGTCATCATCACGGATCCACGACGATCTATCCGGAGATTTCCGGGCTAGAAAATGGTACACAAGTAAGCGACGAGAATCTCAAAAGTCTTAAGAAAACACACAAAAGTAAAAGCAAACCTCGATTTTGGTGAAAGTGGGGAGAACAGGTGCAACAGAGAGTGCAGCTTTTCCTTTGAAGACAGCATAGGGTGCGAACACTCGACCACTTGGTTTTGCGGCATCTTTGAGTTAAAGGGAACAAAATCAGGGCAACATTTCAACAGAAAAAAAAAACGGAAAAGAACAAATCAACTACTGACCATTGCCAGAGAAGCTGCGTCCAGGGATAGAAGAACCTGCCCGGGTTGCAAAACCACGCAACGCCGACGACCTAAAGGTCCCTTCGAAAAGTGATTTGCTTTGGTCACAAAGACTCCTGCTTCAACCCCAAAACAAAAAAAGAGAGGCCATTTTAGTTAAACGGGTTCGAAAATTTGCATTTCTCGGAAGAAACAAGGAATTAGGGTAACCTGGAGAGCAAAGTGCGAGCTTGCTTCATCATCTTCTCTGCCGAGAAACGAGTTTTGGGTTGTTTTTTTTTTTTGGTTGGAGGTTTTATGAGTTATCAAAGCGGGTTTTATCCATAATATATAACCCGTTTTCCGTATATTAGTATGTTAACGACCCAATGGGCCTTTGTTGTGATTTGATGGGGGCCCAGCTCGTTGAAGATCTTCCGAATCATAATTTCCAACGATTTGCATTCCAAATTGTTTAGATAGATTGAGGGATCGAGAGGCAGCATACTTGTTTCATCAGCAAGATGTTCGACATTCCCATTGACGCATTGGTCAGCTTGCGCTTCGTTTTCTCTCTCGAAACTTGATTTTCTTAGTTCTTAGTCTTCGGGATCTTCTAACCTTATTGATTCGTGATCCTGGATCAAAAATTTCATCATCTTTTACTCCAAGTTAAGCTTAACTTTCTTGTCTTTTTTTTTTTTGTTTTGTTTTTGTCATTGATTTTAATTCTTAATTTTTTCCTTGAACCCATCTTCTTTTTATTTTAATTTCATCTTAGTACAAACACGACAAGTAAGTTCCAAACAATTATATTTGCCAACACGACATAATTCCAAACTATCCTCAACGATTAAAAATAAAGAAAAGCTTGCATGGTTGTGGTCCAGTGGTAGGACTTCACCCGGTTCGATCTGTCCTGAAAACAAAATCATATCCATGTGGGAAGTCTGGTCCAAATAGTTTACATGATAGTCCGGTAACATGCGATCCGGCTATCCCATGGCATTAGTCAGAAGGCATTTCAAACTCGGGACATGCAGTGTGGTAGTCCATTTGAATGTCTTGGCCCGTTGATCCGCGCCCAGCTCGGAGTTCATGGTATCCGTCAGGGGCGAATCTATAACATATTATTACTGGGGCACATATTAATAAATATAAAAACAATAAGTACAAAATCATAAATTCATGAAATTAGAGGGGCAAACTAAAAAAAATGAGTGGGTGCATTTGCATCATAGTTGCTAAGCTAGATTCGCCCATGGTGTCCGTTGAATCTAAAGAGTAGTCCACTTTGTAGCATCTCGGTGCATTCTTATCAGAGATGACCAGATCAGCCGATATAGATTATATCAACAAAAAAAATTAAGAGAATTGATTGGCAAATGAGTTTTTTATGCATGAATTTGAAACCTCCCTTTTAATAATTGTATGCAAAGTATTAAAGTGAGAACTTCAAAAAAGAAAAAATGTTAACGTGTTGTCTATATTTTGACGGGTGATTCATTCAATTGTATATATTCGAAGAACTAAAATGACTAAAACGTGTATGATGAAAGAAAATCTGTTAATTTCATGCTTGGTACAAAATCTCTATGCTAACTAGCCAACAATTTTAGTAAGTCTTTTACGTGTGGAACTAAACTTGTCCTTTTGTTTTTAGATGTAAGCATGAAATCAAATTAAATTACATTAATCGTTATACGACGCAACAAGCTAAAACCTAAAGTCGCCCACTCACAATGTTGGTAACAAGCCCTGAGACTTTCTATAAATATAATCACATCTGTGTTTTTGTCTCCAACACACAATAATATCATTATAGAAGAACAAAAAATGGAGAAAACAAGCGAAGCAGTTTCTGAAGATATACAAACGATGAATTTTTGTTCGTTTTAATATTTTCTAACAAAACCAATTTGGGGTATGGAATTTTCTCATTTTCCAAATGTATTTAGTCTTTAACGGGCCAATGGGCCTTCTTGTTGTGATTTGATGGGGGCCCAGCTCGCTGAATATCAAACACCTAAGTGTATGGTAGATCTTTAGGAGTCTGATTTCGGAGTTGAAGATCTTTCGAATCTCAATCTCCTACCAGAGGATCGGTTGAGGGATCGAGCATTCTTGTGATGTCCGACATTTCCATTGACGCATTGGTACGCTTTCACGTCTCTTTCGTTTTCGCTTCTTCTCTCGATTTTTTGATTTTCCGAAGTCTCCTGGATCTTCTAGCAAGATAGATTGGTGATCCTGCTTGATTCTTTCACTTCTTTTGCGGAATCGGTCTCTTATCGAGCTTTGTGTCTATTCTCTTTGCTCTTCTATCTAACATCAATAGGGCCAAGCCATGGCCGACTTCAGTAATCCTGGGAAACTTGGATTTGATTTAGGAGCATATGTCGGAGACTTGGCTTTTGAAGAGGATTCAGGCAGGTAACATTTCTCAAGTTTGTCTGTTTACCTTAATTCGAGTACGATGTTTACTTTTTTGCTGAAATCGACATTACTCTTTCTAACTTTTTTTTTTTTGGCTGGACAGTGAGGATATATCATTGGAAGGGCTTCAGCAAGAACTAGAAGAATGTGAAAGTGATGAGGTTAAGCTATTTACATATCTGAGATCAAAGTTTTAAAGCTGAAAATGAAGCACTTCGTTTTTCCTTTTTTTCCTTCCATTATCATTTCTAGTCTCTTTTGAGTTACTCTGTACATGGATTAATCATAGAATTTAAGATATGGTGTTCTCCTCTCTATCTTGTTTGCGTGTCAGCTCAGGTTGTTGCCAATATACTATCCAGTGGTGCAAAACTTAGAGAATATGCCAAAGGGGTAGAAAACAATCTACGGAAGGTCGAATTGGATTCAATTCAGGTTGCTAGTCTTACGTTATGGCACTTGCTATTTCCCACTTTTTTCCTGTAATATATATATTTTTTTCCATGTACAAGTTTGGGAATTTCTTCGGTCTTGTAAGTAACTTACTGAAAATGCTTTACACTCCACGAATGCTCAGGATTACATAAAAGAAAGTGACAACCTAGTCTCACTTCACGATCAGATTCGTGACTGTGACAGCATCTTGTCACAAATGGAAACTCTCCTCAGTGGATTTCAGGTAATTAATAATTAGTTGTGTGTATGGGGCTTCTCTCTCCTTATTCTGAATTTTTCCTAATGGGAAGAATTTTTTTACCTATAAATACCTACCTATATTTTCCTTGTAATCTAAATGCACTCTTTGCTTATTCGTTTCTTTCAGGATGAGATTGGTTCTATAAGCTCAGACATAAAGATTCTTCAAGAAAAATCAATGGACATGGGTTTGAGATTGAAAAATCGCAGGGTATAGCCACTATTACTATTATCTCTTGCTGCTTCCGCCCGTGACTCATCCTAATGAGCTTGTCTATTTGAACAGGTGGCTGAATCAAAGCTAGCAAAATTTGTCGAAGACATTATAGTGCCACCAAAGATGATAGATGTGATTGTTGATGGAGAGGTATTTTTCAATTTCCCGTTTTTATGTATCTATTTTTTCTTTTTGTTTCTGGTGCTCTAAGAATTACTGATTTGGTGCATATGCAGTATTCTGACAAACGTAGGAAAAATAGAAAAACAACGTTTTCTGGTTAAGCTTGGTTTACGCTGCCACTATGTGCAATTTAGTTTTCTTACATCATGTAGTCCTTCTATCTCTATGTCCACTGAGTACGTGTTTTTCTAAAACTGTACGGGTGCATTTAGGCCTACGTTGGATTGCTGAGGGGTTTTTTTCTAATCTGATAGTCGTGCTATTGTCCCTTATTCAGGTGAATGAAGAGTATATGAAAACGCTTGAAATTCTGAGTAAGAAGCTGAAATTTGTAGAAGCAGATCAAGCTGTTAAAAGTTCCAAAGCGTTAAATGATGTAGAGCCTGAGCTCGAAAAGCTCCGGCAAAAAGCTATTTCCAAGGTTATTTATCTACTTTCTCTGTTACCTAATACCGAACAATTATATATTTCGCTGAAGGGAGTGTGATATGTCCAAACAGTTACGTATCTATTGACTCAAAACAGACATTTTATGGGCAGAACAAATTTCTTAAAGTTGTTAATTGTTGGATAAATAAGTACAGAAAAGTTAAGATCCTGATATAACCCAACTTATTCCACCTCATTGAGATGAATCATTGTTCCTTCCCTCTAAAATATTTTATGGGCAGAACAAATTTGCCATCTCGGTGAATTCAACGATTTTTTTTTAGTATCGTATTAAGTCCACGTCGTTTGTGTTTGTTCTCTTCCAATGCTGAAAGGGCATGAACGTCGACGGAGCATTCTAAATCTGTTCTCATGCAATAAATTTATTTCCGTTTTGCAGGTGTATGATTTTATTGTCCAGAAGCTTATAGCCCTGAGGAAACCCAAAACAAATATTCAGATTCTTCAACAGAGCGTGTTGTTAAAGTACAAGTGAGTTATGCTCTCCAAGCCAACATTTCCCGTCTTGCATGTGTGTTTCTGTTGACTTTTTTTTTCTGCATAGCTGTGTATGTGGTCATCACCTTACAAACGATTTGGTTAGTGATCTTGCTTTGTATTTTGCATGCGTGATGTTGGCGGAGTTGCTTTATTTCACATGCTACTGATAACCAACTTGATTTTATTTTGCTTCTACAGTAAATTTATTTGGATCCATACTTCATTATTCACCAATTACAATTTATTGTTAGGTATATTATCTCCTTCCTCAAAGAACATGGAAAAGAAGTATTTATGGATGTCCGTGCTGCATACATTGATACCATGAACAAGGTGATATTCTTTATCTTGTTTGATTACTTGCACCATGGTGCAACTCCTCTATATAGTCTTAGTTGGATGACGAAGGGATAAACAGATAGATTTGTCTTAGGTTAATATCTGCAAATATAAGGTAGTGAATACAACATCCTATTGTACTTTACATGCAGGTAATTCTTCTTTTCTTGTATTCTCACTAGAGTTATTGAGCTATGATGACTAAATGCTGTATGCAGGTTAGATAAACAAAGCTGTATGTTAGCTTAGGCGTTTAATTGTTGTTACACCTTATGTATTGTGAGATATGGTTTCAGGTGTTAAGTGCACATTTTCGTGCTTATATTCAAGCACTTGAGAAACTACAGTTAGATATAGCCACATCATATGACTTGATTGGGGTGGAGACTAGAAGCACCGGCCTCTTCTCAAGAGCTAGGGAGCCACTAAAAAATCGTTCTGCTGTTTTTGCTTTGGGTGAGAGGATAAAAATTATAAAGGTATTCATCATTCAGTGACTAGCTCTGGTGAATTCGTTATATAGTATGAGTTACTTTTCTGGTTCTTAATTCAAAGGATGGTGCTAGCCTGCTAGGTGTGCGTCTTTACAAAAAAATAGAAGTTGTATTAACTTAATGTACACGATGGACTTCATTTAGGAGTTCTCACTTTGGTTTTTGGTTCAGATAGTTTGGTTTTAGGTTCTTAATTAAAGGAATCAACTTTCATTTGGTTTATTTTGATATATTTCAGTTTTTCTTATAACAATATGTATCCTTTAATTTGATGTAACTTTTACTCTCTTTTTTTTCCTTTCTCATTTTCACTGTGTTAGTTTGGTTCAGTATCGATTTTGTTTTTCTGGTATAAATGAAGTAAATTCAAAGTTACCCTTACTTTCACTTGACATTTTTCTGTTTGTCTTATAGTTGAAGTGATGGTATTGTATACTAAAAGTTCGTTAAAAGACTTAAGTTTCAGTATGTCCACTGTAGGAAATTGATCAACCTGCATTGATCCCGCACATAGCTGAAGCGAGCTCTCTCAAGTATCCTTATGAAGTGCTTTTCAGGAGCTTGCACAAGCTACTTATGGATACAGCTACTTCTGAGTTCTGTTGATTTTTCCCCTTTTCTATTTGTGCTATTGTTGCTCATCGCTCAATCCCCTGGTTAATGTCATTTGTTTTCATTTTAACAGGTATATATTTTGTGATGATTTCTTTGGTGAAGAGTCCATATTTTATGAAATTTTTGCGGGTAATTTCTTATGTCTCCCTTTTTCTCTGTGTAATGCTATACCAGACCTTGTGGATTTTGTTAGCTGTTTAAAAGTACATCTTGTAGAACTACTGCCAACATAGTTAGAATTGTTGTTACAAAATTGATACTGAATCACACTTTGGACTTAGTTCCCGCATCACCTGACATGACTCTTCTCGGTTGTAAATGGGTGTTGAGCAGCGTGTAAGAAATATCTTGTCTGCTTCCGGATAGAAACTTGAACCCTTTCTACTTTACAGATGATACGATGATAGTAGCACTGTGTTTTTTGGTAATTTCTGAATTCTCCATGATACAGGTCCATTTTCTGTCATCGATGAGCACTTCAATCCCGTTCTTTCAAACTGTTTTGATGCTATCGGCCTGATGCTTATGATTCGCATTATACACCACCACCAGGTACTAACTATGACCTAATTTCTACTTTATGTGTGTTTTTGGGAATCTATTTAGAATCAGGTAATTTAGTTAGCTTCCCTTTGCATCTTTTTAGCTGTATTTGTATGTGAGAATGCATTAGAAGTTAGTGGTCCAATGAAGTATGGTTTGATATTTATCACTCAGCATTGGAAGGAGGAGAGTTAACGTCTTGCAAACCAAAGATGCAGATATACTGGGCTTTTAGGAAAGATGTTTCTGGATTACATACATTCAACTGGTCCACATAGGCGTTCCGGGACCAGTCTATATTTTGCCTTAACAGTATGATAATCTAGTGTAGCTTATATATTACTTATTTTCATGATCCCAGCCTTTTGCAAGCGTCATGATTGTTTATGTGCCCACTCAGTGTTTTAAGTAATTCTCAATTGCTACCTGGTTCACAGCTTATCATGTCTCGCCGGAGGATTCCGTGCCTAGATTCATATCTGGACAAGGTGCATAACCATCTCTTTTATTCTGTTTGGTCTACTCTTAAATACATACGTTGTTTGCAATTGAAGCAAAAAAATGTTCATTATTATTGTGCGTATCTGCAGCTGTTTTCACTTGGTCACTATATTTTTCTTTCTGGTATAACTTTGAAGGCCTTGTATGGATTTTAAATATAAGCTCATAGGTGCGGCTATGGTTGGTTTCCTTAGGGTCCATATTCTTCTCTCAATGAATCTTTTTCATTTTGCAAATTGAGCAGGTTAATATTTCTCTGTGGCCTCGTTTCAAGATGGTGTTTGACTCACACCTCAGCAGTCTGCGGGATGCAAACATAAAGACATTATGGGAAGATGATGTTCATCCTCACTATGTCATGAGGCGTTATGCTGAATTCACGGCTTCGTTTATTCACCTGAATGTTGAATATGGAGATGGGCAGGTTCGTTATAATCATTCTCTCTCTACTGATATGTGTTACCTGGAGCTGGTCAATCAAAGCGCTTGACATTGCCTATGGTACTCTGCAGCTTGATATAAATTTGGAGCGTTTAAGAATGGCTGTAGATGGCTTGATTCTCAAGCTTGCAAAGTTGTTCCCAAAGCCAAAGCAGCAAATTGTGTTTCTCATAAACAACTACGATATGACAATTGCTGTGCTGAAGGTGAGTTGAATTCTTTGCCGTCTCGTGTAGACCAGTCTTTACTTGGTTTGTAATGCCTTTCTGAATCAGTCAGCATATCCGGATTTTCTGTGAATCTCAACTCATATATTGTGTCTTACCTTACCTGAAAAAAAACTGTTTTGATCATCTTCCTCTATTCTAGGAAGCTGGACCAGAAGGTGGGAAAATTCAAATGCATTTTGAGGAATTACTAAAGAGCAACACTTCGTTATTTGTGGTAAGGGATAATGTTGCACTTTTTTTTTATTTCCTTTAAATTTGTGGTCATGTTGCCTTTGATAATTTGCTTCTTCTTTTTTTTTCTGGCAGGAAGAATTGCTGGTGGAGCATTTCAGTGATTTAATCAAATTTGTGAAAAGCCGATCCTGTAAGCAACTTGTTTCTTTCTTGTCCTCGCATTCATCATTTGCCAAGTCAAATAAACACTAAACTGTAAAACACGTCGCAGCTGAGGATTCAAGTTCAAATCAAGAGAGGTCCATCACAGTTGCTGAATTAGAGCCACTGGTGAAGGACTTTGGAAGCAGATGGAAGACAGCGATAGAGTTGATGCACAAAGATATCATAACTTCCTTCAGTAACTTCTTGTGTGGTATGGATATTTTGAAAGCTGCATTGACACAACTTTTGCTCTATTACACAAGACTCACGGACTGCATAGATGGTGGATCTGCTTTGAAGAGGGATATTGTCTCCTTTCCATCCATCACGTTCGAGATCAAGAAATATCTTAAGACTTTCTGAAAGATAACATAGAATATGGCTTCTTATGAAGAGAGAGTATGTAAGATGAGTCAAATATATCCACAAAGTGAATCTAAAGCCAGTATTATGGGTTATGAATTGTATCCTTGAATGACTTTTCACTGTTATCCCATTTTAGTCTCGGTTATTTAACAGCCCGAGTGTATTAGATAATTTCATACAAGAGTTTTCTTACATAAAAACGACTCTTCTTTGATTTCAAATCCCAAGGCCATCTAGATACCAAAAACTTGGCTTCCTTGAGTTCTACATTGAACGACTAGGCACAAAAAAAGATGGTAAAAAACAATCCTTCACAAAGCATCCTCGTGATAAAGATGAAGTCCTAGTCCAAGTCTTGCACAGGCACGGCGAAATGCCATTGCTTCAGCCTTTTGCACAGCATCACCATAGCCTTTATCATCTACCGGAGTGGTGCCTGTTGATTCCCTAAATATCTTCACAACACAAACAATGATTAATTAGTAATTGATTCCAGCTAACAAGCAAAACAATGAACACAAAACTGTGTGCTCAAGACATTGCGTAACAAACCCAATCCCCAGCATTTGTTACCAACCAAACACATGTCTTATCATCTCTAAGGTTTATGAGTGATTTAATAGAATCTATAAACCGGAGTTGGTGTTTCTCAACACACACTAAAATGTACACAAGCAAAAGGGGCAGTAACTGGATTTGTAGCTTCTCGGACAAGAAGGCAAAGAACTCTTATGCTTAAAGAAGAGGGAAGTACCTCGGCATCAGTGCCGTAGAGAGTCACGCGATAAGCCACAGTGACGGTGTTACCATCAGGCGAGTAAGTGACACTTCTAACTTCTCCTGACCATTCTGAAACAGAGAAACATAAACAAAAATGTCAAATCTCAAAACCCAATATGAAACCCAGAGGAAGAAATCATCAGATCTAAGGATCTAGCAGACCTGGAGCATGCAGATTCATGATCCGATTAACAATGTGCCTGAGAACCAACCAACACAGTTTTGAAAGTATCAACAGAGTCTCTCAAAAACCCCATCAATAAGAACCCTAAAACCCTACCGAGAGAGAAAGAGAGAGAGATACCAGGGGATGTATTTCATGGCGAATCCATCTTCGACACGGGTTTTGATGACGCTATCTGGAACCTTTTTGTTAAGCTCCTTGAGAATCTCAGCGAGAGGTCGGCTGATTCCTGAAGTTGGAACATCGTTTTCTGGTACAGAACAGAACCCACGAAACCCCTTCCCCATTCCCCACGAACAACGCCTCGAAACAGTCGCTGCTCCACTCCTCAACGTCCATGTCGCCGCCTTCAGCCGTAACCCTAGACTCGCCATTTCCTTTCGCCGGAGAAAAATGCTTAAAAGGCGCGTTTTTTTGGGGGCTCTGTCTGGGACCAATGGGTAAAATGCCACAGTGTCGTTATCCCAAATGTCCACGTTATAATAATTAACTAGTATCCAATCTGGGCCTTTAAAACCCGATTGGCAAAAACATTTGACCCGATAAACAAAACAAAAAGACCTAACCCACTAAGTCAAAATCGAATTGGGGTTTTAGGGCTCGTCGATTAGTAAGGTTCACCGATTTGGCTTCGTCTTTCTGGAAATTTTGGAGAGGACATGTCGTTCATCTTCATCGCGATACTCATCATCATTCTCTTGTTTTCAGGTTTGAATGGGATTTTGTTTGATTGTCGATTTCTTTGTGTGTCTTTAGTTGGTGAGGGCTCTGTTTATACAAAAGAAGAAATGTTGCAGAGCCAAGTTTGGACCTTTCTCTAGGGTCACCTATAGGGTTACATGTTAAAACATGCGTGGTTTGTAGTAGGTAGTTGTATGGTCTTTAAAACCAAAGTGATTCTAGTGGATTTTGGGCATCAGATCCCAGCGAGATTAGAGCTCAAGTTAGGAAGCATGAACTCGTTGAAAAAACCTCGTCTTATTTTACTTTTATGCTCTGTTCTTACTTTCAAAACACATTCGAACTACAAACAAAAGAGAAAGCAAAAGGATTTAAGAGATTATCGATTAAATCCTAACAAAGAGAAAGTTGGAGTTTTTCCACAGAGAAAGTTGGAGTTTTTCCTCTCTTTTCTCTCCCCAATTGTTATAATTCGTGCTTATGAACTATCAGACTGAAGTAAGGAATGGATTCAGATGCATGGAAAATCATCCATATACCTGATAAGCCTACATGCCCACCTGAGCATCAGCCCACTTGTATGCTTCAATTTCTGAGGGCTTCTCATTTTGGATTTTATCTTTCAAAGGTTCTTTTTTTTTTGAAAAACTTCTGCTTGTGTGTTCTTGTTCACAGTGAAGGTGTATGCGAGTGTAATCAAACCCAAGTTTGCCAATACCATAGTGAGGTTTGTCATGTTGTTTCGACTCTGATTCATTGATTGAAATTTGCTGCTGCTCTGCAGAGCCCTAGTTTCTTCCAACTCTGCACTAAAATGAGAGAATTTACCTTTGCTATAATAGGCATTTATGTAAGCTTGCTCCTCTAGAGGATCTTCGTCATGTTAAAAGGGTGCGGAAGAAGATTCTTTCAGATCACGGTATCCCCCATTCTTACTTTTGTTGGCTTAGAGAAATACCATACATCAGATTATGAGGTCTTGATTGCAAGCTTATCGGACAGGTGAAACTCAGTTGACTGTCATCTTATGTCTAGCACCTGAGCACAACGATCATTTGAATGATATGCCACCTGATGTACAGAAACTCGTTGATCCCTATGAGTTGAGTCCTTTTATTACAGAAGTGGGTTGCTTTTTCCTTAATCTCACAACAACAATTCCCTTCAAGGCTTTTGTACATTTAGAATCCGAGTCAACGCTTTTTACTCATTGATTTATACGTTCAGTTTTAGTCTGATCTTTCTGTTATAACTATGATAGGTATGCAAATATGCTGCGGTGTCGAAAGAAGAATGGGAAGAACAGTGTAAAATATGGCCAACTTCATTTCATCCCCCAACCTAGTAAGCTCCATGTCTTTTGTTGGATTTTGGTTTATTGCATCAATTTTGTAAAAACAAAAGGAGTATACATTATCCTTTTTTTTTAATCTTTAGTCCTATTAGAGTAATCCTGCTTGATTATTACTATTAGTGTTCTTCTCTGCGTTGTGATAGCAATAACATGTCCTCGTTTGTAATGCTGCACTCACCGCCTTTTTTTTTTTCCATTTGACAACAATGACAGCAATATAGATGGCATTAATGGATTCAGTGAGGAGGACACACAATCAATCTTCAAGTTCATGAGACTTGTTATTGATCTGGCAGTATCTGAGCATAAACCAGTAAGTATTTTGCTGCTTGCCTTAATCTACTCAATGTCGTGAAGTTTTAGAAAACAGACCAGGCTCTTTGTATACATGCTCTCCTATGCATCTATTTTTCACTTTTTACATACCATTCGCTTTTTTCATCGCCTTAATTTTCTTAGTAATACGCTTTACCATGGCTAATACCCAGTTCATTCAGATTGTAAATGCTGCAGTGATAGTTGATCCATCAGTTAGGCGGATAATAGCTAGTGAAACGGATCAAGTATATCCATCGTCTGCTCCTCGCAACACGACTACGACAGAGACCATCCCCTTCAACGAAACAATGGATGACAGAGTGACTAACGCTAGTTTGGAGATATTCTTAAACGGCATAATTGAAAAACTGAATGGTTCACTGTCTACTGTTGCTTGCCTGAATCCTTGGCAATGGAGTTTGCAGCCACATGACACCGAAAAGTGTAGCCAATGGCACCCTCTAAGGCATGCTTCCATAGTTGCCGTTGAATCTTCTTCTGCAAGAGATAGATATTTTTTTCCCAATTCATCTGAGAGTTTTGGTCCGGATCATGTTCAGCCCTCAAATACTGATATTCCAGCTAAAAAGCAGAAAACAAGCAGCCACTGTCCGAACGTAAGTTCATTCCAACCAAGATATTTAGATCTTCTCCATGTGTTTTGACTATTAAAACATTCTCTCTTACACTCTTGAGTCACCAATAGGTCCAAAATGATAGCAGAGGAGAAGCGCTTAGAGATCCTCCAATGGAAAGGCCTTACCTCTGCACTGGTTATGACATTTTCCTGCTTTGGGAACCTTGTACGATGTGAGTTTCTGCATATACATTACCCTTGTAGCATCAGCAAGTTTTGGAATCTGATAAAGTGGTGATTATGTTCCTGTGTATATTAGGTGTGCTATGGCGCTTGTGCATCAAAGAATAAAACGAATTTTCTATGTTTTTCCAAACCCAACGACAGGCGGTCTTGGGAGTGTTCATAGACTCCAGGGGGAAAAGAGTTTAAACCATCATTATGCAGTGTTCAGAGTTTTGCTACCTGGGGATGCCCATAATTCACTCAACCATGGTCTAAAACACGTTACAGCCGTTTCATAATTATTTTACAAGTTCTAATATAAGGAAGCTGATTTTTCGTTCTTGTTCTTTCCAAGGATCTGAAATCTTGCCGAGTTATAATTTAGACCAAGAATTGACTTGTCTGAAACCGTGACATATACGTGAAAGATGTTTATCAGAAACTTCAGAGTTAGTACTACCATCTTTAAGAATGCTTGAGTTTGGTGAATCGTACTAAAATTGCTACGGTGATTCCAGTATCAGTTCTCTGTTTTCTCGAACCAGAAATTTTTCATGTTCGTATTGAAAAGCCTTCTTCAAGACACTCAGTTCTAAGGTCTTCCATGAGACCTTGAAACATAGCTGGATTGCTCGTAATAACTGCATCCACACCTAAGTGAAGCATCCTTTTCATTGGATCAGGCTCATCCACAGTCCATGCATAAACGTCTTTGTTTCTCCTGTTCATCAGATCGAGCAAGATTGTGAACACATGCCAAATGATGGCTGGGTGTGTTTTCAGTTTAAAACATTGGAATCCATTGCTTACCGACGCACAACTCTAACCAATTTTTCATCGATCAAAGGATGATAGACTCCCACAACCCTAGCTCCTTTCATTCTCAGCAGGCTGTTTCTCACCCCAGTCGAAGGATCCACCATCACAATGTATCCCACCTGCCAAAAAATCAAAGTACAGTCGCAAGGAATGAGCAAGAAACTGGACCCCAACTTCTCATATCCGATCCTCACATGAAAAAAGAAAGAAAAAAAAAGTTACTTACTGTAATATCTGGTGCTCGTTTGATTATGTCCCTAGCCAAACTATCGCTTTTGGCCCACACAATGCAATTCTTGCACTGCGCTCTCTCAATCTAACAACAGAGGACTGATGATTCAGGTAGGCAAAGCCAGATGTAACCACCATTAAAAAGTAAAGGCAAAGCATCAACGATAATCAAATCCAAGTTATTTTATATAAGCAGTTTTAGCTCTGTGTGTACAAAGATACAAGGGGAGAGAGATGATTAAGCAAGCTCTTCATGATACAGACCGTGATAAGTGACAAAGAAGATCTCGTGTACTACTACTACTGTACTTTGTACAAAGAGCTAGCAAGTGATAACTTAGTACTTACAACAGAAAGGATGTCTTGTGTGAGCCCCTTTTCATACTTTGGCGGTCCGACTTTAGCATCAAGAATCACTTGCCGGACTGAATTTGATATCAACTAGATGATTGAAGTTTATGATTAACGTTAAGCCACTTGTTACTGAGCAGCAATTACAAAGCAAAGCACGAGAAGATAGTAATAACAAGAGTGTGACGTTGAGGCATTACCGCTAAAGCATCTTCAAGGGTAGGAATCCTATGATTGCCCAAGGTCCCTTTAACAATTTGTGAGACATCGAGTTCTTTGATCTTCAAAAAAAAATCCAAAGGTCTAAGAAAAACGAGGTGCAAAGCCTATCCCAAAAGATGGTAAATAGAGATTGAGACCTGTTTCATACTAAGATCTCCAACTTGGACAGAAGAGTTACGAGCAATACGCTGCAGATCCCTGACTGTGCAGTGTGATCAGACGATAAAGAAGATCTCCGATGATAATCGAAACACAGAAAAAAAACGAAACCAAGGAAGAGAAGGAAAAAGAGTCTGTAACCTGTTGTGAAGAGCGAATAAAACACCATCGGAGGAACGAGAAACATCGACTTCGATGCAATCGACTCGAGAACTGATAGCGTAACTGTAAGCATCCATCTGCGAGAGAGAGAGAGTAAGGTTTAGTAAGAGTGTGAAGAAGAGGGAAAGGGATCGAGGAAATATATATACAGTGTTGGGGAAACCGAGGGTGGAATCGCCGCCGTGAGCGCAGACGAGCGGAGGATGGTGAAGCCAATCGCACTTCCTTGCGACAATCTGGCGAAATCGTCGGAGCTTGAAATGGAAGAAGAGAGGAGGGAAGATGGCTAAGAAGACCACAGCGAAGAGAATCATTCTCTTGAATTTTCTCGAGTAGAAAGGCCTGAAGAGATGACGGCGGCGAGTTCCTCCGCCGTCGAGTGGCCGTCTTTTCGGTCGCCATTCGAAGATCGCCATTAGCTGAAGACAAAATGGTTAGAAGCTACTAATGAAGACGTTTAATGCGGCGATTGAAAACAACTTCACTAATCACCATCAAACGATAGTCTATACTTTATTATTTGGAAGTAATTTAATGAACATTTAATATTCAATAGACTTTTTTTGGATTCTAGGAACCCATTCGGTTATTTCTTTTTTTGGATCAGGTTCGATTCGGTTTCGTTCATGTTCAGGTCGGGTTACAGATACCAGAATTTACCCCAATTCTCAAAAAAACTAAAAAAAAATTTAATTTAAATAAAATTTGGTTAAATTTTACAAAAATTATTTAATTTTGACAAATATAACTAAAAAATTTCGAATATTTTGAGTATTTTGGTTATTTTATTGTAAACGTAACTAATATATTCGGTTTATAATTATAATTTTTAGTATTTTGGTTATTTCAAAACTAAAGATACATAATATTTTTAGATATATATTTTATAAAAAAAACCATTCGGGTATTTGTAACTATTCGGTTCGGTACCTTCTAATTCAGTTTGGTTCCCGTTTGGTTTTTCAGTTTCGGGTATTTTGTCGAGGCCTAATAGGCTATTAAATTTTGGTTGTCAACTATTTTCTCAAATGTGAATCTATAAATCACTATTATACAAAAACTGAAAGAAAGCGAAGCCGTTTTATTCTCATTTGTTCCATATATCTCTAGAGAAAGTAAACCCAGAAAATAAGTTTAGAACACAAAATGAAAAACAAAGAAAGGGGTTTGTTCATCAAGAACCTCAATGCATCTCTTTGCTACCTAAAGCAGATAAGAGAAGTAGAAACGTGTGGAGATTCACTTTGATGAATGAAAACTACTCTTTGTATCTCATCGTCTCTTTCTCGAACCCAATTGTTGGGAATTGTTTAGCATATTCTTCAACCATCTCACGCAGCTTCGCCATCTCTGACTGCAATTTCTCATTTGATTGCATTGTTGCTACAAAGTCCTTCAGCTTTGTTCCTGCAATACATTATAGATCCCTCAATATAAATCCCTAATTTTCAGAGACCAATGACACAAAAAAAGACTTTTTATATACCTTGAGACTCTGCCTTGATCTTCAAGGCTATCTTGACGGCTAAATCAAAATACTCTGCCACTTTTGCAAAATCTTCCTCAATGAATCCTCTTGATGTGAGAGCTGGTGTTCCTGTAAGAAGAACATATACGAATTTCTTCAGTGATCACCAGGTCTCTATGATCACAACTAAAATAGAATCAACCTCATTTTTTGTTCAAAAGTAGTAAATGCCAAGAAGCATGATGAACGTTTACCGCTTTTTCGACATACTAGTAACACATTACTTCTTTCAGTAAGTGTTCTTTAAGAGCACTTACCCATACGGATGCCACCTGGAACCATGGCGGAAACATCACCCGGAACAGTATTCTTGTTTGCTGCAATATGTACTAATTCTAATACTTTTTCCACTCTTGATCCATCTATTCCCTGCAAAACCCAACTTCCAATATCATACACTACCAGAGAAAACTAGCGAGACACTATGCACTGCTTTATGAGGTTCACAGCACAAAAACCAAACATTTAAACTTGATTTGCTACATCTGTTCAGCATATCATCACTAACAAATAGGAGACGCAGGAAACCATCACTGTTTTAGTTTATCATACTAAATTCAAATCTTCAGGAGTTAAGCTATGGTCTCTAAAACCGATGAGATTCACCACTTTCTTATGCAAACTCAGTAATTCGAAAGCAAACATTTCCATCTAGACATCATCAAAGGTTCTCTGCAATAAAAGATAGAACGAGAGGTACCTTATTTTTCAGATTCACCAAAACTAAATGATTCTCAGTGCCTCCAGACACTAAGTCATATCCTTTCGCTAGCAAAGACTGCAATTAAAAGCCATTTTGCAAACAAAAAGTGAGATGATTACAGTAGGCCTTATACCAGGTGTTTCAAACATGGCAGGACTTGAGTCATGTCAGCTAATTATCAACCAAGAATACAAAAATCAGCAAACACATCTCACCTCAGCAAACTTTGAGCAGTTACGGAGAACTTGATCCTGATAGGCCTTATACTCTGGTGTTCTCACCTGTGAGTAAATCGACAAGTCAAAAAGATCATGAACGAGGCCAACAAAATCCTAGATTAGGCCTTGATCAGAAAGTGAAAGGAGCATAACTTCATAAAAACAAAAAAAAGTTTGATGACCGAACCTGCTTCAGAGCAACTGCTAGACCTGTTATAGTGTGATTATGTGGACCACCTTGCAGTCCAGGAAAAACAGCTGAGTTAATTCTGTCCTCATAGTCATACATGACCTGACATGTTGTAGAGATACAAACGTCATATGATCAAATACTACAAGAATTAGTCAGCACCGGCAGGTTACTCACTAATTCATTTTATACAATATGTCACGAAATTCACCTCTTTCCCTTGTTTGTTAACCTCTTTCAACCCCTTTCTAAAGAATATCATTGCCCCTCTGGGACCGCGAAGCGATTTGTGAGTTGTAGTCGTAACAACATCTGCATACTCAAAAGGAGAAGGGATAACGCCAGCAGCAACCAACCCACTAATGTGAGCCATATCAGCCAACATGACCGCCTTTTGCTTGTCACAGACCTGCAAATTTGTCACGCATAATCTTGAAAAATGCAATCCACATTTGTTCAACATGCAACTTTGGTAATTATACTTCATAGTAAAGAGTTGAGACGATATTTTACCTTACGAATACGTGCATAGTCATATAGACGAGCATAAGCACTTGCACCCGCTACAATAAGTTTGGGTCTGAAAAGCACAGCACTTTTTTCTAGCTGAGAATAATTATACCAACATGTATCTCAGTGGTATATTTGGTAAAGATAAAATGTTCAAGGATTAAGCTAAGGTGGCTATTAACTACCCAACCTGATCATAATCAATGTAACCAGTGTTCTCATCCAATCTGTATGGCATTGTCTCAAAAAAGATGGATACAGCAGATATTTTTTTCGTGTCAGTCTGCACAGGAGCAATTACAAGAGAAAAGGGACAAAGAAACATTATCAACTCGACATGGAGATGAGAAAAGAAGCCGAAAACTGACCATAATATAGAGATTATATTTCAGGTACCTGGTAACCATGAGAAAGATGTCCACCATGAGGTAGGTCAAGTGCCATAATTCTTTCATGAGGTTTCAGTAGCGCGGTGTAAACTTGGAAGTTAGCTGGTGATCCTGATAAAGACTGCACATTGACTACAAAAAAGGAGTAGCTCATGTCATAAGTGTTGCCAATAGTAAAGTTGGTTTCTAGTAGAATGTGTTTAAGTTTAACCACGGATAGTCAATAGATTCAGTAATAAATAAAGCATGTGGTCTGCATAAAACTCGTACCTCCCCATTTCGAAGGATCTAATTGAAAAGCTTCTAGCGCGCGTTTTTGACATAGTGACTCGGCCATGTCAATGTACCTAGTTGACAAGACGCAAAGAGCATCGGATACTAACAACAAAGTGCAAGAAAATTGAAATAATCTTTGAGCATCGGAGGATACTAACAACAAAGTGCAAAAGGGAAAACAAGAATGTCGTTGAAAGCATAAACAAAGACAAATGTTGCCATACTCATTTCCTCCATAGTATCTAGCTCCAGGGTATCCTTCACTATACTTGTTAGTCATAACAGAACCAACAGCTTCCATCACCGAGGCAGAGGTGAAATTCTCAGACGGTATAAGTTCAAATCCCTGAAACCTCGCATCCAGATTTCCAAATCAATATAAAAGCTACCAGATTTCCAAAGTTTTTTCGACTAAAGGAATGAAGCAGAAAAACTTCCCAGATTAATACCTTCCATTGCCTAGCCTTCTCGAGTTCGATAATATCTGCGATTTCGGGATCGATTTCTTCCAGAGGTGCATTCAGTTGCTTTATCCACTGATAAAGAAAACGTAAAACTCGAAATAAGAGAAGCTGTTGATTTATTCTATGATGCATCGGATCCAATTGCCATCAATGTAATATATATATAAAGCAAAACAATGATATTTTACAGTGGAACGAGATCTCTCCGAGTCCGCCATAGCCGAGGTTGGCAAAGACGACTGAGCACACACACAAAAAAACATGAGAACGGATCAAAATCAATCAAACAACAATAAAAAGAAGGGGATATTGAGGAGATAAAGCGTGAATCGGAATAACCATAAAACGGAGGGAACCGCCTTTAGAGGAAACAAGCGAGATCGGCTTCTTAACGGAAGAGGAGAGTCTGCGAAGAGCCAACGCCATCATTTCTCTCTATCTCCGAGCAGCACTTGAAAGCCTCTGTAAATAAGCTCTTGTGGTTGGTGAGAGCAAAAGGTAGCTTCGATTTATAAGAAAATATAGATTATTCGGTGCAATGCAATGACGTAACAAGTCACCACTTGCGTTTAAGATAGAACCGATAGTGTTATAAGCTAATTAAAGATAGTGTCCGAGACCTGTTTCATACTCAGATCTCGATATACTCTGGTCCCTGGAGATCCCTGACTGGTGCAGTGTGATCAGGCGATGAAGAACATTAATAGTTCAGGGAATTATCTCGTTGGGCTTGGCAAGAATCAAGCCCATAGAGCTACTTTCTCAAATTATGTTACTCTGGGCACTAATACCCGTTATCTACCTCGTACTCGTCTTCAAAAAAAGGTACTCGTACCCATCTCGTTATTAATTTTTTTGAAGGATAAAGCTCGGATATTGGATATCAATTTTTGTTTCCACACCCATCTCGTTACCTGACCCGTTAGGTGACCCGTAAATACATGCTTTAATTGTATTTTATAACATTACCAATAACATTATATATATAACTAGTTAGGACAAAATGGGTGAATATTATCGGAAGCTGCATTAATAAAGAGAATGGTAAGACATAAATGGAAATTAGATAAGTAAAAGTTTCGGTTGCAATTGTAGACTATTATAACCCTATATGAGAGAGTGAGAGAGGATGCAGAGATCATTTAATGCGTTGTTGGACTAGATACAATACGTATCTTCAGAAAAAGAAATGTAATCTTCCGCCGACCATTGGTTTAATCTGAACCGTACAATAACAGATAATGCTGGATTTTATTTTCAGTAAAACTCAATAGTGAATATTCTGGTTGGTTTTGATTTCTTCTATCGACCACTGTGGCAGGGTTATTTGATATTGTTAGTAGTTAACTGTTAACTGTTTTGGTTGCCCAAGTCAAAGTGATAGCAGGATAACTGAAGTTGTAATATGGCAAACCCAACAAGAGTTGGGTGAGTTTCAAATATTGAAAAGTGCTTATAAGTTAACTGATTAGCGAAAGTTAATTGTACTTTTTTTTGTTATCCAGTTAACTCGTATAACGAGACAATAAGAAGACTTACCCAGAAAACAACAGATTTAGGTTAGTTCTTATTCGAAAAATTGAGAAGGGTGTACAGTGCAAATAATTGAAGTGTAGTTAACTGTTATTTATTTTATTGTCTACATAACTCAGGTAACATGCTAACCAGATGTGTTATCCCGCCAATAACTGGTTTAGGTTAGTTTCTACTCAAAATTTTGAGAAGATTGGACTATTTAAACAATTAACCGGTAGTAAAAGCTAATTATGTTGTTCTGTAGGTAATTCATCCGGGACAAGAAGAAGTGTTATCCCGCCAACAATGGATTTGGGTTAGTTTATATTCAGAGTGTTTACAGTGCATATAATTGAAGTGTAGTTAACTGTTATTTCTTTTGTTGTCTACATAACTCAAATAACACGCTAAACAGATGTGTTATCCCGCCAACAACTGGTTTAGGTTATCCCGCCAACAACCCGCCATAGCGAATTTAAAGCGATGATACCTTGATTATTTTTTCGTGACGATAGAACTCGCCTTCGACGGGGGTTTCCGGGTAAAGGTGACTTGATTCTTACTGATAAAAGCAAATATGCCGGCGGGGGATTGTAGCTAAATATCGCCTTATTCGGTGTTGCGACGGTGGTTTCCGGCCAGAAACTGAATCTCCATATTGGAAGAAGGCATCTCTGATTAACCTTGTTGATGATGAAGACGTTGCGTTGTTCTTGGCCATCCGCGCAGACCTTGAGGGGATTATTCTTTGGGCGCGAGTAATCACGGTGGGTACCGAAAAGAATGTTTACTCATACTCGACCACCGTGGAATTGGGTAGGCAAATACTAGATAAGTTAACCAGATAAGTTATCTGGTAGAGTTAACAGGTTAACAAATAAGGATGATGTAAGATGGGAATCGATCTTCGAACTAAGTAGAACATGGTTAGCAAGGTAATAAGTTATCAAGTAACCAAGTTAACATGTTTACCCAAAGCTTAAATTTTGATATTTTTTGTAGGCGGAAAACACTAAACAGGACGAACACATGTTAACTTGTTAGCCAATTAAGTTAACAAGACAAGCTAACCAATTAAATTATCCGGTTAACAAGTGAAGTTAACAAGTGAAGTTAACAAGTAAAGTTAACAAGTTAACAAATAAGGATGATAGTTAACAAATAAGGATGATGGAAGATGGGAATCGATCTTCGAACTAAGCATGCAGAACATAGTTAGCAAGGTAACAAGTTATCAAGTTACCAAGTTAATGTGAAGTTAACAGTTATTTGTATTGTTGTCCAGATAACTCAGATACAACACGAACAAGATGTCTTATCTCGCCAACAACTGGTGTGGATATTCCAAGAATGACTCTAAGTCTTCAGTCATTTCAGCGTGATCTTTGACTACTTTATCTTTGGGATAGTGGACAGTTGAAAGTAGTATCCCATCAAAAAGCACAAGACACACCATTTTGAGTCGGATTTCCTTGTCTACTCTTCTTTCTGTTCTTTTCAGAGTTGTCCCGATAAGGAATCCAGAATGGAATAATTTTGAATCCAGAATGGAATGATCTGCAAAAATCGGTAATCAATTAACACTAACGCTCTCTTGGTTTTGCTTTTTCGACCGTATCTCGGGCAACTCTGAAAAATTATCAGAAAACTAGGCAATTAGTAGCAACCAGAGAGAGTGATAAGCGAGGATACCTTGGTTATTTATTTGTGTCGATAGAATTCACCTTCGGCGGTGGTTTCCGGCTAAAGGTGGGTTGATTATTACTGTGTTTGGCCGAGTATACCGGCGGTGGATTGTGGCTAGAGATCGCCTTCTTCGGTGTTGTCGACGGTGGTTATGGTGTTAAATCAATTAACCATATATGAACATTATTCAGCAAATTTGACATAGTTATTGTGTTAACAATATTACCACAATAACTTGGTTTTCAGTTACCTACAATTATCCCAATAATTGACATGAACAAAAAAAAATGAAAAACGTACTACACCCATAAAACTAAGTTAACATGATCCCGTAAATTTAACATAGTTATGGTGTTAACTAAATTAACCATATATGAACATGATCCGACAAATTTGACATAGTTATTGTGTTAACAATATTACCACAATAACTTGGTTTTCAGTTACCTACAATTACACCAATAATTGACATGAACAAAAAAATGAAAAACATACTACACACATAAAACTAAGTTAACATGATCCTGCAAATTTGACATAGTTATGGTGTTAACTAAATTAACCATATATGAACATGATCCGACAAATTTGACATATTTATTGTGTTAACAATACTACCACAATAACCATGTTTTCAGTTATCTATAATTATCCCAATAATTGACATGAACAACAAAATGAATAACGAACTACACATATAAAACTAAGTTAACATGATCCTGCAAATTTGACATAGTTATGGTGTTAACTAAATTAACCATATATAAACATGATTCAAATGTCATCAAGTGCGGCTACAAGGTCTTGTATAATGCTCATTTTCTGGTAAGAGGTTGTTCTATGTCCCCACGGTTCTTGACCGGCTGAGATAATTCTTCTCGGAAGATCCAAATCAGTCATCTGAAAAAATACCTTAGTTAGCACTTAGGCCCTTCTGGTTTCGTTTTTTCGGATTCTTTTCAACCAACTATGCAAAATTCTCTGAGGAGTAGTCAATTTAAGGTGCCAAAAACCGAGAGAATACCTTGATGAATTCTTCGGCTCGACAACAACTTGCTCCGACTTTTGATTCCGTCTACAGTGGTCTTGGCGGGGTATGACGGGGGAAGATTGGGGCTACAAATCGTCTCCGTGAATCGCCTTCGTCGGGGTAATATATGATGGTTTCCGGCGACAAATCGCCTAACTCGGTTTTCTAAAAGGGGAATTTATAGGCTGTGAGAGATGATGATATGTTTCTAAACCTTTTCTCTTCGGAAGTAATAAAAAAACAAATGAAACACAAAAACAAATCTAAGCTGCAACATAGGTGGACCCATATCTAGTATACATTCTAGTATACAATCCTGCTAATAAACACTACATACTAGTATTATCGTTTTACGATTTTATCCAAATGCCAAAAAGTTAGATCCACGATTCAAACTAACACACAAATATCATGTGGATTGAAGGGTAAAAATTGTTATGTGAAAATAAGGGTTCAAATATCAAATATACGGAAACATTAAGGGCATTTATGTGGTTTTAGAGATTCCACAGAATCTGTGCAGATTCTGTGCAGAGATTCCACTCTGACCGTAAGCAAGTTCTGGTCTGCTTCAAATTTGATTGAAACAAAACCTTCGCGCGATGGCATCATGTATGATAGATCCGGTTGCATCTTAGGTTCTTCCCCCCGTCCCCGTTGAGAGATTTTGATAACATAGTTGTTACCCGAGGTGCAATCTGATACCACCTATCTCGGAGTTTGAAGTGATCCCAAGAGCTTGGATGTCATGCTTTGACTTCCTTCTTGATCTCATTGACCAGAATCGTTAGAGATTTGGCTGCAAAATTCCTAAGAACACTCATTTTTTCTCTCGGTTTCTTTCTTTCTCTCTTCTTCTTCTTTCTTTAACTCTCTCTCCTTCTTTCTTTTTCTTCTTCTTATCTTTGATTGTAATATGTGTTTCAAAACTTTACAGTCGAGTACTCGTCTGTGATGAATGGATATACCTGGTATTTTATTAATGTCATTTGACAATTATAAAGTTGTTTTTTTATCTTCATCTTTCTTCGATTTGATTCTTATGCCTTCGGTTCTTAATTTTTCTGTCTTCGGTCTTCATTTCTTTAATTTTAGCTTTATGGTCAAATTAGAACAAAGAATATCACACCAATCCACTCTATTTTAATAAGTTTTCGAAGTCTCACAAAAAAAATTATCAAAAAACATTCATCAATCATAACCCGATCAATCCACTCTATCTAATTTATCAGCCAAGTTAAACTTGCTTATCTCTGTCATTATCATTAAATTCTACTTTGTCGTCTATATAGTTTATGTAATTCTTTTTTTTTGAACAAAGTTAATGTATTTTAAATTTAAATGTTATGAAAATTTAATTTAATTTAATTTTTTTTTGGTTGAAATGTTATATTAATTGATCAATCAAATAAATTTGTACAAGAGTTCAAAGATATTGTGACTATGCAGAAATTTAAATACTGTTAACAAAAAAAAAATTCATATTTTTAATTTTTTGGAAAATGTGTCAAAATTAAAATGTTTTTATTTTTTTTATTAATTTTGAAAACTGATGTGTCATAGAGAGGGGTGATGATGTGTCATTCCCTTATGAGACTCACTCACTCTTTATATAATAGATTAATAATACTATAAACCTAATTATTATGTTCAATTAACAATAAAATATATTTTTTTAGTGAACGTTAAAATCCAAATAAAGACAATAATTTATAAATATACGGAAGGATCAGATATTTAACGGGTCAATTATTTTTTCTAAAGTACTCGTTTTTAGGATATTCGTTATTTGTGGGTCGGGTAAAGATAATTTATATTTTTACGCGTAAAAATTGGGTTGGATAAAAGATACTCCAAAATTCAAAGGTGTCCGACCCGTGTCCAGCCCTATTACTCATGCATGAATCTATAAAATATTCAGTTCTTTTCCTTTATTTTCTGCATAAATAAAGTAAAAAAAAACATTTCTTCCATATCTCTAGAGTAAGTAAACCCAAGAAAATAAATTTAGAAGAGTTTAGCACACAAAATGAACAAACAAAAGAGGTAGCAAATGAAATCATCTCCTAGTCTTATCAAGAACTTCAATGTATCTCTTTGGAACTCCATAGTGTTCCACCATATACCTCGCAACATCATCAATCACACCTCCCTGAATCAGAACCTCGTACCCTTTCTTACCTGTAAACAACACAAAAACAATCTCTCAAATAGAGTTATTCCCTTACACAAAATAAAAGATTTACTAAACGTACCTGGAAGTTCTCCAACTGAAGTGCTGCAAGCAAACTTCTTCTGCAGTTCTGATCCAAACGACTCTGGGTCTATCAAGAATGTCTCTATCCCTGACACCTTGGTCACTTTTTTGTTACCTTGTCTTCGTTCCGTCATTATCTGAACCGGCTTTATAGCTCCTTTACGAACCACCGGTTCACCACCTCGCATGACTACGTGATTAGGCTGCATCCTCCCTATAAACGTCGATCCAACATCCTTTTTGTGAACCTCTGACGGGTATGCTGATCCTTTTTTTATAGCTCCTTTGAACAATGCATCACATAATATCGGATCCAACACCACCATTGACTTGTTTGTTGGCTTTACCAGATTTTCCTTCTCGATGTATCTGAACACAACATCAGAGGCTTCTGAAGCTGTGTATAGCTTTCCTTTGTCTTCCTCAACTGATGCAAATATCACACTGTTGTGTATGCTTGGTTTATAAACCTCTATGATTTCAAGCATTTTCTCTGACTGAGCTTGTGCTGTGGAGCAGCCTCCAGAAGACTCGGAGATTTCCGCTTTCTTTTTCTCTGGCTTGAAGGAGGAGTAGTCTGGGTGCCTACGGTTCACCGAAATCAACACAATCTCCTTTTTATGCTTGTCTTCTTTCACAGAAATCTGTGTATGTGTTTAAAACGATCAGAATGAGTGTACATACCAATCACCAAAGTATGTCTGCTTGCAATTATGAGTACCAAGGTAAATGTAATAGTACTAATGAGTGTTACTAACCCTTTACGAGATACAGCTTACAACGCTTGATTATTATATTTGCCTAAATTGATAAACCAGTTGGTATTTGCAGTGAAACATCTACGCACACTCCTATTTTATATCATCGAGCAAGAAAAATACCGTAAAACAAGGGGAAGTAGAAAGATAACTAACCATTCCTCCAGATGCTTTAGATTGCAGCCACTTTGACAGCTTTTTATGGGAGGACTTCTTGATGTCAAGTGTGAGCCCAGAAGGCCTACAAGGTAATACATGATTTGCCCTGCACCACTCACAGAAAAAACCAATGTAAGCAAAACTGGGTAAGGAGAAGGAAAACACGTAATAAAACAAACCAATCCCAACAAGGTAAAGCGGGATTGCATACATCAGGAGATAAGACAGCAGCCAACTACCAGAATATAGTTGGCTTTAAAAGTAACTCAAGTATCGGAATGGCGTTCTTACCATAGAGTGCTTCCTGGGATGGGCAGGTCCTTCTCCTTTAGTGTTGTATGCAATGCTTGCAAAAGGCATTGGTCAAGAAGGGAATCTACCTCCTCAGGGGAGAGAGTATTCTGCTGCTCGGTATTAGATTCATTAGCAGAAACGTCATCTGCTAAGTTCAGCTCATTCATTCTCCCAACCATATGTTCTTCAGAGCCATTCTTAGCATCCGTAACTGAGGTTGAAGGCCCGAGATTATTCACATCAGCAGATTCATCTTCTTCATTTCCTGTGCTTGTCTGAGGACCAGCTGAAGCGTCTGAAATCTCTTCACCTGAACCAGAAGCAAGATATGATGGGTCCTCCATAACAACATCCTCCATAAAACCAGCATTTGGAACATAGTGCCCCTCTGCTGATTCCCTGTGAAACACACCGTTAGCATGTAAGATGCTGACTTCCTTCCGAAGAAAATAAAAAGAACCGGAAAAAAAGCAAAACTGTTGCCAGCATCTCATGTACCAGAGGAAGTCACGGTAATAATGAGTTATCCGTAAAGCCTTCCCACGCAAACCTGCTTTAAGGGCTTCTGCACTACTCATTGTGGTAAACCCAACCTTCACAAACATACATAACCGTAAAACATCATGTAACTCGAGAGGCAAACTTTATGTTCGTTAAGAAGGTTCACTGGTTAGGAGATACAAAGAGACTTACCGCTATAGGTGCGAGATTTCCAGGAACTTTTACAGCCCATATTTCTCCAGCTGAGAAAGAAGGAAAGCCTTCGGCAGGAATCAAAATACCTGGGAACATCAAATCTGCACCGCCTATGACATACCGAGAAACCTCACCTCCTTTCAACATAAAGGAAGGTAACATTTCAGGAGCCTCCCAGAGAGCAAAAACTGCAGCAGGAGAAGAAAAAAACAACAAAAATCAGAACGGATTTGTCTTGATCAAAAACTAACTATCCCACTCAGATGGCGCACTGTGCTTGAAGCATTTGAATCATACAAAATCTACAAACCTGTGGGGAATATCTCATTCCCTCTTCCATCGATATCGAAAAACATGGGACATCCACCTTCAATACTATAGACAAGAACCCGATTCTGAAACTTGGAAACAGTTATCTCGACCTAGACGAGACATAAAAATGTCAAAGTAAGCAAGACATCATCAAACCATAACAAACCCGAAGCAGTATAATCGAAAATCAATCAGGCGAAAGAAGAAGAAATGCCCAGTAATCTATCCGCCTTATCTCCAGACAATACGATGATAATGAAATACAAGTAAAAAAAAAGCAAACCTTGGGAGGAAGGATGGCGTCGAGAAGCTCATCGGTGAGGAGGGAAAACCTATTTTGGACGGTGCGCCGGAGTTTCTTCCGGTCGGCGCCGGAGAGACGCTGGTGAGACTTGGCTTCAACCGCCTTCTTGAACATTATGTTCGCCTGGGACCCAAACCAAATCAGACCAGCGTCGTCTCTCTTAAACCCCCTTTTTTTCATCGGTTTCCTTCTCTGGCTTCGCATCTAAACCTGCCACGTGTTTCTTGCATTAAAACCGGTTCACCGAAACCGTAATTAAAACCTCCAATCACGGCCTTACAGTTTCACTCACCGGGTTCCTACTTCCTATAATTCAGATTGGTATAAGAAAACCACAGAATCTGTAATTCGTATTGATTGAACCGGAGTTTTGGCACAACAAACTGATATTTCTATTGAACCGGAATGTTCGGCTAACAAAGAAAACTCTTACCATTACCAAACCGACCCAAGTTGGTGGTAATGGTAATGCAACTTGGTATAACAGAACCACAACGAAACTGTAAACGCTGTCGATTGAACCTGAATTTCGGGCACAACAAAACTGATTTTCTATTGAACCGGAATGTTGAGCTACAACAGAACTCTTCTACTGAGACCTCATGGCTAGATCAAAACTCATCATTTATCGCTTCTGTATATATAAAGACTACTACCTCTACAGTAAAAAAAAAAATTAAAAACAAAAGGAAAGACCAAAACTGAGAACTCTTCTCATCAAAGAGACAAAACGAACATAACGAATGTTGAGCTTATCAGTAACAGAAGCCAAGCAAAGCCACCTGGCTTCTCTGCTCGACCTGTCCCCTTCCCGAGGACAACGGCTACAACCGCGATAGCTCCAAAACCGACACAGATGGTGAACACAGCCACACCTTTCTTCTCCATCCACTCCATTCTTTCCAACACTTGCTCCAACCTCTCCATTACTTTCTCCTTCTCATTCTCAGCCTTCTCAAGCTCTGTCTCCACTCTCCTCCGCCACTCTCTCATTTCCATGGTCTCACTCTTCATCTTCTCTTCCCTCTCCTTCATTCCCTCTACCTCCAGTCTCATTTTCGCCACCTCCTCCTCTCTCTTGCTCGCTTCCAAATCCATCTCCTTGAATATCTTCCCGTATCTTGAGCTCAGCTCCTCCAAGTAACTCTCCAACACTGATAAGCTCAAGTCTAACGACCTTATCTTCTGCATCAGTATCTTCAACACCGTATCCCCTGGCATTCTGCTTCCGGGTTGATGTTTTATCTCTTCCACCGGATCTGGCAGCTTTTTTCTCTCAGTTGAAGTTTCAGCTTTCGAAATCGCAATCTCTGGTAAAGTTTCTTGTTCCTTCTCCTTCTGTTTACTCCCGTCTTCATCGCTTTCAGAGGACTCTGTCGCTTGGACTGGCTTCTTCTCTTTCTGCTCAGTGTCTCCCTCTCGGGTTGGTCGCAATATGTTATTGTCTTGGATAGATATCAAATCTTCCAGCATTCGTTCTACAGCATCTACTCCGTAGGCTTCTAGCAGACTCAAGGTGCAGTAGAACTCTGAACCGTAATGGCTTAGGAAATTTAGCTTTAGATATCTCACCCATTTGGGATCCACGAGGGTAAAGTTCTGCTCGTGCTTCATGTTTAAAGCCGTGAAGTTCCCTAGATGAACCCAGGTGTCAGTCGGATAAACCAAGGTGCCCAGAATCTCAAAATCCTTTAGATTGGAAGAGTAATGCTCAAAATTTGCAATCTTGATTGTGTTCACCAGCGTTTCTTCTGAAAGTTCTATGACAACGAACTTCCCTTCGGTAGAACACGGATTTCGAAGGTACTTGTCTTTGTCCCGGCTTATGATGCTTGTAGCTCCTTTTGCTTCCTTGTTAGAAGATAAAACCTTTGCGCCTTTTGAAGCAGCTGCATAATTGTACTCTTTCCCACCAGGCTCCATCCTGTGAATCACGCTGGTGACTTGGCCTGCCAAAGATTTGTCTTTAGAATTGGACACTCTGCTCCTGAACTCATCAAGGCCAAGGGGAACAGCACGAGACAGCTGATCAAGCTTTGAAGCACTAGTCTCTGTATCATTCACTGGACCTGTGTTATTATTGATCGTCTCCCTTTGCTTCAAAAACTCATTGTCTTTGCTTTCTGTAACATTTCCTGCTTCTATTTGCTTCGATATGATGTCTGTGTCTTTGATTTCTTTGGCTGCGGCTATATCAACATCCGGACTTAAATCAGGAGTAGATTGAACAGAGGCAGACTCTAGTGATGGAGCATCAACAGGTTCAGCTGTCTCATCTGCACTAACATCATCTGTATCGACTAAAGACCTGCCTGAAAATGCCCAAGAATAAGCTATTAATGCGATTACGATAAGGGAAACAAAATAAATACTTAGTACATACGCATTCATGATTACCATTCATCTGAAAGCAGATGTTACCATCAAGTTGGTTCATACTGAGGGTTAAAGGACAGTTTTTAAACGTTTTTCATCCAAATTAGGAGGAACTTAAAAAGGTTACCTTTGTCACCATCTCCATGACTGATCCACAATGTAGAAAGGAAGAGAAGCCCCCATATGAGAAAAACCAGAGACAAGGAAACTTTGTAGAGGCGATTCCTTCCATTAGAAGTATTCTCAGAAACTCTTCTTCTAACCAGAAGAGCTCTCCGTGATCTTTGCATTTCACATCCAGTCAAGAATCAGATCACCCAAAAAAACCTAAATGAATAGTGCACACCTGTGATCAGCGATGCATATCAGATACACAAGTAAAGCTAGTTCAGGCAACGACAATAGAGGACGAAGGAAACTAGCATATCATGTACATACCCAAATGATTTCAAGAAGCTAAATCGAACAGAGAAGAATATATATAGTCGAAGAAAGAGAACGACCCAGAAGAGAGAATTACCCATTTTCAGATCCAATTACGAAATTGAAGACGATAACAACATTGACCGGAAATTAGTCGGAGTAGGAATTACCTGAGAGCGAATCGGAGAAAGGAGGAGCGAGAGAAACGCGATTCTATTCGCTCGCAGATTGAAGAAGACAAACCGAAGGAAGACCCGGAAAGCTTCTTCGAAACAAACCCTTTTCAACGCCGCCGTCTCCGATGGATTTCCGATCGTTTAAATCCCGGTCGATGAAATTCCGGCGATCGACCGCGTCTCTGCATCACAGTCGACGAAACGCACCTCCACTTTTTTCAGGGGATTTATAGAACTCGAATACAAATTTACACAAGAATTTTTAACCGTTGTGGTGTAAAAGGAAAGGAGAAGAGTCAACAAAACAAAAAAAGAGAAGACTTTCAAAATGAAAAACCGCGGAATCTGTAGAGTCGACAAGCACTGATCCGTGAAGACAATGGACAGAGAGAGAGAGAGAGAGGTATTGTATAGAAAGACTTGGGAACAATGTATATAAGATGGCACCGGTCAACAATTTTTGAATTTGGCAATTAATTGTTTTCTTTTGATAATTTAAAAAGATTACCTTACTATTATATAAAGTTACCTTACCTTCTAATCAAAATATGTTGCTTAGCTGTATACAGATTTTTAAAAAAAAATAATTATAAAAATAACGTCCTTATCTTTTACGTCTTCGCCTCAAGATATTATTGGATTTCCCATATTCAAATCTTTTGTGCATGAATATCTCTATAAATTATTTAAGAAGACATTTTTGAAAATAAATTTTGTTTTGTAAGTTATTAGATAAAATGTCATCTTATTATATAAAGCAGAATTTTTCAACGTGAGAGCGACACGTAGGCAAAATTATAACTCACGAGATCGTGATATTTGTCACGGTTGTTAATTTAGATCTTGACATGTGTCAATTTAATTAAAAAAGTACAAATAAATTAAAATAAATATTAAAAAATGTAATCTTATTAAAAATGAATTAAAGTAAATATTAAAATGTGTAAAGTAAAAAGACAATCTTACACGAAAAAAAAGTATAAGTATAAGTAAGAAAAACTTATAATAAAGAAAAGTGACAAAAAGAAGCTTAAAATTTTATAATCTACAACCACGATCAAACTTATAAAAATAAAATTATAAATATACTCTAAACTTAAAAGAAAAATTATTAATATACGATTTAAAATTGATTCCTAATACAAAAAAGTAAATGGAAAAAGCACTTATGTTTAGATTAAGAAAAATTAAACAAAAATTATAAAGAAAAGTCAAAGTTTAAACAAAAACTCATATTTTAGTTTAAAATAAATAAATTAAACAATAAATTACAATCATAAAAAAAAAGAATAAAATCCAAATTTTATTAAAAAAACATATTTCAATTTAAAATTAAGAAAT
>PKML01044849.1:298385-359340 GCA_002933935.1 Eutrema yunnanense | reverse complement strand
TTTTTATTATGAAGTTAGCCGCTATATATAGATTTTTATTTTCATTACCATCGAATTACCTACGATTTTACATCGATTTCACAACGATTTTACAACGAATCTAAAAATGTTTACATCGACTTTACAACGATATTAAACATGTTTACCTAACTGAACACCGTGAACTTAAAACGTGCTCACCTAACTCACTAATCGTTGGGAAATCGATGTAAATCTCAACTTATAACAATCATTGCAAATTCGTGGGTAATTTTACCACGATATTGCAACGAATCGTATAAACCTTGGGAAATCGTCGCTATATTACAACGATTTTACGACGATTCTGATAATAGTCGTAAAGTCGTCGGTAATCGTTGTAAAATCGTCGCTAATTAGCGACGATTTTACAACGAAAGTTTTCGTCCCAAATTTGCGACGATTTTACGACGTCTTCAAGAATCGTCGTAAAGTCGTTGGAAAAACGATTTCAATTTGCAACGAAATTAAATCGTCGCAAAAATTCGTTGCAAAATGCCTGTTTTCTTGTAGTGAGAGTTAATCCATTTTTGAGTGAAAAATGGAGTAATACATTGGAGATGCTATTAAAAAAATACATTGTCATGGTCAAAAGCCAAATGGGAAAATTGTCAAAACAAATTTTGGTCATTCAAATTATGAACTATCGCTTAGACAGTTTAAATCATCAAAGTGTTGATTTTTAATTTAAATCACTTGACTGAGCGAAATTAGACACATCGTTAAATTGTTTAACGGAACGGATAAACGAGATTTAAAACCGTTGTAAATCACAATTAAGTGAAACGATGTCATCCCACTTTTCTTTCCCAAATCGATAAAATCCTCAATTCTTCGCTAACCCTAATTTTCAAAATCCCAATTCAAAATCTCTAAATCCTCAAATCCCAAATCGATTTCTTCTCACCAAATTGATTTTTATTTGGGATTCGTCTTCCTCTCCTCCATTGATTCCTTCTTCTTCTTTTTTTAGACATATGATTTCTAGTTCTGAGAAATCATGTGTTTTTGTCGACCACGGAATGCCTTCGAATGGTATGTGTAGATTAGATGTCACGATTTGGTTTGGTGATAAAAGAATTGGGGATTTAGGGATATCGAAAATTAAAGTTAGAATAATACGAGGATTTTATCAATTTGGGGGTTTAAAAAGAAAGAGGGGACGATATCGTTTTACTTAACCGTGATTTACAACGGTTTTTAACCCTGTTTATCCGTTCCGTTAAACAACTTAACGACGTATCTAATTTGGTTTGGTCAACAAAAGTTAGAGATTTAAATTAAAAGTCAACAGACTTTGATGATTTAAATTGTCCACACAATAATTCATGATGTGAATGACCAAAATTTGAAATTTCATGATTTTTTTTACAATTTTCCCAAAGCCAAATTCAAAAGTGGGATTATTTTTTTAATAGGATTTGATTATTAATTCAAAATGATATAAATACAAAGGTTATTAGATTTGGGTAAAGTGTAATTTTGAGAATTAGTTTGAAAATTTGTTTTGGAAATGTAAAATGACAGTATTTTTGAAATGAAAAAAAAATTAGAACCTTAAAACAACATTTTTTTGTAAAACGGAATGAATAATAAATTTTATATGGTAAGTTTGAGTTTCCATTAAGGATGAGGATAATTGGATATAGTGTGTTCATATGTTGGTTTAGTATATAGTTAGGTAGTTTATAGTTAAATTAGGTTAGGATTTCAGGGATTTAAATTTTTTAAAAAGAGGAGACAAAAGATAAGAGGGTAGCGTGAATGGCGCCAAGATAACGGCGCCGAGTCTTGGGACTTAATCAAAAGTGTTTAGTGTAATGGAGACGAAATTGATGCCTTAATCCACTTTACTACTATTTGTCACTCTAATTATGCATGTTAGTTGAACTATTCTTCGACCTCCCTCTTTATTTGCTTTTTTCCTGGGTCATTCTTATAGTGTTTGTGTAATAACAAAAGCGAATAAAAAGGGGACAACGTGTCTGCTCGATGTCATTGATCTTATGACATGACACATGAATTACTACAATGATTATTAATATGGAGTATAATAGATACCACAGGTCCACATACCACGGGTTAAGCAGACGCGTGCGTGCTGAAAGATTAAGGTGGATATACAAATAATAGTTAGTAATTGTAATCATTCCATGTCACTAATAGGACTCAAATATCATATTATTAGTATTTCCCCCTACAGATAAAGGGTTTGCATGAGACTAATGGAAGATGAGATTTCACAATTAAGCAACAGCATAATTTTCTCTCTCAAACATGCTCAGTCTTTATAACCCCTATGGCCCTACCCAGTAATACTACTCGAAGAATTTTCATTAGTTTTCGAAACCCAAGATTTTCTTTATTCTTTACTAAAAAGGTGTTTCTTTACCTTCTTCGCAAGATTTTATTACTATTTCATGTTTCTGAATGGCTTTCTTTCACATTTGGTTAACAAGGACAAACAGTGGCTTGTTTCCACACGGCTATGATCTATGATTGATTAAAACAAGTGAAAATAGTCTAAAATAATATAAAATGACAAACAAATTGTTAGAATAATATATCGTTTAAGAAAATTGTCAAAATAGTCATTTTAAAAAAAAAATTGAATTGTTTTGTGTTTAGGGTGAAGGGTTTAGGGCCCTAAACCATAAAAAAATTTCTCAAAAAGACTATTTTTACAATTTTCTCAAATGATGTACTATTCGGTCGATCTCTGGTGGAAGTTGATGCAACAGACAGTTGGTGGTGAATGCAGAGAAACGGTCTGTGGTGAATCGAAGTGACGATGACAGAAATCCGGTGGAATTCATAGATGGACCTTGACTTTTCGTTTGAAAAGAAGACGAAGTTGTTGAAGACGGTTTCCTTTTTTGTATATATATTTTTTTCTTTTCATTCATCAAAACAAAAACTTCAAAAAAAAGCATAAAATATTAAGAATTTGTCAACGAAAAAAATAGAAGGAAACAAGGTCAAAGAAAGAAGATGAAATCGATAGAAAATCATAACTCACTAGGATTAAGATGGATCGCTTTGATACCATGCTAACTTGATGAGAGTAAAAACATAAAAGTGTTTAGAAAGAATTATTATAAAACTCTCATGAGAATAAAATTACTATTTATATAGAGATGAAAGCAATATAATTTTCATATAAATCTAAATTTCTTAAACAAAGATATTGGTAAATATTCATATTGTTCTAGATCTTTCTTGATTTTCATGGTATCGGTATGGTCGATCTCATCGATCTCCCGATAACAAATGTCGTTCGTAATAATGGGCCTTCACAGGCTTTCAATTTGGAAACCAACCACGCAATGTTTCGTTATCTTGTCCGACAGCTCATCGATGTGGAAATCAGTGTATGTTGCCGGAGTTGTTCCCTTATGTGGGAGGTATATGTGTTCTCTTTTTCCAAATAGGAAAGGGAAAATGTGTTTGAGGAAGAATAGAGGTTACTTTCATCCATTTTTTATTGTTTATTATATATATTGCATATATGTGTTAGTTTGTTAATTTTAACCTTCAAAATGGTCATCATACAAATTAACCCATATTTGTTTAGTTTAGTTTTTTTTTTTTGTTAAAGGATTTTCATTAATTAAAAAAGAGAACATTACAACATAACAAAGAAAAAATAAGAGAAGAAATGATTAAGGATTAGCTTAATCTACTGGAAGCTTTTAAAACTAAAAGCTGAAAGATAAAGAGGATTGACAAAACTAAACAAAAGCTTAGAATTGATATCCACGACCTCCATGGCCTCGACGACCACGGCATCGGCTTTGAGAACATTGCATTTCTTTCATCTTTTGAGAAGGCTTAAATGACCTACCTCCTCGATATTTTTTATGATTCGCAGAATCATCTCCCTTAAAAACCCCATTTTCATCAAGAAGACCACCAAATAATAAAACTGGGGGAGGAGTAGAATTACTACTAGGAAGGGAGTCCGAAGGTAACAGAGATTTTCCACTTATGAAGGAGGAGGGAGGACTTGTCTCATATTCTTTTGAGGCAATTGCTATAACATCGTCGTCAATCTGAGCAGAAAATGGGGAAGAGACCCGAGCAGGAGTACCGGCAACCTTTTCAGGGAGATTTTGTTCTTTGACAGATGCAAAATGAACTATGATATCATAGATAGAAGGTAAACCTATTTAGTTATTTGTTTAGTTTTGTTCGTATCCTATTTAGTCTTTTACTAGTGTTAGTGTAGTTAACAATTTTGTTTTTTGTTGGTATGGTTATTTATGCGACCGATAGTATAGTATAGTTGTATTTCAAAAACATATGGTTACTAAAATTTAAGAGATGTATATATATTGGTGAAAATTGAATGAGTCCATTGGTTTATGAGGAATGTTTGGAGACAAGTAGTACAATTCATTTATGCAAAACCAACCGAATTTAATGAGTTGACGCAAGACTTGGCAAGTCACTGCCCCACTAAAGAGTTTACTCTTCTTTTTAAAGAGAGCCAGTGAAGCATACAACATAACACATTACTTACAAGTTACAACACAAACTAAAAAAAAAAAAAAAGATGACTCGAAGCCATTGTTATTGTTTTTTGGGTATCATTACCATCTATTTCTCCCTTCTTATCCACACTCTTGCTTCTCCTACGATCCACATTTGCCGCCACGACCAGAGGGATGCTCTTTTGGAGTTCAGGGACGAGTTTCCGATTGATGAGTATAACCCAAGTTCGTGGAATAAGAGCAGTGATTGCTGTTTTTGGAATGGTGTCACGTGCGATGATAAATCTGGCCAGGTGACATCACTCGACCTTGATTACACCATTCTCAGCAGCTCTTTGAAAACTAACAGTAGCCTTTTTAGACTCCAATATCTTCGTCACCTAAACCTTACCAGTTGCGATCTCCGAGGAGAGATTCCTTCTTCACTAGGAAACCTTTCTCGGCTCACACTTATTGACCTACGTCTTAATAGTTTGGTAGGGAAGATTCCTTCTTCAATAGGCAATCTAAAGCGGCTAAAATACCTTAACCTCGGGGCTAACACTCTTGAAGGAGAAATTCCGGCTTCAATCGGCAATCTAAACCAGCTAAGATACCTTACCCTTGCGCTTAACGAGCTCACAGGAGAGATTCCTTCTTCACTAGGAAACCTTTCTTGCCTCTTAGATCTTAGACTTTCGCTTAATAAGCTTGTAGGTGTTGTTCCGGCTTCCATCGGAAACCTTACCGAACTAAGAGTCGTGTCCCTTGGCAGCAATAGCTTAAGTGGTAGTATTTCTAATTTATTTCCCAATCTGACGAATCTTTCCCATTTGAGCCTCTCCTATAATAACTTCACATCCACGCTTCCCTCTGACATGAGTGGATTCCACTACTTGGAGCATTTTGATGTTACTGCAAACTCATTTATCGGCTCTTTCCCTAAATCCTTGTTCGTGATTCCTTCGTTACAAGTGGTTTATTTGGAAGACAACCAATTCACAGGACCTATAGAGTTTGCGAATACATCTTCACCATCGCCTAAGCTAGAGATTCTATACCTTGCTCGTAACAAGTTCGATGGCCTAATCCCAGAATCCATATCTAAGTTTCTCAACCTTGAAGAGTTACATCTTAGCCAAAACAATTTCACTGGTGCAATCCCTAGGTCAATGTCAAAGTTAGTCAACCTTGGTTATCTTGATCTTTCCTACAACAAGATGGAAGGTGAAGTACCAAGTTTCTTATGGAGATTGACGACGATGATGCTTTCTCATAATTTTTTCAGCAGTTTTGAAAACTCCTCATCATCACAAGAAACACTGATCCAAGCGTTGGATCTGAATTCGAACTCATTCCGAGGACCGTTTCCCGATTTGATCTGCAAGATTAAAGGGTTAAGCCTGTTAGATTTGTCCAACAATCTCTTCAACGGCTCGATTCCTCCATGTTTAAGGGATTCCATAGTTTCTTTCACAGACCTGATCCTACGTAACAACAGCTTCAGTGGAACTCTTCCAGATATATTTGCCAATGCTACCGAGTTACGATCATTCGACGTTAGTCGTAACCAGTTGGAGGGGAATTTTCCAAAGTCTTTGATAAATTGTAAAGCTCTGCAACTTGTGAACGTGGAAAGCAACAGATTCAAGGACAAGTTTCCAACATGGTTGGGAGCTCTGCCGTCATTACATGTTCTCATCCTCAGATCAAACGAGTTCTCTGGGCCATTATTGTATCATCATCGCCATGTGTCCGTCGGGTTTCAGAGTTTAAGAGTCATCGATATTTCACATAACGACTTCACTGGAACTCTCCCACCATACTGCTTTTCCAACTGGCGGCAAATGATCATATTAGCTGAAGAAGATGAAGGGTACATGGCAGATGTCATCAACTATTCTATTTTTTATCGTAATTCGATGGAAATGGCGAATAAAGGAGTAGATATGAGTTTTGAGCGGATCCAAAAAGAGTTCAGAGCCATTGATTTTTCAGGAAACAGATTTTATGGCAGAATCCCTGAATCTTTGTGCTTTTTAAAGGAGTTGCGTCTTCTCAACTTGTCAGGTAACGCCTTCACAAGCGATATCCCAAGATTTTTGGCAAATTTGACGAAGCTCGAGACATTAGACCTATCACGTAATAAGTTGTCAGGTCAAATCCCTCAAGATCTTGCTAATCTCTCCTTTCTGTCGTACATGAACTTCTCCCATAATCTTCTCCAAGGTCCAGTGCCACGAGGCACACAGTTTCAAAGGCAAGAATGTTCTTCATTCGTGGACAACCCTGGACTCTATGGCCTCGAAGAAATATGTGGACAAGACCATGTCTCGAATCCTACATCAAAGCTACCCGAGGAAGTGTCAGAGTCCAAAGAACCATTGTTCAACTGGATAGCAGCTGCAATAGCCTATGGGCCTGGTGTGTTTTGTGGATTGGTGATCGGACATATCTTCACTTCACACTATCATGTGTGGTTCACATGAAAGTTGGTCGGAAAAAAACTCAAAATTCCCCGTATGTTGTCCAACGTCTTCTTGTTCATGTTTGTACTGAATTTTCCAGGTGTGCTTCTTTTTGTGTTTGATTGTAATTTTCTTATTTAATGGATTTTGTAATAATAATTAAGAAAAAAAAAACCTGTGGATTTTGTAATAATAATTTTCTTGAGAATTTTCTCCTACTCAAATCTTCAACATGTGGTAGTCAACATAGCCCAACGAAATGTCGTCATCTCTTAAATATACAAGTCACTTTTACTCTGTCTTTCACTGGTAGTCTGTTTTCTCTTCTTCTTCTCGCACTTCCCCAACACTCTTGATGTTACTACTACTAGTGTGCTGTGAAATATAGATCCTCTGATTCTTAGAAGAGTTTACGATCATGAGTTCATGACATATTAATTTTTAGTATCACACAAGTAACTCATGCGAATTCTAAAAGACAAATGGAGAGATTCCGACATTTAAAAGACAACTCAACTTCATATTTATGAAGGATCCAGCAACTGCTAAAACAAAAAAAAAAACGTATACATGAAAATAGCATAGCAGCTGTATTATGGTGGAATGAAGAAAACAGAACAAAATTTACACACTTTGAGAAAGACAGAAACAACCTGAAAACCTGAAGCTGTAGTAAAGTTTATATGGTGGAAGAAGCGAATCCCAGGAGATGTTTACTCTGCATCACAAAGCACCATGTGTATATGCCAATCTTCACTACACGACCGAAAACCAACCTCAGAGAAGAGCCTTGGTCATAATAGGTCCAATAGAGACGGCTGTGACCCATTGGGCTTTGAGATAGATGTGCCAGTGCCACCTCTACCTCTTCCCCTTCCTCTTCCCATAGCTATTGAAGGTGGTGGTGCGAGTTTCAGTGCAGACTGCTCCGCTTTTCTTGAACCGAATATGGAGCTGATGTCTGCTGCCTTTTGGTTATTGTATGAACCACTGGTGAAAGATGGCATTCCTTGGCTCTGTTTTGGTAACCCGAAAGAGTTCATTGGATCCTGATTACTTGCTGAGATACTTGAATTCCCTTGCTGGGGTGGTTTCAGTGAAGACAAAGGGGCCTTGCTGAATGCCCAGTTGTCATTGTTAGCGGTCTGAAAATGTGTGCCGTCTGGTGAATTGTTGCTAAAACCAGATGCAGTAGAAGCAACAGAAGCACTGTTGGGACGTGGAGGCCAATTAGCAAATGGATCTAATTCATCGAAACCCGGAGTAAATGAAGTTCCTGTGTTTAGTTGTGTCTCATCATCAGTTGCTGGAGCAGTGAGGCTTGAAGATTGTCTTGGAGGCCACTCGATGTCCACTGGAGGGCATGTGGTTGGCGCTGTTGCCTTGTTGTGCAAATTAGACATGATCGATGGCTGTGACTGATTTGTGGATTTGTTAAACTGATTGTTTGTGCCGTGATGAGAAGACGCTGAATTTCCCAAAGCAGAATCTTTGCTCGGGGAACCCCAATCGTCATCCCAAGCTGGACTGCTTTTGGCTGCAGAAGCAACCTTCTCAGGCGTTTGGGTCGATGATTGAAACTGGACTCCATTGGCAACAGAATTCGGTTTCACCTCTGGGATTCCCGAATCATTCACTGTAACTCCTCTTTTTTCCTCTATTTTTCTGTTCCAAGAGACACAAGCAGATCATAATCAAGACAGCTACACTATGCAGCGGTAAGTGCGTGAAAACATTATTCAGAAGTGCTGGCTGAGAATAGCAGGCACACCTGAGAATATCCTTGACAAATAGCAAATATTTAGCAAACTGCTGGACGTTTAGTTGTTGGGCAGTGAGAAGCGGCATCATCAGGGTAAGCATATGTTCTGCTGTGAATTCAACTCCATACTAGAGAACAATGCAGCTTATGAGATGTGACGCTACCACATAGAAAAGGGGAAAATCAAGACGTTCAAACTTGAAACATTAAGGAGAAATTTGAGCCTGTTGCTTACCTGTTTTAGAATTGCGTTTGCGACAGCAAGGGTACACATAAGGGTAGGTGCAGAACGATCAACAGAAGTACAACGCTGAATTGTTTGCAGAATTTCAATAACAGCGGGTTTATCAAGAGTTTGAACCAGCTCTGCTAGGCAGAGCAAAGCATTTACTCTAACCTGAACAACAAGTACATTCAAATCAAAATTTTCAAATGAGGGCATCGGTTTATTTTATCGTTCTCTAAATTTTACAAGCTATTAAAGGAAACTGGTATAAAAGAAAGAAAACAAAAAATCGGCTGAAATAATCAAATCAAGGCAAAACTTACTGCAGCGACTGTAGTTTTGAGAGCCAGGCCATGAACGCGAGGCAAAATTGCTTGCCTTACAACCTGGAAAATCGAGATGGGAAAACAAAAAAAATAACTACAAGAACTCATCCAGTGTAATTGACTGTGCAAGCTACACATCAAAATTGAATTCATCCTTGATCCAGACAAAAAAATCTTCTAATAAATATAAAAAACTTAGAATTGAGCATCACCTGACCATCGAGTTGCTTAGCGACAGATGTAGATCTTTTAAGAACTTCCTCCTGTATGCGGACATCGTTGTCATTGTAGGCTCGGAGAAGCAAAGGAAGGACATGCGATACAAGATAATCGCTATTAGTCTGAAAAGTTTAACAAAAACATAAGCCAAACAAGGATCTCACCCTGTATGCAATAGAAAACAAGGGAAAGTGACTTCATTGCATATGTACAACTGGTATTCAGAAAAACATAATTCACATTGATCAACTTTACCTTGTTAGTAATAAGCTCTGCGTGCTTTACAAGCAGCAGTAATGTATCTCCGGAAGCAGTACTCAGAACAGGAACAAGAGCCGGAAGTGTTATCAGCTCAAAGTCATTCCTATCCTGCAAATGTAGTTTAATGTTTCAACTTTCAAGCATTCAGTCAAACACCACTGCTGACACTTTAATGATCAAAGACCATTGCTAAAGAAACTTCCATCTTTTGAACAAAGTGACAAGTTGAGAATAAGTTAATGAAATATCTAACAACAAACACCATTTGTTACAACTAAAAATAAACCCAGGGAGAACCTGTGATCGGATAGAAGTATTAAGGAAAACTACTTTTATCTAGAACAAATCAACTACAATATAGTGAAGAAACACATGGGACACTGAACTTAAAATTACCTGAGACTGTGCTATAGTTAGAACCATTGGCAAGATCATTGGTTGCAAAACCAAATTCCTAAGTTCAGCACAAAGAGGTGGAAGCACCTGCATGATAAAATATGGTTTGCTTAGTTGTTGCAAGACATATCATTTGAGCATCAAATCTTTTTCTATCAAGTCACAGGATAAATCAGTAAAGTGACTACCTTATACCGTAATACACGGGAATCAAAATCTTTCCACATATCTGATAATGCTTTTAAGAACTCAGACTTCTGCATGTTATCTCTTTCCTGCAATAAACAGAAAAATGTTCCGAAAAGGTTATCAGATGTGGAGATACATTTCCCATCATTTACGTACAGTCGCAAATCGCAATGATTGGAAGTGTATACACGTACAAGCATATGGTCAAGGAAGCGGAGAGCACGTAACCTAGCGTCACTTCTGAAAAAATTCGATCCTGCAGAGTCAGAGTTCAAGGCAAAGATGTAACTAACAAGGAAAGGAGAAAAACTGTCACAAGAAATAAGGCAACCTCGTCAAGATTATGTCCACTAACCTGTAAAATCTAATGCTGTTGGTCTAAAGGACTCGTTCATTGATAGCATCCTTTGCAAATCAGATACCAAGTCCGAGGGTATAGATGAGAAAGATTCATTTGTTATATAGTTCAACGTGTTCAGGTACTGCAAAAAATTTCAAGATAACCATCATCAACTGTGGGAATTCCAAAGAAATATAACTGTTATACTGCATAACTAAAACTACTCCTAAGACATGACGCATGAGACTAAACATATCAGACAGGATAAATCTGAAGATCAAAACTAACGAGTTCAGGTTTTAGAGTTACCATCTTGACATTGTTATTGCAGTCTAACACCGGTTTTCGAGCAACTAAATGATAGGCAAGGCATCCAAAACTAAAAATGTCAGACGAAGCTCCAGCTGAAGGACCTTTGCTGCGCACCAGTTCAGGTGCAGTGTAATTTAGTGATGGCTGAACTGGCAGTATTGAATCCTCAACATCATATTCCTGCACGGTCCATATCAAAAGACAAACCATCATATATAGGGAGTTATCTCGCTTGTAAAGTTGGATACAACAAAGAGATATACAGTAGCCCAGTAATATTTCGAGTTTGAACTCACAGAATAGTGGAATGATTGCATGTTATCCAAATTCCCAGCCTGTGCTGTTGAAATAGCAAAGCCAAACCCGGCAAGCTTCCAGGAACCAGCTGAAGTAATAAGAACATTCTGCAAGGATGTTACAACTCCACATGTTAAGAAAACATATACATACAACTTCCAAAAAGACAAGCAAGTAAGAATTTTGAGAAAGTAACCTCTGGAGATATGGCCCGATGGATGAGATGGGCGTTATTGTGGAGAAAGTTTAGTGTCTCGGAAATCTGGAGCAAACCGTGCTTCACCTCCAACAAGCTCATCTCCTGCAAAATTATAGCAAATAAACATTCAGCCATTTCCTCAATCAATTACAAAAAAAAAAAAAAAAAAATCCTTTTAAGAGCTTCAAAGATCACTAAAACAGTCGTCTAAAAAGTAAAAGTCGAACTCAAATTGAGTTGAATGAATCACAGCAAACAACATGAACGGATGAATGAGGCTAACAGAGAACAGAAAGCTCACCATTGACTTCAGATCTTTCGGCACATTAGCCACATTCTCCACATTCCCTAGCGCATTAGCCACGGAGGCAAAGAGCGGCTCCGTAACTAAAGCCATAGCATTCTTGTTCTCATCAAGTGCCTGCACCACGTGTACCACACCGGGATGCCTCAACCGCACCAGCTTCCCGGCATCAGCTCGAATCAGATCAAGAAACGCGTCTTCGGCGGCTTTGGATAGCCCAGCTCGGACACGAGCCTCCGACAAAGCGCGCTTGTCAAGCATCCAGACGCAGACGGTCGGGTACTGCTGGGAGCGCGTGGGGTCACGCGCCTTGGCCGCGTATAGCTTCCAAGCGAGGCCAGGGCCAGCGGAACCGATCTGATCGAGGAGCTCGTAGTCCTGAAGAGGCTTCGGTCCCGTGACTTCCTGGACTGTGGTGTGAACCGTCTTCTCGATCACAGCCGCCGTTCTCGCCAGAGCTTGAGTCAGCGTTTTCATGTTAATCGACATTTCTGACGGATTTGACGGTTTGCTCCCTAAATGTTGTCGGCGACGACGTGAAAGACCGGTGATCCAATGAGAGATCTACGAACGAAGCAGAGAGATGATTACTTATCTAACCGGGATCGAGGAGGAAGACGACGGCGGATAGAAGCAGAAGTCTGGATCGAAGATCAGATCGTCTTCTTCCCCCCCACCTCTCTCACCTCTCTCGGCAACTTGTCTGTTTGATTTTTCTTTCTTTTTTTCCTTAATTACAACACACACCAGTCCTTTTTTTTTCAATTTTATTTATTTGCCAAATCAGTCCTTGTCCTTGTCTTGAGATGAAAGTAACATTAAAAATCTGACTTCAAACTCAAGAAATAGCTTCTTGGGCCTCATCGTCGGCGATTACCAGTAGTCATTACAGGAGCAGGAAGAATCTTTGAAATGGTGAAACCGATTCGAGTCTCTCACAAGAATCTCTTTTCCCAAAAGCTTAGAGGCCAATTTCATGAAGTTATGGCAATCAATGCAGATCCTTATGTTCTTCATTATCTGTATCAAATTCACACCATCATCTGATCTTTTTCTTCCCTCCATCACCGCAAACGCTAAGGCCAATTTCTCGCTGTGATGCAACAAATGCTCTTCCTTCTGTTCCTCCTCTTCTATATCTTGCAAAGCTGACCTCATCTCTGGAACATAACCCATCTCCTTTAACCGACCAATCAGCCTTTCCAATTCCCTGTATATGGCTTCCCTGTCGGCATGGTGCCGTCCTCCCGACGCGAATTCATGAACCTTGTTTCCTATCTCGGTCCAGCTCAAGCCAGGTTCTTTCCTCACTCTCCATGTCTCCATCTCCTTTCTGCTTTTATTGGCTTCGTTAAAGCTACCTTCTGCACTGTATATGTTTGACATCTGGATGTAACTCAATGAGTTTGTGGGTTCTAACTCTTTCAGCTTATCTGCCGCTAACTTACCCAACCGGGTGTTACCATGCTTCCTGCACGATCCCAATAAAGCACTCCAAACAACACCATCTGGGTCCATTGGCATCTCCTTTATAACCTCTTCTGCCTCAGCAAAACGCTCAGCTCGGCCAAGCATGTCTATCACACAAGCGTAGTGATTTAGCTGAGGAAGAGTTTCACGTTTCTCAAACATGGATCTGAATATTTTCATTCCTTCTTCTACTCGTCCGGCATGGCTGCAAGCCGAGAGAAGAGCTATGAAGGTAGCTGAATCAGGCTTGATGTCCATTTGCTGAAAGACTTGTAGAATTGAGTCTACCTGGCCATGCAACGAGCAAGCCTTGAGCATTGAGTTCCACGACACCGCATCCCGCGAATCCATATCATCAAATACACGCTTACACAAGTTAAGAGAGCCACACTTGGCATACGCATGGATTAACGAGTTGTTCAGCACTGTATCAGTACTGAAACCACCTTTGATGACTTGAGCGTGTATAGTCAAAGCGTGGCGAGCAGTGACAAGTCCCGCACAAGCTTTTAGTACACTTGAGAAAGTATACCAGTCAGGGCTTAGATTCTCGTGACGTAACTGAGCAAAGAGATGAACAGCCCTCTCTGGATCATACACTGCAAACGCTGTTATAATCCCAGTCCAAGCAACAATGTCCCTGCAGTGGCTCATTTCTATAAAAAGCTTGTAGCATTCAGTAAAGTCCCCTAAAACTTCTGAATAAACTTTAACCAATGCAGTAGCCACTTCAGTCTGAGTTACAAATCCGGACTTTACAGTCAGAGAATGCAGCTGAAGACAACACTTCGAAACCTGATCAGGCGCTAAGTCAGAGCTTTTGTACAAGGAAGAACATATATTAAGCAACGTGGCACGATCAAATCCGACTCCATCACTGTGCATCCGCATAAAAACGCCAATGGCCTGTTTCCCGAGATTGCAGCACTGAAAAGCTGCAATCATTGAGTTCCAAGCAACCAAATTTTTAAACTCCATGGCCTCAAACACAGTCCACGCCTCATATGCTGCGGCACCAACACGACACCTACCGTACATAGAGATAAGCGCATTCGCCACATAAATCGAACAATGTAAACCCAGTTTCAAAGCAAGCCCGTGTAGCTGCTTGCCAGGATCATACCGGCATGAAGTCAACACGCTGGACAACGCAAACTCGTTGGGGCAGCAGTGGGCTAACATAGCCGAGAAAAGACAGAATCCCTCTTGCTCGTTCCCTGCCTGCGCGTAGCCTGTAATCAGTGCAGTCCACGAAACTACATTCCTATCAGGCATTTTATCAAACACTTGGCGTGCGTATACGATTTTCCCGCATTTCGCATACATGGTAATGAGGTGGTTAGCGAGGAAAAGGTTCTGGGAATAAGAATTAGGTTGCGAGAGCATGTGGTGATGTAAGCTGACGCCATGGCGGAGATTTCGTTGGTCTGCACATGCTTGAAACAGAGCCGCGTAAGCCTGCTCGGACTGAAGCTCGACCGGCGCACAATAGAACAAGGAAGAAGCTCGACGGAGATCACCAGACCTCACTAACGTACGCAATCCTTCAACAAGTTCGTGTTTCAGTGCAGAAGGTGAAGCAGAGCTAAAGCGCCTCAAGCTCCCAAAAGAGATATGAGATACGCTTGTCATCATCGACGCTCCGAATTCATTTACCGAAATATAAACAAGCGAAAAGAGGAAGATGTTCTAAGGTCCGGCGATCAGTCGCACCTACCAGTAAAGCCAAGTAGTCAGACCCGTCGTCGATGTTCTCATTTTGATTTACCACATTCTGATTTTGACTTGTAGTTTCCATTTATAGGATATAAAAAAACAAGTTTTCCATATGCATGGGCATATAACCCGGACCCGAAAAACCCAACCAAACCGACCCAAAAAATCAGGTTCGGGTTGGTTTTGGTTTTTCCTTAAAATCCGAACGGTTCTGTCCTAAAACCCGAGATCCAATCGGGTATCCGAGAAATTACACTGAAAAATAATATATATATATTCGGGTATTTTCGGGTTATTCGAGTTATTTCGGATTATTCAGGAACATTTATTTCGGATTATATCGGGTTATTTCGGGTTCAGAACCGACATGAACCGACCCGGTTTTTTTTTTTGATTCCATACTGGATTTCATTTAAAATCCTAAAACCGATCCAAACCCGACAATACCCAAACCGAACCGAATTTTTGTCGGGTCCTATTCGGTTCTTATCTTCTCCGACTTCGGGTACCCAAGAACCGAGAACTCGATCCGAACCCGACCCGAATGCCCATACCTTATTTACAGTATTATAAAGTAACCTTTTTATTCATAACCGACAAATAAAAACCCCTTTTTTATTCATAAATACTAGTTATGGGCATAATAACCGAACCGAATGAAACCGAACCGAACCGAACCGAACCGAAATTAATGGTTCGGTTAGGTTATGCTTACTTCACAATAACCGAATGGTTTTTATTTTTGATATCCATTGGTTATGATAACCGAATGATTATTAACCGAAATAACCGAAATAACCGAACCGAACTAACCGAAACTAACCGAAACATTTCGAAATGTAACCGAAATAACCGAAATATTTTGAAATTTAACCGAAACTTAACCGAAACTAACCAAAAATATTTGAAATTTAACCGAAAATAACCGAAACCATTCGGTTAACCGAAAATAACCGAAATATTTCGGTTACCAAACGATTATTAATTTTGATAACCATAGTGAATCGAACCGAATGGTAACCGAACCGAAACCGAACCGAAAACTGTTACTAACCGAATGGATAGTAAAACACATAACCGAACGTAACCGAAAACCAAAATAACCGAACCGAACCGAACCGAATAACCATATGCCCATCCCTAATATTAAATACCTAGTTTGGAAATAATAAGTTGAATGTTAGGCCATTTCCAATGCTTACCAATTTTTTTATTTATAAACTAGGATTTAATTTGCGCTAATTATAGAGCGGGGTAATTTATTTTTAATAAATTGGTTTGAAATTTAAGAAAAATTATTTTATTTGAATTTTATAATATGCATAACTCATAATTATAGATAGAATTGTCAAACGGAATAATTAGTCTATTTAACCCGTTTTGCAGTAGACTAAAATATTATTCAGACTAACCGGTAAACCATATAATCTTGAAAACTTAACTATATTAATTATTATGCACCGTTTAATGAATATAGTTTTGTGGTTAGTTCAAAAATTCTTTAAAAAAAAAAAATTCTTGTGTCTAACCTTTTATAAGATTAGTAAAATATTTGTCAACTTTTATTTTGATATAAATTAAAATAAAATATAATAAACTATAGTGAAAAATATATTAAGATTTTGAATATATTTTTTTGCTTTGAATATAATATATAGATTGATTTTTATTTAAAAATATATAGTAGATAACATCTTTAATGCAAAATAAATACTTTACATATTTTTACCACTAATTGTAAAAGATAATTATATCATTTCCTATTTCAATTATTCTTTGTTATTTGTAATTTCATTTCATGTAATAACTTACAAAACAAAATTCATTTTCATAAATGTCTTCTTAAATAATATTATAGAGATTTTGATAAAATGAAAGTTTAGAACTTCTATAAGAATCTTTAATTTTTGGCTCCTGCAATGATAAAACCTCATTAGGGGTTCTTAAAAATATATATATATATAATTAATTTCTTAAGTTTAATTTATTTTGTAAAAAATTATAAACATACTATATTTTATAAAACCAAAATTATATTGCATTTCATGAATTTTAAAACATACAAAATGTTGTCGAATCTTCAGAAAGAAGAAGTTTAGAATTTTAGAATTTTAAAAAAAAATTAATATGTAAAGATTTCAATTCATTAAAATGTAAAAAAAAGTTTATAATTTTAAAGTTGAAGTTAAGAAAAAGTAAAAAAAAAAAATTGGCCAAAAAAAAAAATTCGACGAATTAGATATTAACACGTGGCTAAAAATCCCTCCTAAAAACCGATTCTAAAATTTCTTATTTAAAAACCGATTTTTAACTATTACAATTATTATTATTATTGGGCTAAGAACTCTTGTTGGAGCTGCTCTTAGAACCTCTTCGAGTGGTGCCAAAACCCTAAAGCGATAGCGGCGACTTTAAGATCCAGCGACGCAAATTCCTTTAGGTCAATCTCACAATTCTCTTCTTCTCCAAAGTTTGGAAAATCATGGAAGGGAAAGGAACTCGCAGAGATCTTCTGGAATTGGAACACATGAATCTATCTTCTTCCTCCTCTGCTATGGAGTCGGTACTTATGGTCTGTAAGGGGAAAAAGGAGAAGAAGAAGAAGAAGAGGGAGGAGGCTCCATCGAAGCCAACGATTGCTCCAGTTCCCAAAAGCGAATTTCTTGACAAAGTGAAAGGTTTCATAGGGATCATGGCGGAAGCTAACAAACAGTTGGAGCAAGAAGCAGAAGGAAACTTGGATGCTTTTGATATCGAAGCACTTACGGGAAACGAATCCGAAGTTATCGAAATGGATTTGATGCTCGGTGTCGCTGATCTCAACACACCTGAAGCAGTCAATGCAGCTGAAGCAGCTATTGCCGGCAATGGTCGTCTTGCAGCTGAAAGTGGAGACTCCAGCAGCGATGAGAGTGATGACGAGGAGGAGGAGGAGGAGAAGAGCTCAGGCAGCAGAAAACAAACCAAGATCATTGAGCTCTCTTAAAAAGATACTCTTTTTCTCAAATTTCAATCTTTTTTACTTTGTATGAAATATTTTGCCTAATGTTATCGTTGAGAATACGATGCTTCACTTGTGAATGGGCAAGTCGCTTGCAAAAAGATGGGCAAATTTTTACGTTCATAGTCACAATCCACGAAGAAAAGAGGTCAACAAATTCTCAAGTAATGTGATGGTCTTAAGTCTTAACTCTCTTCGTCAACAAGAATTGTACAGCCGTCACAGATTCCAACGTCAAATAATGTTGCTGTCTCGTCATCGAATGCTGTAGGGAAAGGCGAGTTCTGCCATGGAAAATATACAATTGGTATGAACATAATAGAGATACAAAGACTCGTATAGTCAAAACGTGGTTCCTTTCAAGTTACTAGTTTATTAACATTGTAAAGATACCTCTTCCTGCATAAATAATCTTGTCTTGATGGACTTTAGCTTGAATAAGTTCCTACATAAAATCTTTAGCTTCCCCACCTGTCACAAACAACAATCGAAGGCTACAATAAAAAAAAAATTCACATTTTCACAGTTTAGACATTAGATTCTCAACACAAAAGAAGAAGTAACAACCGTGATACTGCCTGGTAACTTCTCTGTCAGCTGAGGCTTTTCACCCATCGATGGACCAACGCATTTGAGAGTAATGGCTGCATATATGTCATAGTGATATAAACGCAGCTTCTATATAATCAATGAACCATACTTAAGAAACGCTTAAAAAGACATACAGATAAGTCCAGATGCAATATTCTTGGGGCCGGTGTTCTCAGACGATGCTCTTTCATCCTCAAGTCCGTGAAGCTTCTTCAGTTCATAAAACCTGCAATATCACAAGCAGGGCACACTTTCTTATGTCAACTTCTTCTGGCAGAAACTTGTATGAAAAGAAGAAAACAGGATCCGGACACCAAAATATTACTCTTTCTTTTTTTTTTTTGTGAAGATTAGATTCGAAGAAGATATTTAGTTTTGCAAAATGTACCTTGGGTGGAGCAACTTAATCTCCTCAGACTTGTCATTTAGCTTTGACATCACCATTCGGACATACCTGTGATCATCCAAAATTAAACTAAGCATAATACTGCCGCTGAAATCAAACAACAAAATTGACCAAGAAAGGAGGGGAAAACTTTCCCCTGGCCAGAAAAGAAGAGTTGTCGATTTACCGGATCTCAGAATCCTTCTTCTCACGAGCTCTGACCTGGAAAAAAAAAGAAATGATAGATTCAGATATTGAAGACCAATTAAAGGTAACAATATGTTTAACATTTTTGCAGGCACTTGTTCTACCTCACTCCCATTCAGCACTTGTACTTTCGTCAACCGTGCAACGAGAACAAATCTCGGGACACCGCCTCTTATAGGATCAGTTATTGGGTTATCCGAAAGCCTGATGTCCTATTACTTGAAGAGGGTAGCTCGGTTAAAGTACACAATCTTTAAAGGTTTACCTAGCTTTCATAATGAACATCTAAGAATTTTTGGGAACACCAAGAATTCCAGTGGGTAATTAATGTGTATGCCTCTATAACAAGGATCATTATTGATATATTAGAGTCTCACAGAACAAAAGATCAATACCACCAACTTAGGAAATACATTCAGTGCGTCTATCGAGACCAGATCACCAATGTTGTTAGCTCCTGAAAAATACATCGGGTGAGATAAATGGCCAAATTTCAAGAAAGAGGACTTAATACTTGAAGAGATTACCTAGAAGAAGACAACGGAGACTTGGAAATGGGTCGATACTTTTCTTTGGTGATTCATTGCCATTTTCAGAGTGAAAGATGCGTGACAGCTTATTCTTGTTCAGGTAAAGCTGCTCCAAGCTGAGAAACAACGTTGAGATGATCAATTTTTAACAAGTATCAACAATGCAATGTATATAATGGGTCCCTCAACTATGAGTAGAAGGGAAAAATACTTATTTACTGACCATAGAAGTTGAGATAGCTTTAATACTTCACTCCATTCAGAGATACAATTATCATCCAAGTTCAGAAGTCGCAGAGAATTAAAGGCTTGATCATCTGAGGATGAAATAGACTGCAAGAAGCAACCAGGGCGGGGGCTTAAAAATGGGCCAGTAAAAAAGGAGGTCACAATTTACAAACTAAACAACCAAGTTTTTAATGCAGACAAAATGTTGCTATGAGTGTAACTCAAGTATAGTCATCAAAAAGACCAAACAGTTTTCCAAGCATGTCCAGACTATATCCTACTTGGAGCAACTGAGCAAGCATTGGAACTACAAATTAAAACGTTACCGTTATGGCAGATATCATGTTCCCCATCAGATGCAACTCCTCAATTCCAGGTAACGAGCGCCTAAGATGTTCAACCTGATCCATGATGGTAAGAGCCACAAAAGTCAAAAAAACTGTGGTGGTGCGCAATTAGTTCATGATAAAAACTAACAGGTCAGGTCAAGAGTCACATATCACCTGAGTCCAGCTCAGACCACTATTATTCAGAACCAAAACACGGATATTTTTTAACTGAGGCAAACAGGTGACATCACTTGACAAAGAATTGCAAGACAAATTAAGGGTTGTAAGGGCTGGTAACTGTTCACAAAGAGCACCAATTTCCTGTAAACCAGAAACAGATGATCATTCATATCTTTCACGTGATGGTGGATAAAATCTAGACTGAATATGTTGCTAGAAATGTCACAGAATAGTCAAGCAGAAACGACTGATACCTCCCAGTCAGAAATCAAGTTTCCAGTTAAGTCCAGCAGCTTCAAATCTGGAACAGAGGAAGCAAATGAAACAAGAATTGTTAAAGTATGTTCATTTAAAGGCTTTGAGCAAGAGAAAGAGTCACACGAATGTTTTAATAGTGGCAGGGCTGAGAGTAGATTTAATCTTACTTGGTAGAAGTGAACCTAAGTCAGATGAAACTCCAAGAGAGCTAACACCAAGATACGAAAGAGAAGCACTCGTGAGCTCCTCAAACCGACTTAGCTTATCCTGGATCTTGTCCCCTCCCAGAAGTTGAATCGAAACACGTTTGTTCTTCGCAGAGAGAACATACATTTCGTCTAACAACAAAAAGAAGGAAATACATTATTTCAAATTCAAAACCACAATGATCGCTACGAAACCCCTAGTTGCAGAACTATAACATTCACCAAGAAACCTATCTAACAAGAGAAATGTGCACTGAACAAAACTTGAACAGTAGAGGAGAGAGAGAGAATAAACGCAATGCAGACCTTCTTCGTCCTTAGTTGAAGTCGTTCGGTATCTGAGCTCCAAGGCTTGAAGCAGCGTGATACCACGGCTAAGATTCTGGGAGCGAACAAAGGAAGCGGAGCGCTGGGAACGGCCGTTAAAGTAGAAAACGCCATTAACGGAACCGTCGTGCTTGCCATCGCCGTCTTGATCCCAATCAACGCCGATCCAGGTTCCCGAGTATCCCTCCACACCTCCGACGTACTTGACGGTGCCCACTCGACGCGGATCGTTGAGCGAGTGCACTCGCTGCCCGATTTTAAAAGACTCGTTGCTCGACTCGGCCTTCATTTTTCGCAAATGTCCGAAGCTACCTGATGGAGACGGAGTGAAAACTTTGTATAATGTTGTAAATTGCCGTTTATTAAAATGGGCTTACTTGGGCCTAGAATTGTATAAAATGCTTCTCTAGTTAATGGGCTTAATTAAATTCTGGTTAATAACAGTCAACAAAATACAAAAAAGCCCATATGACTGACAATGAAGTCAAACTATTCTCACGCCGACATTATTACGTAATACGTATGGTCAAAGGAACTCAAAGTCGGATCTTTTGGCCTTGTTCGGACGAAAGGAGTGTACTTAAGTTTTGGATTAAGTTTTCGGACGCCGACATTATTACGTGATTAAGTTTTGGATTAAGATAATAAATAACAATTAAGTCCTTAAAATAGGAATCCAGCTGCAACTCACCATTTAGTATTAAGTCCCCCCAAAATAGGAATCCAGCTTGCAATTCACCACTAATTCACATTAACGCACACATATCTCTCTTTCTCTCTATGTTCATCTTTAGGAAGTCCAATGAACATCTTCCATTGATTTTTTTCGTCATATATGAATTTTTTTTTATTAAACAAACATTGAAAAGTACAAAACCGAAAAGAACGATAAAATCCTTCCAGATACTAAGCCGACGACTACGAATTTATAAAACTTTCGGAAACTAAATCCCTATAAAAGGGAGCCAAACAAATTTGATAAAATACGAAATCTAAAAGCCAAACACTCGGCCAAATTAGAACATCTTCCATTGTTTAAACCCACGTTTTTTTCTTTTAATTTAGTATTTACTAAACAAAATCTGTAAACTCTAATCTTTTGAAGAGAAAAGTATTTCAATTCTACAAAACTTGAATTTTGAATATGTCGTTATAATTTTGTAGAATGATTTTCGCGATAGTTCTCAATACAAACATTATGACAAAATCTTACCGTTTAATAAATAAACGTGATCTCTAAATAAATAGAATCATACAAAAATCGTGACATTTAATTTAATGGTTTATGTTAATATCGGTCGGTTCAAATCCGCATGATGTATAATGTTGGGAAAAAAGTTTCTAAATAGTTAAGGTATATGCTTTATATGTAATGAATCAAAGCATACATCATTGAATCTTTTACTAGGAAGAGAGTTTTGAGGTTCGATACATTGTTTTCCTCAACGCGTAAGACATATATTTAGTGCTCACACTGAGGAAACCCAAAGTACAAAAAAAAACAAACAACAAAGGGGAAAGAAGAAAAATTCATAAAAACCAAGTGGTGGTGAACTAGTGGTTCTCACTTGTAGAAAAGTTGTCATATTGGTAGCGCGAAATTATCTAACAATTTTCATTTGACCAGTTGAAAATAGTGTCACGCTTTAGATCCATTTGAAAATCCGATGAATGGGCTAGTCGACGGTATCACTATCGGATAGTTAAAAACCTGGATTACCCCTTGTTATAAAAAAAAAAAAAAAAAAATCCATGAGATTTGAATACTGATTTTTTTTTTATGGTTTCATTGTTACGTTGGGTTAGTTTAGAATACGAACAATTAATTAATTTATCAATTCAAACATATAGGATAAANCAACAACACTAGGTTTTTTTTTTTTTTTTTTTAATTTTGTGTTATTGAAATTCATCTGTTTCTGTCTCCTTTCACCTTAACTTTTTATCTGCTGTCTTTCCCGACAAATAAAACAAAAACGTTTCTCCTTTTCAAACCAGATAGATATCTGATTTTATACCCTTTCGCTCTACTAATTAAACACAGCACCAAAAAATTATATTATTTGTGTCTAAACCTTAAACTAAAAAAGTATATACTCACAAATAAAAAAAAGTATATATGTTCTTCCCGGAACCACAAAGAAATCTAACATTTTTCTAGAGAGCATAGGTTAATAAGTATCAAATATCAAGTGTCGTTAGTTCAACTGAAAAAAGTACCAAAGGCAAAGTCTAGAGGTCACAAAATCGAGTGACGGTTGGGACGAGACTATATAAAATGTTCTGGTTCTGGGCCTTGGGGATGTATGGGATTTGGCCCATAAATTCCTAGTAATTCAAAAAAAAAAGTACCAAATAGTTGCAACAAACAAAATTAAGTGTACGGATTTAAAATAGCAAAATTTTATCAAAGATAAATAGGCGGAAACTTTATTGTTATGTGTAAATTAAAAGTTTATAAATCCCTAAAAGTAATGGTTACAAAACAAAAGAAATGGGTTGTATGATATATGAATCTTGGTAGACCTAACTACAATTCCGAAAATCTCATAGGAAGAAATAAAGTTATATATAATAGCCTAATGGATCACAAAAAAATACCACTAAAAACTAAGTATAGTAGCCTAATAGTTAAGGATATACCATGTGTATGTATGATAGGGAGCCAATCTCATCCACTACTTAAGGCAGTGTATATATTTGAAGTAGCAAAAAGTTCTAATCTTTTACAAGTTTTGAAATTAATATGAGTTTTATTATGGAACTCCTCGGTTAAAACCAAAAAAAAAAAAACCTCGTAATAATATGTATCAATTGTCTCATCCAATACAAATGGCGAAAAGATCATGTTTATTTATAAACCGGAGTATTAGTCTGAGTTTTTACATGAAATTCATCTATTGCAAACAAAAAAACAATGGAATTTTCTTCTTTGAATTGACTTGGGAAAAGAAAAAGTTTGAAGAGTTAGATCCAATAACCTTTGACATTTGTTTTAGGATAAATCCACTTTTGCACCAACCATTAGCATCATCACGGAGGTATGGAAATTGGAAATGGATAATATATATAAAAGGGCCTACAGGTGATGCAAGAAAACCGCGTCTTCTATTAGCAAAATCCAAATTCATCCACTCTCTGCTTCTCTCTACTATTACACTCCCATGTCTTCACTACACTTCTTTTTCATTTTTAAAACAAAGTCCAGATTCTGCCTCTTTCCTAAAGATTCTCATTATTTTAATCACAATAATACTGTTTTAAGTGAATCTACAGTTCCATTGAGATAAACACTTGTTAAACCCACAAACCACCTATGAAGCTTCCTGGAACCTACAATTTTGAAGCTTTGATATTATAAAACGTGTACACGATTTTATCTGCTGTTAAGTTGCTTAATCCACACCTATAAATAACTGCAAACATTCCAACATCATAATCCAACCATACAAAATACAAAAAGAGCAAAACACACTGACCCCAAAACTTTATTGTGTGTGTTCATGGCTGGTTTTAGTAATTCCGGTTCCAGTGACAGTTCCCGAAAGGATGGCCAAGCCGGTATACCCTCTGCCTACAGAGGAGTCCGGAAGAGAAAATGGGGGAAATGGGTGTCTGAAATCCGTGAACCGGGGACCAAGAACCGGATTTGGCTAGGCAGTTTCCAGACTCCTGAAATGGCTGCAACCGCCTATGACGTGGCAGCATTCCATTTCAGGGGACGAGAGGCTCGTCTGAACTTCCCTGAGCTCGCTAGCAACCTGCCACGTCCTGCAGACTCGAGCTCAGACAGCATTCGCATGGCGGCTCATGAGGCAGCACTCTGCCTCAGGACCGAACCAGTAGAGTCAGCCATGGAAGTGGACATATCAAGCTCCTCAAACGTAGGTCCAACGATGGTCAGACTCTCGCCCAGAGAAATTCAAGCGATCAACGAGTCAACTTTGGGATCTCCTACCATGTTGATGCATTCAACATATGACTCAATGGGGTTTACCAATGATGTGGGGATGAATGTTTGGGATGCATACCAGACTGACTCTCTTTGGGACCCTTAAATCCCAAAATCCAAACTCATGGAGTGTTTCTACAGCTCAATCTTACAACATACAGGCCTAGAATGCTTAATTATTAGGGTTTAGTTTCCAGAGTCTAGCACAAGGGTTGTTGATTCTGACGTTATAGCAAGAACTAAAGTTCATCTGAGTTTTGGAGGGAAGGGCACACTTGTAATCTTCTAAAAGAGCAGATGAGCTTGATGGGTCCCAGATATGGACCTCTTCACAAATATTTTTAAATTGTTTGTTACTAATAAACACATATAGCTTCTATTTTATAAGCTGTGTTAGAGATTATGAGGTGTGACTTATTATTTATTTATTTTTCAATTCTTTGTTACCCCATATATATATATATATGCTTATGTAATTCAATATGAATTGTTGTATGGATTCCTGAAAATTATAAGATATTTCTTTTTTATTATAACTAGACTTGTGCTTTCTCTTGACTTTCTTCCCTTAAAGAAGCATTTTGACTAATATTAAGAAAAATCTACATTTCATACTGAAAGATTTTTACAAGTGATCAAGTTCAATTTAGTTCTTCCATTTTCTGGAACCAAAATCAATATATACTATAAATGCAAGCTATTTGGAAACAAGAGAATAGAGTATACTATTAAGAAATTCTCGAGCAACTTACTTGATGCCTTTGAGAGAAGCAAAGAAGATATATGAATCTGCAGTCAGGTTTGTAAGGATGAAGAGGAACGCATGACCGCAAGTCTTTGCGCCTCTTCGACACGAGCAAACCGATTGAGAAGTTCAATGACCATTGAGTAGTGATCTTCTGATGGCTGCAATTTGTACATCCGGTGCATCAAGTTGAAGAAGCGACAAGCTTCATCAGCAAATCCGGCTTGACTGCAAATAGATAAAACTGCTGTAAAGGTGAAGGCGTTGGGAGTAAACCCTTGTGATATCATTTGCTCAAAACAGTTTATTGCATCCCTTAGGCGTCCATTGCATCCATAGGCCTCTATAATGGCGGTCCATGTCAGAGAGCCCTTGACAACAACAGAATCAAAAGAGAAATTAGCACTTCTGAGATCTCCACATTGTCCATACATTTTGATGATTCTGGCAGAAACAAAAGGGATCGACTCAAATTCCTTTTTCAGAATGTGCCCGTGTATCTCCTTCCCCAGCTTTAATGCTTTGAGCTCACTGCAAACAGTCAAAATCCTACCCATTGTAACAGAATCCGGCCTGTGCTTTGATAACAGCATTGATCTAAACACCTCGATCCCTGCTTTTAAGTCACCGTTTTCCACACAGCAGTCAATCATGGCGGTCCATGCTTTCACATTCCTTTGCTCCAACCTGTCGAACAGTCTGACAGGATACTCTGGAACACCGCACTTTGAGTACAACACCATCAAGGAAGTGACTAATGAAACATTTGGCAAGAAGAGATTCTTCAAAGCATAACAATGGATCTCTTTTCCTTGCTTTATAGCCCTCAACTCTGCACAAACAGGAAGAACGGTCGCAATTGTAACAACATCTGGCCTGAAGCCTTCCTGCTGCATCCAGACAATCGACCTCAAAGCTTGATCAAGTCTTCCATTGGCTGCGTATCCAGACATCAGTGCAGTCCAGGAAACGGCATTCCTCTGTTTGGAGCCATAGAACACCCGTCTCCCAGAAACCATATCCCCACACTTGCAGTAAAAATCAATCAAACCAGAGTGAACAAACGGCTGTTCCAAGTAATTCTTCGATTTCAAAACATGGGCATGGACCTCCTTCCCCAGTTTCAGTGCCTTAACATCCCCAAGTACGGGAAGAATTGTTGTGAGTATAACTGAGTTTGGATATATCCCTTCTTGACTTATCATCGTCCTAAACAAACCCAGTGCTTCCCACTGCCTTTTGTTGTGAGCCAATCCAGCAATCATTGCCCCCCACACGACTATATCTCTCTCTTCAATTTCATCAAAGACTCGACGTGCAAGCCCAACTTTGCCACATTTGAAATACATGTCAACAAGGGAAGTCTTGAGAAATATACTGTTAAGCAAACCGTTCTTGATCGCAAGGGCATGCGTCTTCAACCCCTGTCTCAAAGCAGATGCCCCAGCAAAGCTCTTGAACACATTAGAGAGACTATAGACATTCAAATCAACCCCTTGCTCTCTCATTTCCGTAAACGTAGAAAGAACGTCTTGATACCGCTTCTTCCCTGATATCACAGTCCCTCTAAGCAACGCATTCCAGGAGTAAACGTTTGAGCTAGTACTTTCGTCGAACACCTTCTGTGCGTCTTTGATCGAACCGCACGCAGTGTACATATGAACGAGCTTGGTCCCAAGGAACTCGTTGTTCTCTAGGCCATTGATGCGGATATGAACGTGGACTTGCTTACCGAGAAATAGGGATTTCCGGCGAACACAGGCGGCTAAAAGGGCGGAGAAAGTTGTCGCATTTACTGGAATTCCCCTCTGCTCGAGATAGTCCAGAATCGTGAGAGCATCTTCGAGTTTGTTCTGCCTCGCGAAGTTTTGGATGTCTCTGTGGATGATGTAGGGATTTTTGGAGTGGAGCGGAAGAGAAGAAGGGAAAGCATCTCTCTCCCTAAAAGATTTGGGATTTTTGGCGGGAGAAATGGAAGGCCGTCTACTTCTGCTGAGCCTAGCCGGAGATTTCGCCGGCGCTCTGTCTTTAAAGGAACGATGAGGACGGTGGTTGAGGCTCGACGTCACTGGCAGGGACGGTAGGTCTCGGATTCCGAGAGACGACACTACTTCCATGGTGACAATTACATTCACTCACCTCCTGATTAAGCAGGCTCGTTAGTATTGCATTCACTATTTAATAAGTCAAAATATTAATCCTCTGTTTCAAAAAATTTGATTTTTTAAATTTTTCACATAAATTAAAAAATAATTACTAATGTTTAATCATAAATACATTATTTTCTCTCACTAAACATTTTCCTATGATAAACCAATAATAATTTATCAAATTCAAATATCATCAATTAATAACTCTTAAACTTAATCATTTATTATTAATCAATTAAAAATAGTTAAAAATCATAGAAAATCAATATTTTAGAACCAAGAGGTTGGAGTGGGGTGGTTCCCATTCGGAGTGAGTTTCGGCCTTGTTGGTCCAGGCCAGGGATCGAATTCCCCCGGGTGTGGAATTATCACACTAACTCTTTGTCAAGTGGGGCATCATAAGTGGGCTGTGTCACTCCCGCTCGGAAGATTAGTCTGGGCCCGTTAAGGACCTGAAATTACCTCCGAGTTTAATCAAAAAAACAAAAAAAAACAATTTTTAGTAGTATCTAGTAAAAAAAATTACAAAAAAATTAAACTTAAAATACAACTGTCAAAATTTGTAAATAATGAAAATAAAGAGGTTTTTGGCTTATTTTTAAGAAAAAAAAAACGAAAGACTATCGATCAATAAACAGAGAGTTAGTTGTTTGACGAGAACATACAAGATTCGAAAGCGTTTTGGACAAGATTTTTAGAAAGTAAATTTGATTAGTATTTCGATTCTCATGAGAGATTTACAAGAACAAGAACAAAGAAAATAAATGTGTTTTGAGTCTAGAGCTAAATTATAGTTGAAAGTGATGTAGATAGTTAGAATCTGGTATCTTGCTCCTTGTCCTTGTTTTATACTCCGATCGAGATCGTGTTTAACGTCTCCGCTTACTCTACATGATTCGCCATGAATGGTCTTTAAGTCTGAGGCTTCGACCATTACGTTTAGACGGTATAACTCACCGGTTTGAACGAAGATTTGGTTTCGACGGAATTGACTAACGATTCTGCGTGTTCACTCTGATCGGCCTTTCAGCTTGGCCCGTCACCTCGTCACTCATTTAACCTCGATTGGCTTCTTTCGTCCGTTATATCCTTAGCTTTATTGCCGTTTCTTATGACTCTTCTCTGACCGTGAGGAACATTTTTCGTCCCGCTAGTTTTAGTTTGATGCTAATTTAAGACGTATAATTCAATTTCATTACTTTTAGTTTTTTTAGCTTGATGCTGCATCCACATTGGAGACAAAATGTGGATGTCTTTAAATATAAAATTATTAAAATTTGAGTAAAAGGAAGAAAGAGAGTGTTTTTGGTTGAAATAATGGGGTGTATTGAAATATAAAATTAATAAAATTTAAGAAGAAAGAGAAAATAGTGAGTAGTTTTGGAGAGATTGTGTCTCCGGGAAGACATAAGAGAGTGAAATTAGGAGTATGTTTAAATATAAAATTAATAAAAGTTAAGTGAAATGATGAAAGAGAAGGTATGAAGTTGAGTAAAAGGATGAGAGAGTGTATTTTTAATATTTTTTTATTTGTGAGACATCACATTTTATGTGCAATGTGGATGTTAATGTAAGGCGTATATGTCAGTTTAATAATTTGTTTTTGGAAAAAAAAAAAAAAAAACCAAAATCAGATCCAAATGAGCCACAAAAACGAAGACAAGAAGAAACGACGATGAGCTTCACTGCTTCTCTCATCTCTTCTTTGGCGTTTCCGTCTCTCGTCCCGCTCCACGATCTTCCTCCTTCCTTCTTCCTCGGAAACAAAGTCGTCAATCCAACAACTGTCACTCGTTCACGGCGGAAATTGTTCGCATCCTGTGGCCCGGCTGCAAAAGCAGCTGCGTCGTCGGAGACAGCCAAGGACGTTGTCCCCGAAACGGCTCCGACATCGGCGTCTCAGGTCGTCTCCAGCTTCTACGCCGCCATTAACGGCCATGATTTATCCTCCGTCACAGACCTCATCGGTCAGGACTGCGTCTACGAGGATCTCGTCTTCTCATCCCCTTTCGTTGGCCGAACGGTGAACCGATTCCCATGGACCAATCTCTCTTCTTTTCTCCATTTTTGTTTCTCAAAGCTTTCTTTCGCTAATCTCCATAAACCAATGACAGGCAATTCTAGATTTCTTCGGAAAGTTCATCGAATCAACAAGTAGGGATCTGCAATTCGTGATAGATGACATTTCGACAGAGGACTCGTCAGCTGTTGGAGTTTCATGGCATCTAGGTTACTTTCCAAAATTCAAACCCTGCTCTTAACGTCTAACTTAAGGAACTTTACACTCAAATAGACTCTTTGTGATTTAAACGCCTATGTTGTTCTATTGATAACTCGTAAACTGGAGTTCTTGACAGAATGGAAAGGCAAGAATTTCCCGTTTAGCAAAGGTTGCAGCTTTTACCGGCTAAAAGTAATCGATGGCAAGAGACAGATTGTGTAAGCAAACTCTTCTGATCTTCTCTACACAATTTTGCTGCTACTACAGTGGACTGACAGTAATGCCAATTTGTCTTCCCGGGCGTGAAACATTTCTTCTCGGTTTTGTCTGCAGATATGGGAGGGACTGCGTCGAGCCTGCAATCAAACCTGGAGAAACAGTTCTGGTAACATGAGCTACTACTTAATTTCGATTGTGTGGATCGATTTGAAATTGCAAGGTAATGCAGATTTGACATCTTTTGCATTTGCGTCCAGGCTGCTATAAAGGGAGTTACCTGGTTGCTGCAGAAATTTCCTCAACTGGCCGATAAATTCTGATGGAATTATAAAGCTCCTGCTTGATGAAGTGAATCAGCTTACAAATATAAGTTTTCCCCAGCAAGCCCCACCGTTGTCCAATTTGTGCAGGAAAGATATACTAGTACCATACTGTTCAACTCCAACTGGAAGTCGTCATGTGTATACAAATTGTTTCCGGTCTAATGAAATGCAGGCGTATATAGAATATGTGCTATTAACTAAATAAAGCTCCAGTTGATCATCCTCAGGTATGACGATATGATCAGCGAGGGTCACCTTCATCCTCTTTCTTGAAGAAGTTCTTCATCTGAACTTTGCTCCTCATAGATGGCATAATCAGTAGCGTCTTTCATCAGCTGATTCAATCCATCTAACAAAGGATAGGTATCACGTGCTTGAGGGCATAATGTGTTCCCCACCGAGAACAGTGAAAACCCAGAACCTGTGTCAATCCAAGCACACCCAGGAGCCTTTTTCACACCCAAGTCCCTCATGAAAGTCCTCACTTCAGCAAGCTTTCTCCAAGAACCAGCAGCTGCATACATATTTGCAATCAACACATAGTATCCTGGGCTCTCTGGCTTCATCTCCAGGAGCTTTTCTGCTGCCCATTTACCAATCTCTGTGTTCCCGTGGATGTGGCAAGCGTTCAGTAGAGTAGCCCACGTGGCACTGGACGGCTCATATGGCATTCTGTGAATTTCATCTTTGGCTTTCTCCAGGAGACCTGCTCTGCCATAGAGATCAACCATACAAGAATAATGTTGAAGACAAGGACGTATACCGTACTCACACTGCATCTTCTTAAACAGCCTTTGGCCTTCATGGACTAACTTGGAATGACTGCAGGCCGATAGAACTGCAACCATGGTTATATGGTCAGGTTTAATACCAAATCTGATCATCTCCTTGAACAGGGCCAAGGCAACTCGACCTTCACCCTGAATTCCGAATCCATCTATCAAGGAAGTGTATGTTACTTCGTCTCTTTCGCTCATCAAATTAAATACTCGCTTTGCAGCTACAATCTTTCCCGATTTTGCATAAACATCGACAAGGGAGTTCCACAGCATTGTATAGTCCTTGAAGCACTTGCGCCTCAGAATGTAGCAGTGGAACTCTTTCCCATGTTGCAGGTTTGCAACCCGAGCACAAAGAGGGAGAATGCTTGCAAGCGTAACGGAATTTGGCTGAAAGCCAGCAAGCAACATCTCCCTGAGAAGGAAAGAGGCTTCTTCTGATCTGTTCACTTGCGCATAACCGGAAATGATAGAGTTCCAAGTACTCAAACTATATACCTCAATCTGTTGAAACACTATAAAGGCATGCCTAAGGTCATCGCATTTCGAGTACATTGTGATCAACGTGTTTCGAACATTGTCAATCCCAACGTAAAAACTGCGAATTGCAAGACCGTGGATCTCTTTTCCCAACCGTCTTGCTCCTAAGAGCGAGCAGGCCTTCAAACCAATAATCACAGCCACAGGATCTAAGCTCGTGGGAATATTTCTCATCCTAGAGACTAAACCCAAAGCTCCTACATAGTTTCCTGTATGCAAACAACCTCCAGAAATAATATTCCAAGTTATGACACTGACTTCTACACCTGAAAACCCCATTTGATCAAAAAGCTCAAACGCTTCACTCCACATGCCTTCCGAGGAATAGCAGCTTATCACTGCATTCCATGAGACAGCATCCCTTTCAGACATTCTATCGAACAACCTCCGAGCAATACCCACGTTTCCAAACCTTTTATACATAGAGATCAGTGCATTGCAGACATACAAGCTGCACTTGTGAGAGCTAACCTCAATGGATCCATGAACCACCCTTCCAGAGGCAATGTCAAGAGTTTCACCACAGGCCTTGAGAACAGATGGATAAGTGAAGGCATCGGGTCGAATTCCCTTGCTCACCATTCGCTTGTAAGCAGCAACGGCCTCCTCAAAAAGCTCGTTCTTGGCATAAGAACGGATGAGCACATTCCAAGGCAAGGGATGCAAAATGTCAGAGTTCTCATTGATTGATCGAGCTTCGCTGTGGAGATTAAAGGCAGCGTAAAAAGTAACCACCTTTGGGACTAGAGCGGAGTGATATTCGACACCCGACGAAATACAGTGAGCGTGAATTTGCAGCCCTGGCGAAAATGCACGAACATGGACGCAGGCGGATAATAGGGAAGCCACGGAATGCAAAACGAGGTCACCTGATACAGAAGAAGAAGAAGATTGAAGACGTAGAAGAGAAAAAATTCTAAAGGCGTCATGCAAATGACCGTGGCTGGCGAAATGTCGGAGAGATTTGAAAAACGTCTCAATCAGCATTGATTCATTGTGGGTTTCGGAAGTTATTGGGACGGGACTGGGTGGCTGTTTCCATGATTTGGGAATAAACTTGACATTGTCGGAGATGGTGATACCTCCAGGAATAGGACGGGAAGACAAATACGGCATATACTTTGTCTTTGTGTAACAACATCATAGGTGGCATATGATCACAGTTGATCCGAGCACTAGAACAAGCAGATTCAAATAATTTTCTACTCCTCCTGTAATCAAAGCGGGAGAAAAATTAAGCTACAAGGTGAGAAAAATTCATTGAGGCATAGCATCGAACATGTGGTGCGCTGAACATACCATGTACACACTTAAAACCCGAGAGTATATCCATCGCAGAATCGAAGATAAAGATTGATAATTCTGGGAACATAGAGAAGAAATAGAGATTTTTGAACGGGGAAGAAGGCGAGCGAGAATCGCAGAAAATAACGATCCGAGGCTCCGAAGAAGAAGACTCCATGGCAAACTTGCTTGTCGGCCACTATTGGATCAAAAAACGTATGGGCTTTTGCATAAAAGGCCCATGTTGATCTACAATGCTGTAAGGCCCATTGAGGTTAGTTTCCAAAATATCAAAGGAATCGAGGCGTGTTGGCAAAGTAGAGGCCCATATACAAAAATGTGGCTACCATTATTCTTCTTCTTCCCTCGTTATCCACTTCTCTCTCTCCTTTGTGTGGACAAATGCATTTCCTCTATTCTCTTACGCTCTCTCTCACTCTCCTCCATGGCGACCACCACATCTACGTCTCTCCCACGTAATTACACCTTCACTCCTCCTCATCCTCCTCCCTCCTTCATCCGTGGTCCGCCGCTGGCTATATCTCTACCGCGCTATCTCCGCCGCGATCGCCGGCTGGCTCTCAGGTTGGACCAGAATTCGAAGCAGAGGAGTGTTGGAAGCGTCAGATGCGAGGCGACGGAGGTATCTTCTTCGTCTGTTACCTCGCCTGGAAGGAACTGGGTGCCGGTTGTGCCGTTATCGGCGCTTCCGAAAGGTGAACGGAGAGTGATTATTCAAGACGATGAGACGATATTGCTTCTTTGGTACAAGAACGATGTGTTTGCAATTGAGAATCGTTCTCCGGCGGAAGGAGCTTACAGTGAGGGACTTCTCAACGCTAAGCTAACTCAGGTTTCTCCCTCTTCTTCGTCATTGGAATTTTTACGGTGTTTGTGAGTATATCAGGTGTTTGTGAAAATGCTTGACCGAGTAGAGTGATAGCTTTTTATGAGATAGATGTCTTCACCTTCTTAATCAGCACATGGATCGAGTTACTTCCAAATCAATAGATTATGATTCCGGTCTGCCTTAGCTTCAGTATTATTTGATTCTACAGGAACGTAAATGTCAGATTTTTACAAAGAGAAAGTTAGGTTAAGAACACTATGCATTGTGAAATGTTGCTATGATGATGAATGCTTTATTATAAAATTGTTTGGATTTGTTAGCTTCTTTGCTAGGTGAAAATTACTTGATTTCTCACTTTATCAATTAGTCAGCTGCGGTAATCTTATGTGCAAAGGTTCGCTTTATAAACAAATTGGTTGCACATCACATGCTATAATGCATCAAGGTCTTAGTTTAATAAACTACTTTTCACTCACCAATTTTCTTGGCTTCTCTAACAGTAAGTTATCCATTTTTTTCTAACAGGATGGTTGCATTGTGTGCCCATCAACGGATAGTACGTTTGATCTTAGAACTGGAGAGATCCGGGAATGGTACCCAAAAAACCCGGTTCTCAGAGTCTTGACACCTGCACTGAGAAAACTATTTGTATACCCTGTCAAATTTGATGAAGAAAACATCTACATCAGCATAAGGGACAGCGGGAAAACCGAGGCAGCTGCGGAGATCGTCTTCAGTGGAAAAGCTCAGCCTGGGCTCACAGCAACAAATGTCAATGTCGACGAGGTAAAAAAAAGATAGGCCTCAAAATGTAAAATCTGTTTCATCTGGGCAATAATACCAAAAGAGTTGATGATAATTTAAATGTGTGAATCAGGTGAGAATGGTGGTGGACGAGGGTTCTGAAGGATTTGGTTTCTCAAAGAAGAACGAAGTGATAAACGGGAAAGCAGCAGTGATAGGGTTCTTGCTGCTGTTAGATTTTGAGCTATTGACAGGTAAAGGTCTATTGAAGGGGACAGGATTCTTGGACTTCCTTTACTCTGCTTCAGATGCTTTCAAGTAAATATATATATATTGGTCTGGTTTTGCTTACCTCCTTGTGCAATTTGTGGATGCATTACCCAACAAATGGAGAAACAAACATACTTTTAGTGACAACTCACACCATGTCTTAGTATATGAATCACATATATAGAAGAGATGTCTGCATTGTCATTGTTTGTGTTTTACCTCTTTATATGAGATATTCTTTGTTCTCCCTGAGTTAAAATTATGATCTTCAAGCTTTCCAGTAACTGTTGTGTTCATTTTTTCTTTTTTGAACCTGAATACCAAAAACTTTCACCAAGATTATGAGTTTGATTGGTAAGGTATTACCGTTTGGAAAGAATTAGTTGTACCACCTTTTTTTAATAAATATTCTAAACATCTCAATATGATCGACCCATAATTTCGGAATATTAAAGAAGAAAGGGAGGTCTTAATTTGTAGATAGTGAAGGAGAGAGTTGATTGCATTCAAATTGGTTTGCTCCAAAGTTTGTGAGTTTCCGTGTGAGGAATCTTTCTCAGTTCGTGTTTAATTTGTGTACCCCAGAAATAAGAGACCACAAATCCCATACTTGTAAGTATTTTGTTTTTTTCGTTTTCTGTGTGCAAAACATGACCAGACAAAAAACAACTTTCTGTCTTTTAGTCAAAATCGGAAGGATTTTGAAAAGTGAAAATTGAAGGAAAGACTCCCTATAAGATTATATGATGACGTCATGCGTGATGAAATGTAACACAAACTCAAAAAAAAAAAAGGCAAGTCTCATGTGTTTCACCACGTGATGTTGTGTGATTAAAAACTGTTTGTTTTAAAAAAAATAATCATACTTTGCATCGAGTCATATATTTATTGGTCATCAATCGTAGTATGAGTCTCATTACAGTTTATTTACGGCGAGTATCTCGTCTTTTTTATATGATCATGTAAATTTTTAAATTAAGATCATGATTCTGATTAGCAGAAAATGTATACGTGTTTTATGATGCAAATACCCTCCCAATTGATAATTCATCCACACACATATATCGGTCTACAAAGCAATTGAATAAAGTTATGATGAATATTTTTGCACCATTTTTAATAAGATTTTTTCTCATAGTCGTATATATATTTACATTTCTAGTAAAAGACTGATACTCGTATAAGTACTGGTCCATGACTATCGGAGGCCCTACTCAAAAAAAAAAAAAATGTGCTCTGTTTAGTACAGAAAAAAAATTGAATTTTCAGAAGAGTAAATAATTTTTTTTATATATAGTAAATGTGGCCTAGGCGATCGACTACCCCGCCTATGCCCCGGGCTGGGCCTGTATAATATTGAACCTTTTTCACAATTTTGTTAAGATTTTCCTACTAAACTATTATATTATACTAGGTGAATACGGATTTTTCTATCAAAATATTATTTTATAATGTAATTAGAATTAAATTTTGATATTGAGAAAAAAACAATATAAATTGAAATTTGATTACATATATCGTGATGTCTATATGTAAATCTTAAATATATTATGGTTGAAAATTAAATTTTACCCACATAAAAACAAACAATGAAGCGAACATGTTGAAATATCTTGAAAATATGGTATGTTTGTTGGAAAATGTTAGCAAAGTGCATTCTCATGATTTTGACACTTGAATATATCAATTAACATCATTTGCTTAAGCTTTATTCATTTCTAAAATATGTTTTGATAAATTTCATAATTTCTTAGAATATGCATATATTCGCTAATGAGGTAAAATTATTATATGATAGATTTAAGAGTACGCCATAACAATAACCAGTCGTTCCAAAAAGCTTGAGAGTGTGAAACATATGAAAGAGAAGATGGGAAGAGGAAGAGATGAAGTTTTAACGTATTTGAGGCAATTAATTTATCACTCTTGTATTGAAGGAGAAATAATTGATTTATCACTTTTGTATTGAAGGAGAAGTAATTGATTTTCACATTTAATTTTTAATTATTTTTTTAGCTGAGATAAAAAAAAGGACACGTGGCGCTCTCTCCAGCGCTGATATGGCGCTCAACTGGAGAGAGTTAGCCCTCTTTTATATATTAGATATACATAATTTATAACTGAAAATGATCGTAGTTTTGACCCAAAATGAAGGTGGCCTAATGGTAGTACAAGAGGGTTTGGTTTCTTTGTGTTCTAGGTTCAAACCCTTTTTAGGATGAAATATTATTCTTTAAATCAGAACTAGATATTCATCCGCGCGCCAGCGCGGAATTTTCTTATAAAAAAATTAATGCAATATTTTCATATCATGATCATACCAGTCGGTCCAGTTATAGCTCTAAAACCTGAATCCAGACAACAATTCAGTCATGTTATAGCTATAAAACCCGATGTTATAAAATCCAATAAAATCCGTAAAAACTCAGCAAATAACAGTGAACTGGACATATTAATCGTTGATCCAAACGGATCATGGTTATGTAATAATTCAATAAGAGGGTTTTCTTTATTGTTTTTATGGATTCATTGAGATTTTACATTCTGGTACTTTATAATCTTCTTCCGTTTGTGAATAATACTTTATCAAAAATAATAATAATTATTTTGTCAGTTAGACATATCATTTCTAAACATATCTTAGTGATTTGTTAGTTTTTATACTTATATATATATATATGTGTGTGTGTGTGTTTCGTGTATATATATAATTTCATTAATTGTTGATTGCGGTCGGACCGCATCGAACCGGGTTAACCTATGGATTCGGTGACTCGAATCGAACCGGGTTAACCTATGGATTCGGTGACTCGAAGGACTCTTTGGTTTGCTTCCTGTGTCGGATTTCAAAACATTTATTTAATGTATTAAAATAAATTTTATAACATAAATTTTCTTATGATTTAAGTTAGAATCATAAAATCTAACCGAATTTAAACAATTTTGTTTGATATTTTCAACTTAAAATCTCTAAAATCTAATATGATTTTTATCTTAGTTAAAATTTTAATCCACATTGAGGGCGACTGACAATTTTTGTATATATCTTTTATGGTTTTTTATATTGTATAGAAATATATAATTATGGTATGACATGTATGATTTAAAATTTATTATTTTTGCTATCCAATTTTTCTGACCCATTTTGTAAATTTTGTTATTATCTGAATTTAGATTATTACATAATCAATCTATATATTTATGAGTGTTAAAATGTTAACCCGTTTTTTTAATCTGCCTTAAATCAGCTTACTACATTGGATCTTTTGACAAACAAACCCATAAAAGATGGCGATTATAAAAACATAACCCTAACCCGCCCATCATATTACTGTATAATATAAATATTTATTTATTTCAATATTTGAATTTTTAAGATGATTGGTTATGATAAAAAAAAATACAATAACATATATTTTTTATCATATGTGTTATTATGGTTAGATTATTTAAATTCGAAAATTTAGATTAAATCTAAAGTAATATCCGATTTATTATTTTTGAAGATAATAACTAATTTTCTGATTTTTGGTAAATAATCTAACCTATATTTAAGAAAATCTAAAATAATGTAAAATAATAATTTTAATTTTCGGAATTAAATTAAAATATAAAATATAACCAAAATTAAAAAAAAAATTATGATATCAATGGTTTAGAAGATTATGGTTTGTATTGAACAAAATTATTCTGTTTGGAAACAGAATAGTTATCCACAAAAATTGAAAGTTTAAAAGTTATTCAGGATAGAAATAGTTTTAAATACATTTTTTCTTGTTTGGTCACAAAATAGCACTATGTTTTAATAGATTAGATATCTAAAGGCTGACTACAGATATTGTTGGAGAGTTTATTGGGTTTAGGTTGATGAGTAGATCCTATCTAAAATTGGTTATTTTGCTGAAATTGGACTATTTCACACCGCTAATTTTGTTGTCACCTCGGACCCTAAATCTCACAGTTTTGGATACGCAACTAGATTCAATCAATCACGCATGCATTATACGTCGAATAATTCATCTTTATCCACCACTAGTATCATGTTGTTTTATCCAAATGAGTATAAAGTTGATGTAAAACGCCGATCGGATCATCGATCATAGAAAAAGAAACACATCAACCGTCAGGCACATGTCAATATCACATATTCCCCTGGTCGTACCTTTGACTTTTATTAATTTATTATTATACATTCATTCAATCGGATATGCCTTTCTTCTCCTCAAACGTTTTTATATTCAACACTTTCGCTTACGATCATCAACTCAAAAATGGATTCGAGAGACGCCGGAGAAACTCATCAGGCCAAGTACAAAGGTATCCGTCGCCGAAAATGGGGAAAATGGGTATCGGAGATTAGGGTTCCGGGAACTCGCGGACGACTCTGGTTAGGCTCTTTCTCCACCGCCGAAGGCGCCGCCGTAGCACACGACGTTGCTTTTTACTGCTTGCACCGACCATCTTCCCTCGAGGACGAAGCTTTTAACTTCCCTCACTTGCTCCCACCTTCCCTCGCCTCCAAGACATCTCCTAAGTCCATCCAAAAAGCTGCCTCCGACGCAGGCATGGCCGTCGACGCCGGATTTGGCATAAGTAACGATGGAGGAAGTGGTGACGGCGAAGATAGATCGTCCACCGCGTACAGGGAGGAAGACAGCGAACGGGAAACGCTGAGCATCTCCGTGTACGATTATCTAGATGAAGATCGCCTTTGATCCACATATTGATTTGTTATACGAACACCTTGTTTTAGCAATTTATATAGGATGTGAATAGAATTTGTTTTTTTTTGTAACTTCTGAATTTTTCTCGCCACATGAGTTTTCATCAAGAAAAAAAGAAAAAATTATACATGAACACGGTTGATTCAGCCCATTATAAATAAAAAAATAAAAAATATATTTGCATTTTAGTACTTGTTAGCTAATCTAAGATAACAAGTTGTAGTATGATCAGATTTGAAATATCTGAATTACAAAATAATATAAGCTTCAAAGATTTGAAAAGTTTAATACCCAAAATTCTCAAATGTGATCAGGTATAAAATGTTGACACCAGAGAAATGATTGTCGGGCTTTGCAAGTGGAAATGGGCCCATTGAACGAAACCAATAAGACCCAATTACGACCAGAAGAAATAAAAAATCAGGCTCTTGAGTTGACCCATTTTTCACCTTCATTATTTGATTCTAGAAGGAAAAAAACAATAAAGACATTGAGTGGCACGCACGTTCCATTTTTCTATCACAACAAACTCACAAAAACGTGAGAGAGACAACAACAACAAAAAAAAAACGAGAGTTTTTGGTCGCCGACCATATCACCAGAGTAGAGAAATAGATAACGCAAATCGGCAAAACTCAAGCTTCTTCCATTAAGTAGGAGTTTGAATGGTTGTTTGTTTGTAATGGGCTGTATTTGCGCCACCGCGCGTTCTCCAAACGCCGCCGTTGCCAACAATGAGCTACTAGATTCCAGCAAATCCACCCTTCATCTCATACCTCATCCACCGTCTTCATCATCTTCTTCATCCATAAAGGAAGGATCTTTCACACGTCCGACTTCTACAGCTTCCATCACCGTCGTGGCCAATGGTTACCCAGTGGTGCGTCATCCCTCCACGTTATCTGATCGAAACAGCAATAAACCAGTGGTTGTTGTGGGAGCTCCGGCCAGGAACCACACCAGAAGAGTCACGGATATACCGGTGGCGCAGCCTACGCAGCAGCCACAGCGTCTGTCTGGAAATAACACGGAACTTGCCAACGCAGAATGGCCGTCTTGGTTGGCTTCTGTTGCCGGAGAAGCTATCAAAGGATGGGTTCCTCGCTGCGCAGATTCCTATGAGAAGTTAGACAAAGTTAGTTGATCTTTCAATGGAAAAAAAAAAGTCATCTTTTTTTGCTCTTTGAATCTCTCTTTGTGACCTGAAATAGAAATTTATGTTGTGTGTATTGTTGTAGATTGGACAGGGCACTTACAGCAGCGTGTACAAAGCTAGAGACCTGGAAACGGGAAAGATTGTGGCGATGAAGAAGGTTCGGTTTGTGAATATGGATCCAGAGAGTGTCCGGTTTATGGCCAGGGAGATTCTCATTCTTCGTAAGCTTGACCACCCCAATGTTATGAAGCTTGAAGGTCTAGTCACCTCTAGACTCTCAGGTAGCCTCTACCTTGTCTTTGAGTACATGGAACACGATCTTGCAGGTCTAGCTGCAACTCCTGGAATCAAATTCTCTGAACCTCAGGTATTACCTTTTCTGTTCTACTATAGTCTATAAGTGTTATAATTCGGAAACTTCAAGTGACTAAGAGTGTCTTACTTTGTTTTCAGATCAAGTGCTATATGCAACAACTGTTCCGTGGGCTTGAACATTGCCACAGACGAGGGATCCTCCACCGTGATATTAAGGGATCTAATCTCTTGATTAATAACGAAGGTGTTTTGAAGATCGGTGATTTCGGATTGGCGAATTTTTATCGGGGTGATCGAGATCTGCAGCTGACAAGTCGGGTTGTAACCTTGTGGTACAGAGCGCCTGAGCTGTTGCTCGGTGCCACTGAGTATGGACCAGCCATAGACCTGTGGAGCGCTGGCTGCATTCTCACTGAGCTCTTCGCCGGAAAGCCTATTATGCCAGGACGCACAGAAGTAATCCAACTCTCTTATACCTTTATAGTTTCTTAATTATGAACAAATTTGTTAGCACTGGCTTTATAATCCAGCCAGTGCTAGATCTTACAGAACACAACTGATGAGATAATTATCGTTTTTCTTCTCAGGTGGAGCAGATGCACAAGATCTTTAAACTCTGTGGTTCACCCTCAGAAGATTACTGGAGAAGAGCAACTCTGCCACTTGCAACAAGCTTTAAACCGAGTCATCCTTACAAGCCTGTTCTTGCTGAAACCTTCAATCATTTTCCTGCATCAGCTCTTACACTCATCAATAAGCTACTAGCAATAGAACCTGAGAAACGTGGATCAGCTGCTTCTGCCTTGAGGAGCGAAGTAATATATTGATACTAACCAGAAATCCATGCTTATTAAATATAAGTTATTAGATGCATTCTCATGATCAGTTTAAAAAACTTTCTTCTCTTCAGTTCTTCACCACGGAGCCACTCCCTGCTAATCCAGCAAACTTACCTAGATACCCACCAAGCAAGGAACTTGACGCTAAGCTTCGCAACGAAGAAGCAAGAAAGTAACATCTTCAATTCACTGTTACTTCTCTCTTGTTGGGCTTTTCTCATAAAAGTTTTGGTTGCAGACTAAGGGCAGAGGATAACAAGAGAAGAGGTGGAGAAACTGTGACAAGAGGACGACCAAAAGATCTTAAAACTGCCCAGACACCTGAGTTTATGGGCGCAGGGCAGTCCAAAGTCACGTGCATTAGCCATAAGTTCAAAACAGACGAGGAAGGTGGTACCGGGTTTAGGATCGAACCACCCAGAAGAGGGATCCAGCAGAATGGTCACGCTCATGCTTCTTCAATGGTTCACCCAAGTGTTGCTAATACAGAATGGAACAGAAGTGGAAGCATGAAAAGGCAAACAAATGCAGAGCTGAAGTCTAGGATATCACAAACAGGAGATTTGTCTGGTGATTCTTATAGAAGAGATTCCAACAGAGATTACTCGACCGTAAGCCTCTTTTTTCCCCCTCTAGTTGCCTTAAACCTTTTGGTATGTAACTGTTGAGTTGCGTTGGTCTGTGTCAGGGAAACGCACCAAGGAAAAACAGAATCCATTACTCAGGACCGTTGATGCCTCCTGGTGGAAATCTAGAAGATTTGCTGAAAGAGCACGAGAAGCAGATCCAACAAGCTGTCCGCAAAGCCCGTGTCGAAAAGTCAGCATCGAAGAAAACAGGGCAGCAGCAGCGTTACACAGGAAGAAATGCTCGGTAGCTAAAAGAGAGGGAAAAGGAACGAAGAAGAAGAAATTTAAACAGCATAGCACACGTTTTGAGGTTTCATCAAGCCATAGAAACTCATGAAAGCGTTTTTTGTTTTGCCAGGGATTGATGCAATGTATAGTCAAATATTGTTTCTTAGGCCAACAAGATTGACCACACTATAATGTCAAACTTCGTTTTTGTACATACACAAAGGCCCGAATTCAGAGACCTATAACTACTATCCGAAATATACGGGTTGCTGAGTCCGGGTATTCGGGTTGAATCTTAATCATTCGGCTAATTATATAACTTTTTACTGGTGAGTGCAAAATCTCTTAGAATTTTTTATTTATTTATCTTTTTACAATTACAAAATTGTATTATAAAAAAGAAGGTAATTTTTCTATAGATCAATTTTATTTGTCTCAGCGTAATACACTCTGTATAATATTGAATTATTGATGATTTCTTACAACAGAAAAAGTTGATTTTAGTATAGATAAAAAATGTATTGCGTGTACGTTGACTTTCCAATCGTAATCATGTACAATACTGCGCGAATCAACGATATACAATACACAGACTAATAATAAGTATGAACAAAATCGTTTTTTCAACATAAAAAATATAACATGTTTTTTTCCAAATTTAGAAAATGTTATAACATAAATTATATTTTGATTAAGTGATATTGAATGCAAATACTTGGTGCTCTCGTTTTAAGTGGTAATACAATTTGTAGACTTCTGTGATTTTTAAAAGAGAAAAGGGTTATTGAGTTTGTGGGAACGCGAGAAAACATCGGGACGAGTAAGGCTAGAAACGTGGGAATAAAGAAGAAGAAGAAGAGATCTGAAAGTTAAAAAAAATTAGGAAAAGACCAGAGTCGTTGGATTTGCGAGTGACTTTTACGTTACGAGATTAACCGCAGACTCGTTCAAAAGACCATCCTCACTTTCCTAGTATCCAAGTTAATCCAAATTACTGTCACCCTAATTACCTCTCTATTTAAACTCATCACTTTTTCAATCATCATTAACCACTAATTTACTCTTCTTCTTTTCTTTTGTTGTTGTTTTCTTCTCTCTATACATATTTTGTATTTTATAATTTTTAAAAAATACACCTGCCTGTATTTTATTTTATTTTTGTGGATATTAAAGAAAACACAATACAAGAATGACATACAATGCGCCTCCTCCAGCGGTAATAGGCTTTTTGTCTGCCTTCAAATATATTTACTTATTATTAGTATGGTATTAGTGTCGAGTTTTGGTTCGACTTGTCTTTTCTCTAAGTATAATAAATCATCCACTATGCTGAAAAAAATTCTTGTAACGAAAATATGGTAACTCAACAGTTTTTGTTTTGTTTTTTGGGGACATTTAGTAGTATCTTCTATAAATTAACCATACCAAATTTTGATCAGGATGATGAGGAGAACAAAGGAAGATCGACAGAGAATAATCATCGGCAAATGGATTACAACGATTGGTTACCGGTAACGGCGTCTAGAGAGGCCAAGTGGTATTACTCCGCCTTCCACAATGTCACGGCCATGGTTGGCGCCGGAGTTCTCGGTCTCCCTTTCGCCATGTCACAACTTGGCTGGTAACTTTCCAAGTTTTTTATTTTTGCTCTTCACAAAATAAAAGTAGTAACTTTGTTATCAAACAGGGGACCTGGACTTGTTGCAATAATGTTATCATGGGCTATAACGTTCTACTCGTTGTGGCAAATGGTGGAGTTACACGAAGCTGTCCCCGGGAAACGGTTAGACCGTTATCCAGAGCTAGGCCAAGAAGCGTTCGGACCAAGACTAGGTTACTGGATCGTCTTGCCGCAACAGCTTCTGGTCCAGATCGCAACCGACATTGTCTACAACGTGACCGGAGGCAAATCGTTTAAGAAGTTCGTCGAGCTTCTTTTTCCTCATCTTAATCATATCCGTCAGACTTATTACATCCTCGGATTCGCCGCGGTCCAGATCGTACTCTCTCAATCTCCTGATTTCAACTCTATCAAGATCGTCTCTCTCCTAGCCGCTCTCATGTCTTTCTTGTATTGTCACCAAACTCAAAACAAAAACAAAAATCCTCTGTTTTTTTTTTTTTTATATTTTTTCTGATCCCTTTGAAATTTGTTTGCAGTTACTCAATGATAGCGTCTGTAGGGTCAATAGTGAAAGGAACGCATCACCGTCCATCGGAGTATGGAGTTAGAGGAGACTCGGTTGCCGCAATGGTATTTGACGCTTTTAACGGAATTGGAACCATAGCGTTTGCGTTTGCAGGACACAGTGTGGTTCTTGAGATCCAAGCTACTATTCCTTCAACACCTGAAGTCCCTTCGAAGAAACCAATGTGGAAAGGAGTCGTCGTTGCTTACTTAATCGTCATCGTTTGTTACCTCGCTGTGGCTATCTCCGGTTTTTGGGCTTTCGGTGATCTTGTTGAGGATGATGTTCTCATTTCCCTTGAGAGACCTGCTTGGCTTATAGCTGCTGCTAATTTCATGGTCTTTATCCATGTCATTGGTAGTTATCAGGTCTAGTTTTTTTTAAAAGTTCTGTCTCTTTTCCAAAATTTGATTACAATGTAACTGATGATCATCTGGACAGGTTTTCGCGATGTCGGTGTTTGATACGATCGAGTCATATCTGGTTAAAACACTGAAATTCACTCCTTCGACAATACTGCGTCTAATCGCACGTAGCACATACGTTGGTTAGTTCTCATTTAGCTTCTTTTTTTCACTTTATCTAGAGAAATGGGAACTGAGAGTCTTTGGTTTCTGCAGCATTGATATGTCTTGTAGCAGTTTGTATCCCCTTTTTCGGAGGTCTTTTAGGGTTCTTCGGTGGCCTCGTCTTCTCTTCAACATCATACTTCGTAAGTCACTCTACCAAAAAAAACAACAACAATACATCTCTGGTTCTTAATGTGATGTATTGTACCTCTGTAATTTGCAGTTGCCTTGCATTATATGGTTGATCATGAAGCGACCAAAACGATGGAGCTTCCATTGGTTTGCCTCTTGGGTTAGTCTTTCTTTCTTGATTCCACAAGGCTTAGTCACAAGCTGATTAACCCAATAATTCTCTAATCCGTTGTTAATTTGAAAAACAGATAGCAATAGTCATTGGAGTCTTGATAGCAATTTTTGCGCCCATTGGAGGAATGAGACACATTATCCTTTCAGCAAAAAGCTACAAGCTCTTCTCATAGGCTTTAAAAGCCAAAGCAACCACCATCACAACAACTTACAATTTTTTTTTTTTTTTTTACCTTTTAAACTTAGCCGTTTAGTTGGGAATACATAGTTAGATATTCGATTCTTTGGGTTTCTCATTTCTTTTGTCTTCCCCCTTTTTTTTTGTTATAACTTTTTTCCATCAAGAACTGCCTTCCGAATCGCATCCGGCTCTATGCGCTTTAGCCCTGAGGCTGTGACGGATGTTCTCTCTAACCAGTCATGTAAAATCACCTACAAAGGAATAGCATACGATATGTGGTCAACCGCGGGCTCTGAACTTGCAGATTTTTAGCGTTTTGTGCTCTCTCTTTTTTTGTTTACAAGTCTATATAGAATTCTACTGCAGGTAAAATGCCTATAGAATTCAGAACTTTTTGGTTATGGATTGTAATAAAACATTTAAAATAATGTGATTGGCTTTCCGTTTTTCGCTGTTGAGTTTGTATCAAATGCGTATTCAGGAACGTTAAGTCTGCTCGGGTGAACATGGAGTCATATATGTTTCACACTGAATTGAAAGATGCAAAACAGAGAAGCAAATTAGATTTTAAAAAATTCCTATAAATCGCATTTTACAATTAAAAAAACACATATTTTTTAATTTGTAAAGGAGTAAAAAAATACAGTATTGTAATTTGGAACTGCTATATTACCCTTTTAAACTTGGTCCTATAATTGAGGTGATGATATCAAAGCCTTAATTAGTTATCAAATTATTATCGTTAATATCGACCGGTCAATGTCGAGAGAGACACACCGAAAATCAAACCACCACCACATGGACAAAGCCCAAAAGTAAATTAAAATCTTTTGTCTCTTTGTCCCCTCCTCTGCCGTAAAATGTAACGCCTCACATTACAGCGACGAGAAGAATGATCAGAATCTCTCCCTTCATCCCAATGACGACGACTAATCTCCCATTTCCGATTTCCCTGAAACTCATTCTCTCTAGCTTAGCATCTCTCGTCGTAATCACTCTCTTCTTCATCACCAGAACCGATTTCTCACCGTTTTCATTGCAGCCGTCGCCGGACAAGTCTCTCCGGATCTCCACCGGAACTAAATTAACGAGTTCAGAATCCGCGAATTGCGTTAAGATCCCTCCTTCGCTCGCCGATGCTCTCGTCCACTACGCCGCCTCCAATGTCACTCCCCAGCAAACACTCTCCGAAATCTCCGTCACCAAGAAGGTAACACAACACTAATTAGATGCGATTTAAATTGTGCAATTCTTTTTTTTTTTTTTTTATTACGGAGAGGTTCTGTGCTGAAGCCCGTAATCCCTCAGGCCCGGAACCACAACATGTAATATTAGTTCCGTCTCAATCGTCACTCCATCATGTAAACTCTATTCATATTGCTAAACAAGAAAAAACATGACTGGAGTATGTAGTCAGCTTTGTTATTACTGTGTCATAGTTTTTACTTTCTAGATATGGTAGTGTGGTAAATGGTAATTAATGTGCGTGTACATTGTATGAGCAAATAAAACTGAATCAGGTCTTAGAGAAGAAATCTCCGTGCAGTTTTCTGGTGTTTGGGTTGGGCCACGACAGCTTGATGTGGGCGTCGCTAAACCACGGAGGAAGAACCATCTTCTTAGACGAGGACGAGTCATGGATCCGCCATATGGCTGAGAATTTCCCGTCTCTGGAATCGTACCACGTCCGGTACGAGACCAAGGTAAGAGACGCGGCGGCTCTGATGTCGGCGGCGAGAAACAGAGAAGAGTGCCGTCGCGGCGTGTCGATGGATCTTAGGGTTTCTACGTGCGAGCTTGCGCTGACGAGGTTACCGGAGGTGGTTTACGAGACGGAGTGGGATTTAATCATGGTCGATGCTCCGACCGGGTTTCACGAAGAAGCTCCGGGGCGGATGGCGGCGATCTATACGGCGGGGATGATCGCTAGGAGCCGGAAGAAAGAAGGAGAGACGACGGCGGTTTTCGTGCACGATGTAGATCGGACGGTTGAGGATGACTTCTCCATGACGTTTCTGTGCAGAGATTACATGACGGATCAACAAGGAAGGCTCCGCCATTTTACGGTGCCTAGTCACCGGAACCAGGATTTCTCCGGCGGTAAATTCTGTCCCTAATTGTGATTTATACTAATGTTGTCAACTTGGATTCAAATTTGGTAGTTTGTATGTGTGAGTTATAGACTGGCAAAGAAAATCTAAAAAATTACTTGAAATGAAAAAGAAAAAGGTTTGATTATAATGTTTCGAACGAAACTCAAAAACGTTACAAGAACAAACAAAAAGACAGCACGAAGTTTATATATCTTCTTGATTGTATCATAATCAATCGGTGGTCTCTAGTTGAGACTAGCCAGTTCCTGAATGTTGATAGGAGACGCGACAGTGCGGTCACCAGCAAACGCTTTCTTGGCCATTATGAGATTAACCTTCTCCGTCGGATGAAAAGCGTCCCAAAACAGATACTGATCTCTGTTAGGACAAGGCGTCTCAAAGGGAAGACAAGTGATTTGTCCTCTGTTCCGCCCTATCCCACAACATCCCTTGTCTAAAGTAGAAAATCCTACAAAACCAACACACCATTATTAAGCCATCCATATTAAGTGTTTAGCTATCTTAACATTTGTTTATTACCATAACTCGCTGTGTTAGCGATGATGTCTTCGAACATATGAGCGATATCGAGGTAAATGAATTTAGCGTCCGGGTGATTCTGGTTGAGATTAGAGATCATTGTTTTGACGTTTGTGTTGAAAGGAAGAACAAGCTGGTTCACTTCGTCCGAGCATTTACCGTCGGTTCCTTGAGCCAGAATGCTCGGAATGCATCCCATTCTTCCAAGTCCAGCCACTACAAATTTCCGACCACCTAGATTATACAGTCTCTGCATTACCAAAAAAAAAAAAAACACATTTATGATTACATTTTAGCTTCTTGCTTAATTAGTACTATTAATTTTTTTCTGTATTACGGTGAGCTGATTGGCGTAATGTTGAACCAAGAGATCGCCGAATTGTTGGGCGTTGAATTGGTTACGGGTAGGGAAATTGGGCATCAAGTAATTGTTGAGATAGTCGTTGCTTCCCATTCCGACGAAGTACAAGCTTCGAGCCACCGATTCTGCAATGGCCACTGCACCACCGGATTTGCTCGCCACCTGATTTAACGTTGTCTCGAAGTTATGAATCTGCTGGTCAAACGGTATGCGCCCCACCTGACCACCGGATCATAAACTCATTAAAGTTTTTCAATGTTGATCAAGAACATATACTCATGTGACCACGCATTAAAAGTATTTGAGTTGATTTTGAATGTTGTTTTATCATGGTTTTTATTTAATAAATTACTTTCAAAATTTAAGTTAAAATTATAGTTATTATTATTATTTTTTTTTGAATGACTAAGAGTTTCTGGACCAAAGTCCGTATATCCCCAGGTCTGAGACCAGAACATTTTATATGGTTTTGTCCCAAACATCACTAATAATTTTTAAATTGTTATTATTTCACTAATGATTTTTAAATATAAATTAAAAGTTGATGCTATGCACTTGGTATATTTTAAATACAAGCTAAAGGTTGTAATAAGTCCCAGGATATCAAAAAATAAAGGAATAAATTTCGAGGTATACATTAGTTATCTAAAAGTTCACATTACCATTTATATATATATATAGTTCAAAATCATGTATATGTACTTGTTCTAAAACGTATAATCCAATAAACATTTCTAAGAATTGGTTGGTTTGGATTATCTTTTTCATATACTGCTACTACATATATAGTTAGTAGATAAAAGCACTACTCGGATAACTTACATATTTACTTCCTACAACAAAAAGTAAAAAGTTAATAACATGCAACTTACGAAGTTTCCTCCGGTGTCAGGAAGAATCCCGGCGGCTGCGGAAGCGTAGTTGACACCACGAAGCACTTGATCTCCGGTAGCTTCGGAGTACGCCGGAATCAATGGCAGCTCCAATAGTTGAGCTATATGATCAGAGATCAGTGCATGCATGCATCAAATTTACTTCATCGATCAGCCTCAGCCAAACTTTATTCATTTGTTAAAATTTTTATTTGTACTATTGTACGTTTCCAAATTCGGAGGAAATGGATACATGTTTTTTTAGAGAAAAGAATAAGATTTAGAACAACATGTACTTAATTATTATATATGTAGACATGTACTAAAACCATACCAATCCCATCGACCATGGTTAAGCCATTGCAGAACCGACCGGTCGGACCGCCATTGAAATCGATGCCATAAGGGAAATAATTAGCTTTAGCAAAGGAAGGGATGTTATTGTTGTTCCCATTGTCTATGAGAGAGTCTCCAAAGACAAACATTGCCGGCACAACGCCATCACTGCCATCTTGGTCGACTAGTGGAGGCGGAGGAGCAAAAATAGGTTCCTGGACCACAACTAATGGAGGCGGGGGAGCAAAAATAGGTTCCTCGACCACAACTAATGGAGGCGGGGGAGCAGAAACAGGTTCCTCAACCACAACAAGTTGGCTGGAGACGCCATGCAGAAGTTGGAGAACCACCGCGAGAAGAGGTGGGAAGAAGCAAAGCCGCCGGAAGTGGAATGCCATTGTGAAGTTGTTTGAGTTTGTGAGATGTAAGTTGATTTTGTAAGGTTAATTTTTTGAGTGAAGGAAAATAGAATTTGACAGATTTATAGAGGGAGAGAGAGAGGGGTTTGGTGAAGAGTAGTAAATGTGTCTATCCGTCTTCTACCACACAGTAATAACAGCCACTCACGATAATCACAATATGTGAGTTATGGGTTACATAATACATGTATTGTTTCTCTCCATGCATGTCGATATCATTTTATACCCTTTGACAACAACAAAAAAAATCATTTTATACTTACAACCACACCAACAACACAATTAAACTACAATATGCTGTATATATATTATACACATGTTTCGAATTGTGAATGATTTACGTATGTTGATCTACAAATTTATTAACAATTGAGATGTAATCGTTGAGTTAGTGAAGATTTGCAAGTGCTTAATCAGTTCAACTAAACAAACGATTAATTTGTTAAGCTCACCAGGAAGAAGCATTGTAATCACAATTAAAAAAAAAAAAGATAAGAAGAGAAACGTTGCATTTAAATCGTCGATATTCTCGATGATGTTTAAGCTTTCAAGGTCAGACAATCGTGAAGACCAATTACGTAGAAGAAGAGAGCAGAAAAAGCAACAAATAAGTCTCTTCTATTTCAAAATGATGGTTGCAGTGCAGGTTTTAGCATCTTGATTCTTGGTCTATTAATTTTAGGGTTGACTTTTATTGTTTTGACTTCTCAGATTGTGTGATAAAAGGATATAAACATGGGACCCAATAAATGGTATTCATTTCTTTTGCCATAAACGGTAGTCCAATCGTATGTTTAGACACTTAAAAAGTTTCCACATCTGCGATTTGTTTCCAATTTCATGACATTATCAGTTTTGGAACTGAGTCAAATAAATTTTCCTAAGCTTATCAATTTTCGACGTTAGACTTTTCATCATGGATAACAATATAAATACACTGAAACAAGAGGCTAGGATATATCCTCAATGAAACCCAAACCAAAATAATCCATAAATTCCAAACATAGATAGAAACTATATAGAGTTTAAGTACACACCACACTTGTAGTCATTTCGTTGCTCACACCAACAAATTAATAACAAGAGGGAAAAAAAATTACAGACAAATTTCTAACAGCTTACCAAAGTTCCACAGGCTTTATTATAATTATATGTGATTTAACAGCACTAATCATACTTACCAAGATTATTTGAATTCGTAAGACACAATCTTCCAATATCCATATATATATGGTCTAGAACTGAAATATTTCACTCGGCATGGTTAGCGGATAAGAATAGTTAGTCTCCACAGTTGCGAAGTTAGCATCTACTATTCTATTGTTGTTCTCCTCTATCTGCATCAATTCACCAACACAACAACAAAACAAATCATTAGGGCAAAGCAGTCTAAAGATCATCGGAATAGCGTGACTAATTCAAGAGATACATTTGGATATAATTGTGTTGATAGATCTCCAATTTCATAAAATGTGCTATGATAATGTTACAGTGATTTTGTGTTACCTTTTCGAGGAGAAACTTATTGGCATTTTTGAGAACTCCTTCCTTCATAAACAAAAAACCATTAAACAATGTAAATTTAACTTTTTGTATTCAGTTTTATAAACCAAATCATGACTCATATTAGTTGTTATAAAGCTAAATGTTTATGTGCTTACCTTGTTCCTCAAGGACTGAATTTCTTGAAGCATAATCTCCATCTGCAAAATTTACATATAAACTTATTTATTGTTTTAAATAGAGAAACATATAAACTTCTCCAGTCATCAATATTATATTTTCACTCTGCCTAACATAATGCATTAATGCGTGTATATACCTTAGCAGAGCGAATCTGAGAAATCCAATACTCAAGATGCTTCTCAAGCAAAAGAAGTTCTTCAAGATTCATCGCCGCTTCTCCTCCTCCAAACATATACCTGAATCCATTTTCTTATATTTACATATGCATATATGTATGAAGTTATATAACCATATAAACAACTTAGTAAGGAAATAGTGTGTAGATAACTAATATATGTACCTTATTCCTTTCTGAAGCATATCAATCTCTTGCTTAAGCACATTGACCTCATCTTTCGGGTCCTAGAAAATACACTTTCGTTTCAATGTTTCTACTATTTGTAAATCTCGATATTATTATTTAACGAGTCATTTAGAAAAAAAAAACTTTATTTTCTAAATTATTACATATTATGCCATTACAAATAAAAATAGATAATTAGAATAAAAAATGATACAATTATCTTTCAAAATTATTGAAAAGAATATATAAAATATTTTTTTTCATTTAAGATGGTATTTACTATTTAGTTTCTTAATTATTATGATATTAAAAAAATATACTATATATTAAAAATATTATATATATTTTAAATAATAATCAATCCATATATATTCAAAGAAAAAAATCTATTCAAGATCTTGCAATATTTTCACTATAATTTATGTTATTTTATTTGAATATATATCAAAACAAAACTTGAAAAATATTTTACTATTTTTATAAATAGTTAAACACGAGAAAATTGATTTTTTAAGATTTCGTGTTCTGACCACAAAACCCAAAGTCATTAAGCAATGCATATTAGAGTTGGTATTTTCAAGATTGTAGTTCTTTACAAGTTATCCCGAATAATATTTTAGTCCACTGCAAAATGAGTTAAGTAAGCTGGTTAGCCCGCCACGGGACGAATTAAGATTCTAATGATAAAATACTCACAAAAAGGGTTTCGCAAGTCAAAATATTAGTTTTTAGTTTTAAAGATATATGATCTACTCAATTTACTAAATACCTATGATTTTTTTCTTTGAAAGTTAACTATGTTTTGTTATATTTTTATTTGAGTATATCAAATATAAATTTGAACAATATTTTATTATTTTTATAAAGAGTTAGACACGAAAAAATTAATTTTTTAATAGTTTGTGGATCAACCAAAAAACTCACAGTCATTAAGCGGTGTATATTAGAGTTGGTGTTTTCAAAATTATAGGTTTTTACGGGTTAGGCTTAATAATATTTTAGTCCATTGTAAAATGTATTAAATAAACAGGTTAGTCCGCTTTGAAATTTCTATTTATAATCATTAGTTAGACATATTATAATATTCAGAAAATATTAAAATAATTCTTTCTATATTTTAAAATAATTTTAAAGAAAAAAATACTATACGCGAATTAAATTCTACTTATTATATTATAAAGCGGATGTAAATTTTTTGAAAATGTTGAGTTACAATTAGTGAAATACATATTTGCGGTAGGGCCCGTATTGGGCCACGCGTGATGAAATATTGGTCTCTGACCCCTATTTTTTTTTTCATTTTTTTTACCCCAATTTTTGTTTTTTTTTTTCATTTTTTGGACTCCAACTATTTTTTTTATAATTTTTTGGCACCCAAAAAACAAAAAATTTAAAATTAGTCTTAAGCCCCCAAAATTTTAGGACCGACTTGCGGCAATAAAATAAATAGTTTAGAACTTTAGAGCGTGTCAATGACAATAGTTTAGGGCAACCTTTTTGACGTGTTCGGGGCAACTTTTATCAAAAGGTTGTTCTGATTTATAAACCAATAATACAACTTCGTTCGAAATATACAGTAATTAAATAACTAAAGATACAAATATTTTAAAGTGTGATATTGGGTATTGTTGTCTCTAAAGCATCTTTTACTTTAACAGTAATTAATTTGACTTGTTTTGCTTTATCAATTTTTGTTTTTTTTTACTTGTTTTAGTTTTACTTTAATTTATACTAGTACAACGCTCCACAATAGTGAGTTCTGGGAGAGCTGGGTGCATTGAATGTTACTTCACAATAACTATTAATTTCATGTAGAATCGGAATCAGGTGCCCTACCTAACTTACTGAGTGTTTTAATTTCAAATCAATTAACAACGTCCAACAGAGTTTCGCTTTGCATGTCAACACGTGTTACCAAATTGTACACTATAACAATAAAATATTACTATGAAAGAAAATTAAAAAAGAACGAAATGGGCAATAAGTGATTAACAATTAGTCAATTACTATGAGACATTGAGCACCAACTAACACAAAAATGCACACAAACCAAACAGATTCAACAACCAATCCTAAAAATCAAGGAGAAAAATGAAAGAGAAGAGAGGCTTACAAGATTTGGGGGTTGAAGTTGTTCTTGAGCAGTAAAAGTAGCAGAAGAAGAACCACGATCACCACCAGTACACTTCATGTACTTATCAATCATCCCCTCCATTGTTCTGTTTTTTTTAAATCAAATTCCCATATATATAAAAGCACTTAATTACATATAAACCACAAATACAAATATGAACACTATATAAGATATATAATAATACCCGTTAGTAGCGAGCTCAAAGAGCTTGCCCTGAGGAGAGAAGATCACTACACCGATCTCGGCGTCGCAGAGCACAGAGAGCTCCTTAGCCTTCTTGAGAAGACCGGTTCTCCTCTTGCAAAACGTCACTTGTCTGTGAACCGGGTTCTCAATCCTCCTCAGCTGAATCTTTCCACGAGCCATCTCTATCTGACGATTTAACGTTTGGATTTGTGATTAAATTCGTATTTGGATGTGAACTTAGAACGTGGAACAACCTCCCACTAGTTTGGACTAGCTTCGAGGTTACCCACTTACTCTTTGGTGTCTCTTTTTTCTTGGAAGAAAACTGTGAAGTTATGACCAAACTCATGCCACCACCTTCTCTTTATATATAATCTTCATTATCAGATTCTCCCACTCACTTCTCTGCTCCTTAAAGCACCTTTTTTTCTCCACACAAGCCTCCTTTTCTCTTATAAAATATATATATATGTGCTCATATATGTTAAATATGCATTCATACAAAGTATATAGCTTTACATGCGAAAGCTCCATCTAAAGTATTGTTTGTTATTTCATGGGTTTGTATTTTCTTCTCTAGCTTGTATAAAATTATTTCTTAGGTTATATCTGATTGATTGAGGCATTGAGCTTACATCCGATGTGACATATGGTCTGACATGCACTCGCTGTTACAAAACCCAACTCTATTTTACAATCTAATAATTAAGTTTAATCCAAAATATTTACAAGATTTGGGGGTTGAAATCAATTGAGAATGTAGAAAAGAGAAATAAAACTTGTGAGTTAGCAAAAAACAAAAAATGTGGACAGGTCGAATCTGAGAAATCCAATACTCAAGATGCTTCTCAAGCAAAAGAAGTTCTTCAAGATTGATCGCCTCTTCTCCATATAAACAAGGGCAATTCTACAAAATAGCATAAAAAAACTAAAAGTTTCCAAATTTAGCACCCAATGGTGAAAATCACAAATATAGCACCAATTTTGATAATATTAGCACAAATTTAATATAAAAATGACTTATAATCATTTTCTAATGGGAAAAAACTAAACCCTAAATTGGAAATAGTGAACCCAAACATAATGTTTAATTCTATTTTAAATTTATTTTTGGTAAATAAGTATTTTAAAATAATTAGTTGTGCTATTTTTGGTATTTTAAATTTAAGGTGCTAGTTTTGGGACAAAAAATATTTTTTGTGCTATTTGAGGGTATTTCTCTATAAACAACTTAGTAAGGAAATAGTGTGTAGATAACTAATTGATATATCATGGTTTTTACCCTGTTTAAGCCATGATATAAGTCCTTTTATAGAGTCTTTCTAGTGTTTTGGAGTCTTTTTAGAGTCTTTTACAGGTCTTAGCACATTTGGAGAATTATTGGAGATATTGGAGTTCTATGGAGCATTCTGGAGCGAAAGTGAAGTCAGATGACTAAGTGCCCGATCTGAGCAATGAGTGTCGATCGATACCCCCTGGTATCGATCGACACCCGCCGAGAAATCATGGGCCGCGACTTTTTATGAAGTTTGAAGAATTGCAAAAGTGCCCAGAAGACTTTGATATTTACAAGAAGATCCCAAGTCGTAATTTAGATTATAAATAGGGTTTTACAGCCATCTGTTTAGGCTAAGCTTTATTTTCTATACTCTGGTTTTGAGACAAGTCTGAATCTCCCTTCGTCCGAGATCAGATCTTAAAACTTTTTGTTATTCTTATTTTATTGATGATTTATTCAAGCATGTCTATTGATTCAATTGCCATGTCTGAGTAGATCCACCTTAGGTTTAGGGTTTTCTCATAAAGGATTTCTCTGAATGCTAGGTTAATTATCTGTTTAGGATTCACCATCTGAATTATAGTTCTTCGCTTAGGTTGTGTTCAAAGCTAATTCTAGGTTGACGAATCTGGAATTTAGATCTTAGGATAATTGATTAGGCACGAGAGTGCGATTAATTACCTGATAGAACCTAGGTGAGCAAATTGATTATTCGCAAAGAGATTTGGTTTAATTGATTTGTGAACATATCAAACCTGATATTAAAGCTGATTTAGACTTTAGGATTCGCAAAGAGATTTGGAATTCCTAGGATTTAGATTTAGATAGTTTTCGCAACGAGAGTTGGTTAATTATATCTTAGTGATTTGAGTTCAAGAACCGTGCGTAATCTGAATCCTGTTAGTTAGTTAGTCTGCATTCATTGATTTCCTGAGAAAAACTCTGGGCCTATATTTTCCCAATTGAATTACAACCCTTTTAATTTCTGCATTGTTTTCATTTACATTTTTGATTTAGCTTATTTCGGATCTATATAATCTATTGTGTGATAACTGAGTCTTTGTGGTTCGACCCCTAGCTAAACTACAGCAACTGCTTTAGTACTTTTTAGGGTATTAAATTGAGCATATCACTAATATATGTATGAAGTTATATAACCATATAAACAACTTAGTAAGGAAATCGTATGTAGATAACTATTCCTTTCTCAAGCATATATATCAATCTCTTGATTAAGCACATTGACCTCATCTTTCGGGTCCTAGAAAATACACTTTCGTTTCAATGTTTCTACTATTTGTAAATCTCGATATTATTATTTAACGAGTCATTTAAAAAAATAAATTTTATTTTATAAGTTATTACATATTATGTTATTAAATATAAGAATAGATAATTGAAATAAGATTAAATATAATTGTCTTTCAAAATTATTGAATAAAATATAAAAAATTTTGTTTTCTATTTAAAAGTGTATTCACTATTTAGTTTCTTAACTATTATGATATTAAAATATTATATATATTATATATATATTTTAAATAATAATCAATCCATATATATATTCAAAAAACAAAAATTATGCAATATTTTTCACAATAATTTGTATTATTTTATTTGAATATATATCAAAACAAAAATCGAAAAATATTTTACTATTTTTATAAAAAGTTAAACACGAAAAAATTATTTTTTTAAGAGTTCGTGTACTGACCACAAAATTCTGAGTCATTAAGCGGTGCATATTATTAGAGTATGTGTTTTCAATATTGTAGTTCTTTGCGGGTCATCCCTAATAATATTTTACTCCACTGCGAAATGGGTTAAGTAAGCGGGTTAGCCCGTCACGAGACAAATTATATTTGTAATTTTAAAATACCCACAAAATCGGATCTCGTAAGTCAAAATTTTAGTTTTAAGTTTTAAAGATAGATGGTATACTCAATTTACTAATTAATATGAATTTTTTATAAAATTTAACAATAATTTGTTATATTTTTTTGAGTATATATCAAATCTAAATTTGAAAAATATTTTACTTTTTTTATAAAGAGTTAGACACAAGAAAATTCTTTTTTTGATAGTTTGCGGATCGACCATAAAACTCATAGTCATTAAGCGGTACATATTATAGTTGATGTTTTCAAGATTATAGGCTTTTGTGATTAACCCGAATAATATTTTAGTCCACTGTAAAATGGATTAAGTAAATAGATTAGTCCGGTTTGACAGCTCTATTTATAATCATTAGTTATAAATATTATAAAATTATAAAAATGTTAAAACAATTTTTTTATATATTTTAAGAAAAAATTACTTTGCGCTATTGTGCGAATTAAATCCTAGTGTTTATTAAATGAGCTACCATTACAAGAACACAAGTATATTGCAACGGCAATATTCGTTGTAAAATCAATGTAAAACAGGGTTTGTGACGACTTAGCAACAAGGCTGCAGAAGAAACACATCAAGGGACTGCTTTGGATAATTGGGACCATGGACTAAAATATTCAAGAATAGAAATTCCCTTTGCATGCACATATCTGGGGAAAATGTTATAATTAAGGCGCTACGATTAATAGCCACAAAGAATATTGCCTACCGAACATACCGAATGGACTGAATCCATCAGTTCAAAGACCAAGTTAGACATTCCGCTTAGATTTAGCAAAGTGTGAGTGTATTGTGTTAAAGTGTTTTCAAGCTTTTGTATTTGATGGTTGAGTCACTTCCCCATATGTCTGTGAATGTTCTGCATGTCACCTCATCGATGCAACTGTACTTTCATATTGATACAATCGTTTCAACCTATTAGTTATAGGAAGATACCACATCCATTGCTACGATATCTTACTACGCCCAGAAGTTTGCGGCCTAAATCTCATTTTTTGGCAAATCGACATTCCTGCAGCTTATCATCATCTTTCCAAAAAGCATACAATTGTCAACACATACGTCTATCATCTCATAAGGCAATCCAAGACTAAAAACCAAAATTTTGTATCTTATAGTATGTTTCGGCAACCAAATTATCTTCTGGCAAATACTCTTTAATAAGATCACTTTTAATTATCATGATCCTAGCTGCTAACAACAATGTAGACTGTCATTCTCTATATCTATCGTATAGTGGCTGATTTGTAGCATTTACCATATCATAAAATCGTTTCACATATACGTTGGGTTCCTCAACATTATTATCAGCATTTGTTTCATGAAATGCATTGGTTAACCATTGCATGCATCCTATCATGATCTTGACCCTGATCAAATGGATGTTGATCATGATAACTATCTTGATTATTTGATTAATCAAAATCTACATGACATTGATAATTACTACTACTAGCAGCATGATTTCTTTCAAAACCATCTCAATGTTGATACCAAACCAAATATTGCGGTGTAAACCCTCTATTTAGTAAATGTTTCTACACCGTGTCAATATGAATATATCTTGTATTCTTGCATTTCCGACAAAGACATAACATCTTACCGCTTTTCATGGTTGCTTGCATATTTCCGGCCTCATACATAAATATTTCAAGCCCGTTTTTGAACTCTTTTGTCGACGCTCCTTCCGAATCCGTATGCATATACATTCATCTTCGTAAATCGTATATAGACATTTTAAAAAAAAAATGTATAGTGTTTTTTTTGTTTGTAGAATTTCGTTTGAAGTTAGAATGTATTTCTAGAAATTTTTCCAAACTTACCAACGATTTTGCAATGGAAATTTATAACGTTTTACCAACGAAATAAATTTACAACGATTGAACAACAATATTACAACTACTTTACGATTGAAAACGTGTTTTACCAAACTTTTACATTCGATGTGATATCGTCGGTAATTAATTAGTATTTATTTTGGGTGGTTGTAAATTCGACGCAAATTATCATCAAAGTTACAACAAAAGTCTCAAAAATGTTATTCGTCGTAATTTTGATGTAATGTAGCATCGAATGTATAGGATATCTCGAGCCTCTCAACTCCCTCAGGTATGGAGAGGTATTGAAATGAAGGTGTTTAGAAATCGAGAACTCGCACAGATGGATTCTCCCCCAATTTATCTTCATTGAGATAGTCGACACACACACAAATATTGAGCAAAAAGAAGATATATTGTTTGTTTTTTTAGTTTTTGTTTTCTCTTATATTTAGCTTATGATAGTTATCGGCATGAGAAACTTCGTCGATTTATCCGGGGACCAGGTATGGAGATACTGAAATTTTAACGAAATAGAAAAGAGTTAGCAAAAAAACAAAAAAAAA
>PKML01044849.1:183933-297644 GCA_002933935.1 Eutrema yunnanense | reverse complement strand
AATAAATTGTGATACACAATGTCCTCGGTGTGGAGCGGAAGGGGAAACGATTAACCATGTTCTGTTTGAGTGCCCACCAGCGCTACAAACATGGGCACTCTCTCATATTCCATCGGCCCCGGGAGTTTTTCCGATGACATCGGTTTTCTCCAATTTTGATCATCTCTTTTGGAGACTCCCAAAGGAGGACAGGAATACAATGTTTCCTTGGATTGTGTGGAATATTTGGAAAGCAAGGAACGACAAGGTATTCTCGAATGTGGATAGAAATCCACAAGAGATCTTGCGGATAGCGGAAACAGAAGCAACAACTTGGGACACGGCACAGTATAGCGAACCAGACATACCTTCCCAGCAAATTGGTCATAATACGGGTCAACAAGAGGAATATAATGGGCTGACATGCTATATTGATGGTTCGTGGAAGGAAACGGATAACTATTCTGGTCTATGATGGTTCTGCTTTCATGTGGGAGTCGAAGGAGTAATTATGGGGTCTCGTAATCTGCGAAGAAGTTTATCCCCGCTGCATGTAGAATTGGAAGCGCTCATCTGGGCGATGCACTGCATGATTGCAAATCACAAGACGGCGATAGCCTTTGCAACGGACTGCTCAGAGTTGGTGAAGATGGTGTCTACACCCAAGGAGTGGCCGGCTTTTACATTACATTTGGAGGAGTTCAAGAGGAGCAAGGAGGTATTCACCTCTTTCTCTATCACACACATCCCACGCGCAAACAACACAGTGGCAGACAAGTTAGCTCGAGGTGCTCGTGTCTACCCATCAGATTTCACTTATGTAAACTCGATACCTCCGATTTGGTTCACTGAATCGGAATAGGTATTAAGGCTGTTGACAAAAAAAAAAAAGGTTATATTATTTACCAAAAATCAGAAAATTAGTTGTTATCTTCAAAAATAATCAATCATATATTAATTTAGATTTAATCTAAAATTCGAATTTAAAGAATATTCTCATAATAACACATATGATAAACAAATATGTCATTGTAATTTTTATCATAATCAATCATTTTAAAAATTCAAATATTCGAAATTAGTAAATATCTATATTATACGGTAATATCTAATCTATTAAAACATAGTGACTTTTGTGTCCAAACAGGAAAAGATGTATATAAATCTATTAATATCCTGGATAATTTTTAAACTTTATTTTTTTGTGGATAACTAACCCTGTTTCCAAACAGAATAATTTTGTTCAATTAAAAATTCATTTTTTGGAGATAAAAATTTCTTAGCTTGAACCGTATAATTTTATTAAATTAAATTATAGGTTACTAAATTATACATATTAAATTGAAATGATTATTATATAGATTAAAACAATTCTCTAAGAAGATTACAATCCTCAGATTATCGATTACATGAGAAATCTATTTTTTTATTTTTTTAATCAATGTATAATTGTTTTCGACAAAGAAATCGAGGGATAAAGCGTTGAGCTGGGTGATGACCTGTTGAGGATGAGGTGAAACATGGACGAATATGTGTTCTTGCGAACGATTTCTAGGTTTGATGAGAAATCATGACTTTTTGGTTTGAAAGGTTAGCAGGGATAATTGGAAACGGTTAAGGTGAACCGTTTTCGGTTATCAATTTGGTGAACCAATAAAAAAAACTTTTCAACTAATAGGTTGGAGTCAAACTTACTGAAAAAATACCGTGTATATGGCTGATTTTTCAAAATGTTTTAGATTGTTTCGTTTTTTTTTACTAGATAACTATATTCTAATCCGCGCATTTGTGCGGGCTAATATTTTTTATAATTAAATTTTGTAATATATAAAGTGTAAAATGAGAAATCTGGAAACGGAATCATAGTGTGGGAGACATCTGAAAAGATAAGATACTTTTTTGGGGGAAATAGATCGTCTTCCCATATTATTTTATTTGAAAAAAAAAATCCATATATAAAAAATAATGGTCATATTTTAAATATAAAATATTTATGATGAATTATAGGTGAAAATGATATAATATTTATGTTGATTATATACAATATTTATGATTATGCTTTATTCGCAAATTAATAACAAAACATACCAAATCACTAAAAATCGGAATGGATAATTAAGGTATTAAAATATATTTAAAATAAAATATAGAACTGAAAATATATATAACAAAACAGGTCGGAAAATTTGGATAGCTAAAATCACTAATATTAAATCATACATGTCATACCAAAAATATATTTTTCCATACAAAATAGAAAACATAAAAAACAAATAAAAAATTGTCGCATGCCCAGAAAACTATATAATATATTCTATAGCCAAAAATAAAACTGTTAACATATCTCAAACTTTTACATCCACAAAATACATTTTGTCCAAAAAATAGAACTAAACATCATAAAACAAAAATTAAAATTTACCCCCGTTCTAGGGCGGATTAGAAAACGATTATGTCAACATAATGAACTCACGTTACTTTTCATATTGAACTCCCTAACTATGGCTGATTAGCAAAAACAAATTATATCTAAACACCCAAATAATTATGTGTCCCATATGACAAAAATTTCAATAAAAAAAAAGATATCTAAACATAAAAATAAACGTAAATTATATCACAAGTTTTGATTAAAAAAAATAAAAAATTCTCGTGCGGACGCACGGGTGTAGAATCTAGTTTATTTTAAAATATATTACCAATCAGAGCCTATATGTTATATTTTTATAAATAACTCGTTATGAATTAATGCTTGTCTATTAAAGAATCATTTGTTCTTTATCATAAAAAAAATCGTTTGTGTAACCATTTAAATAAATAATTACTCATAAGTTATTTTAAACTTTCTCAAACGAATTGTCAATTTGATTTGTAAATCTCCCTCTCTACTCATAGGGTGTGACGAGTGGGTGATCTTAGAGTAAAAATAGTGTAAACAAATTATTACTCTTAAGTTTTTTTCTAAATTAAAACATCTATTAAACAATATGCAGAATATAAATAATAATATACAATAAAAAAATTATTAATTTTGCATTGAAAATTGAAAATATTATATAATTTAAAACAAAATTTATTTCTCTAAAACATCACTTAATAGAAAACGGAGAGAGTATTTGTTACATATTCATCAATTATATGTTTCTCACATTATCTACGAGGAATTTTTTTTTTTTTTTTTTGATGTCTTTTGGTCCCCGGGAGTAATTCCAAGTCCAAAGGCCCAGGCTAATCTCCCGGGTGGGAGTGACACAGCCCACTTATAATGTCTCACTTGGCCAAGTGCTTGTCCTGGTAATTCTGCTCCCGCGGGGAATCGATCCCTGACCTAGACCAAAATGGCCGATACTCACCGCAATAAGGGAACCACCCGACCACCAACAACTTGATTTCAACGAGGAATTCTTAACCCATTTTAATCACTAAAAAGAAACAAGTGAATGAGTGATAGTCATTAAGCATAATTAATCAATATTTAAAGAGGGTATCATGTGCATCTCATCGTGGTGGAGAACGTATGATCTGCCCATGTTAGGTTCCAATGTAACTTTTTATTTGTTATGTGTATTTATTTAGTTTTTTTTTTTTTGTTAATTGCTTAAGTTAATTGTTTTTCCCTTTCTAAATGTTTTTTGGCCATCTTGCTTTGCCATTTGTCTACGTGACAAACTCCTGAATCTTATTCTACTTCAGCAGTACGCGTTTTTTCAACTCACTTTTTCTTCTTGGAATATGGGATTATTATTCTTAAATATGAATTGAAAATGTACCAATTGATACTCAAAAAAATTGCAATTAAGGTAGACATTTAATTATATCAGAATAATTTGAATGGTTGAACTTTTGGTTAAGGTCAATTAAGTTTAAGACCAATGTTGTAAAACGTCCTTTTCTCTCTCTCTCTTATATCATACTCTTATCTAAACGGGAATACAAAAATAAATAATAGTATACGGATTTGATATTAGTAAGATTCATATCCGCGTACCAAAATTTGTAACCTATTAACTAATGAAAAGTAAAAAATAAAAATAATATGAGCAAATGTTTGAACTATAATTTCCACCTCTTTTTTTTGTTTTGTTTAGGTGTGCAACCTACTTACTAATGAAAGCTTTCCAAAATAAATATCTCCGTAAAATAATTATACATTTATAGTACCAAATCCAGTCTGGAGTCAGGGCCTGTAGCAACTGTGTCACACTTTTGTAGCAAAACATTTTCACACTTGTATTTTTTTTTCCAGCGTAAATCATACCATGAAGTTTAAATCCCACCATGAAGAAGGTAGGATTTAATCAAAATATAGAATTCATATATAATCGTCTTCTATGGACTGAATGCCTTTAGCAACTTAAGTCTTTTATTTTATTTAGCTAATGTAAGAGTATATTCCCTTTAATTAATTTAATTCATCTTTACAGAATCCATAACTAAAAGTATGATAATTTGGTGGTAAAATATTCAATAAAACATCTTATTTTCTTAGCTAGGTCTAAATATTATTAAAAATGGGACTCCTCTATAAATGATTTTCATTTGCCATTATAACATAAAATGGTGTTCAAGCAAATTTCTAATAATTTGAAATCTAGTTAAATATTTCGTTGTCAAAATATGTATTTAATTAGGACACTGCATAATTATTTCATTACTCCCAAAATAGAAACTCTAATCTTAGATTTGTAATAATGACTTCTTGAACAATCCATTTCTAAGAAATATGGAGAAAGAGGAAACGTGTGACGTGTCTCTCTATGAGTAGGAGATGGATTAATGGGTCAGGTTAAGTAAGCAAGAAGGGAGATGGATTGATGGGTCAGGTTCAATTTTTACCCAACTTTTGCTACTTTGTTTTTATTTTTTTTGCCAATGTATCAAGCAATAGGTTATTCTCCTTTGTAATAACTTAACATTTCATTTTTAATGATATTCACATTTATAGCAAAAAAACAAAAAAAAAACAAACAAACCAAGAAGGGAGTAAAATGAAGAATCTTTGTCAAATCAAAATGCATCAAACATGCAAACCCATAAAGTGTGTGTCCGATCTGCTGCCTCGCATCTTTGCGCTCATTGGCTCTCAAGATCGTATCTATGATTGACACATGGTTTGTTTTTCTTGTCTTGTAGGGGCATAAAGCTTCTTTTGATTCTCCACTCCCTAAATTTTTATTTATTTATTCCGATATTATTTATCCTAATGCATGCTTTCAATATAACTACAAACTTATGTACAATGCGATCTGCGATAGTGGGTTTCTAGAGATAATTGTAATATATGCATTTATAATATGGGATAAACTAAGTAGTATTATTAGACATTCGAACCAATTATTTCTTCGAATATATGGACCTTAGAATTTTTTTAAAAAAAAATTTTAAAAAATTTGATGGAGATACAAACTACTTTAAATCCTGCAACTACCACCATACAAAACCTAGTAGAAACAATTTTCGGTTTAGACCAGCATAAATCAGTGACTCTCTTAGCATATTCAAAACGTTTTACACGTTTATAATGCGAAGATCGGCATGAGTGTTAATTTGTTAGACACTCGAACAAATCATAATACCCTACAATTGAGTCAATGATATCGTAATACAATTCGAAACTAATAGTTCATACATATGTATTATTAATATATGTGATGGGGTTAGGGGCAGATACGGATTGGATATCTTAAATTTTTAGGATATTCGGATCCGATTTCGTAATACATGTGAATATCTGAATCCGTCCAAAATAAATAAAATGTTTTTTTTTAATTATAATAAAATAGAATAATAAACAAAATAAAAATGGAAATATCGTATAACAAATTTCAAACTAATTTTTATAAAGTTTGAGAACTTTTTGTTATAGAAATTAAAAATGCTACAAAATCTAAAAATTAAGTTTATTTTGTAATATTTTGGGAATTCATCTCTTAACTATTATATAATATATAAAATATTATATTTCAAAAATTCATATATAAAAACGGATCCGGATATCATAGTCTTTAAATCAAATTATCTTGATTCGGATCTAGAAATTCAAGATACCTTATTTTTCATATTGGATCTCGGATTCCAAATATATGGTCCAGACTCTAATGGAGGTGTGAGAAGAATAATTATTAAAACTATAAAGGAAAAAAAATACAACCATATATTATAAATATCTAAATCTACAAGAAGCAAGCACTAAACTTATGTTCCCATCGACATTGAATCTTTAAAAGATAGGACTAGATGCCTTAGGATAATTAAGGTTTCCCTTTATACTCATATCAACCCTTAACTAATTTTGTTTTTCTGACAATCCTTAATTAATTATGCACTATTTCTTAAAATAAAATTTTTTTTGGAGGAATCATTGTAATGTCGATTTTATCTTATATTACAAAAACGCTATTGTTGTAATTTAAGAGTTATAGCAATATGACGTTGATATATCGTTAGGAATAAAGATTAAAGACTGTAGTCAACATCTCAATTAACAAGGATTCACTAAAGAAGAAAAAATGAAAAATGATTGTTTATAGGGGTGTTGAATTTTGGTTTTGGTTTTGTTTGTAGTTTGGATTTTTAGTTTTAGAAAAATATTTATCAAACTAAAATCAATAGAGCATGGATTGGTTTGGTACACTTTTAGTGTTAGTTTGATGATGTGTTGCATTTTTAGAGTTTTAAAATATTTATTTTAATATTTTTAAGTATTATTTATCAAGTAAAAATATGTTTTTAGAGTCTTTTAATATTTTATCGGATCTTTACATGTTTCAAGTTGTGTCAGAAAAACTAGCAATTTGGGGGTGCAAAGAGATGCATGATTTTTCATAAACGTTAAAAAATTGAAATTCGTTGAAAGACTTCCCATTTTTGGATCAAGCTAAAATATGGACACAAGATAGCCGCTTAGTCCATATTTCACTTGACAAAGTTTTGGGATCCTTCCGACAAGCGGGTGGAAAGTTATGCCGGAAAAGACCAGACCAATCAATTCAATTTCTATACCGATTGGTCCACATTTTGACGTTGATATTTGGGTCTAAATTCAACTTGTTTATCTCGAGACATGATCTAGTTTGATTTTAAATGTTTTATTACTATTATTTTGGACTCGATTTTAGAGATGTATTTTCTATTCTATTTAATTTCGTATATGTGTTTTGCAATTGTAAATTTTAGGAGACAAATCTCTGATTTTACAGTATTTAAAAAAAAAAAAAGATTTTACAGTATATTTTTTAAAAATAAGATTTTACAGTATATTTGAAAGATATTTTAAACCTTTATTTTTATTTCTTAATATAAGCATGTTACTTTTATCTTTTCTTCTGTTTGTTTCGTTTCTATGTCTAAGTAGTCTTATAATTGAGTTTTAGGGTTTAAAAATATGTTTATATGAACATTTATTTGTTTTAATCATTTTTTTAAAACACATAAAATGAGACATCCTAATGTTTTTGAAACGGATACAAATACTTTTGTTTTTGTCAACAACGGTTAAAAATACTATTTTAACCAATTTAGATAGTATAAAATGAATCACGGATATATATTAAGCAAAATATTTGTTCAATGTCTACATCTAATTAAGAAAACGACCAAGCCTTTCACAAACTTTTATCTGTCTTCAATAAACATGCAGGAATCAAAAGTAATCATACAAGATTAAAGGCAACGCCTAAAGTTTTATTCTTGATAAGAGAATTTTGACCATAAGCGATCTTGGTCAGCCATTGGGGTTCCATGTAATGTTATTTAGTATTTTATTTAAGAATAAAAACATTGAGAATTAAGTTCTCTTTAATTTTTTATTTTCTTTACGATATCTTGAAGAATAGATATTCGAAAACAAGGCTTGTGAATTACCATCCGTCAATTACATACGTCGTCTTAACTTGTAGATTAAGAACAATGTTAAGAAGTGGGAATGATTTCGAATGATAAATAAACTAGGATTTAACCCACGTTAATTATAGCGTGGAGTAATTTTAAAAAAAAAAATGTTTTAAAATTTTAAAAAATTGATTTTATCTGAATTTTACATTATAGCTAACTAATGATTATGTATAAAGCTGTCAATTTGAAATAATTTGTCTATTTAACATGTTTTGCAATTAACTAAAATATTATTCGGGCTAACCCGTAACAACTTATAATCATGAAAACATAACTCTAATATGCACCGTTAAATGACTCTAGTTTTTGTGGTTAGTCTACGCACTCTTAAAAAAATAGTTTTTTGTGTCTAACTTTTTATAAAATTAGTAAAATATTTTTCAACTTTTGTTTTGATATATATTCAAATAAATTACAATAAATTATAGTGAAGAATATAGCAAGATTTTGAATAGATTTTTGTTTCTTTGAATATATATGAATTGATTATTATTTTAAAATATATAATATTAAAATAATAATAAATAATAAATAATCACTTTAATGCAAAATATATAATTTCCATATTCTAATCAATAATTTTAAAAGACTATTATATCCTTTCCTATTTCAATTATTCTTTGTTATTTGTAATGGCATTTCATGTAATAACTTACAAATCAAAGTTTATTTTTAAAAATGTCTTCTTAAATAATATTATAGAGATATAGAGATAGTAGAAACCGTTAACTAACATAAAGTAATTGTTACAAAAAAACTAACATAAAGTAATTTGCTAATTGATAAAACCGAACGATTTCAATATACATTAGGAACGGAAAAATAAGTGGGGTTATTGGTTCTTGCATTTTAATGGATTTCTCAGATTTAGAAATCCTAATAAATCCATAATGAATCCATTGATTTTAAAATCAGAGAAGTGGATTTCAAAGTTAAATAATTGGATTTCAAAATCAAATAAATTGATTATTTTAAATCAACCAAATAGATTTACAAGAATTTTAGTATTATAAGAAAATAAAAAAAAACAAACCAAAAAAAAATTTCGTTATTTTTCTTTCACTAATCATCTAGTGTTCTCCTAAATTATAGAATATGTCCACATATTTGTTGCAATTATTGCTCTCAATTGATTGGCATGTTCTTTTTCTTGATCATGGGTTCCAAGAATTTTTTCATCATTGTTATTAACTTCTTCAAGATCTTCTTCTTCTTCTTCATCAGAATTTGTTTCTTCAGAAAAACTATATGTTTGACAATACTTTCGAAAAAAGTTATGTAAACCAGCACATGCATATACGATTTATGTTTGTCTTATAAGGAAAAGGAGGAGCATACTTAAAAATTAGGAATCGAGATTTGAAGATACCAAAGTTTCTTTCAACAACGTTTTTCAATGAGGCATATCGATGGTCTCACATACAGTGTTTTGAACCTCCACTTAGAAACTAGCTAGCCTTGTGTCCAGCATGTAGTAGATGTTACGTATCCACTTAGAAACTAGTCTTGTAACATGTAGTAGCTTAATGTTACATGTAGTTGTTTTTTATCTCTTCTTCTACACATTAATTGATAGGTGTCTTTCTATTTTTAATTCTACGTAGTAGTTTCATCTTGAAAAAAAAACACTTGTAAATCCAAATCCAACCAAATAACAAGGTTTCACTCGATATTTGCTCATTTGTAGTTTACTCTTAAAAACACTTGTAAATCCATTCAAATCCAAATTAAAATCCAATCCTTATGAAAATCGTTACTATTGAATAACACTTGATTTTAACATGGATTTTAAAATCATATAATGATTTTAACATGGATTTTAAAATCATATAACCAATAACACAATATTTGAATATAGATTTCTAAATTATAGAACCAATAATACTTGATTTGGTTTGGATATACAAATCCATTAAAATGCAAGAACCAATAATTCCCCCTAAATAAAGAGTTCAGAACCAAGTTTGGTAGATGCTAGGGGGCGGCATATATGATTGTTAATCAGAACAATATTATCGGCATATGTGAAGAGTTTTACATTTTTTTAAAAAAATGTTGCATTATAATGTTAATCAGATATATATCTCCAAAATAAAGAGGTCAGAACCAGTGGTTCACAAACTGGTGTAAAAGACTTGGTGTAAGTAGACGTTCTATTATATATATATAATTTTTAAATTTTATGAATAATATCCAAAACTCTCTTTTTCCAACAACATTATTTATAACAAATTCGAAGGTAAATGATGATAGAAAGACAATTGTAATGTTCCGACCGTTACCGTTTATAGATCCCATGTTTTTTTGGCCCATGGATTCTATTCTCTTTGACGGTTGGCGTGTAGATTTGAAAAATTTGTTCACTGATCCTTCAGATCACCACATAATTTTTCTCGTATTTTCTTTTGTCATCATTCACACAATACCAAAAATCATTTTTCGATAGGTCACCCATCAATTATTTTAAACCTTCCTACAAATATCACTATTAGTCTATTGAATGTTCTAAAATTACTTTTTATTCTTTTCTTTTTTTTGACCAAATTTACTTTTAATCTATTAAAACAAAGTGATTTTTTGTGTACAAACAGAAAAAAAATGCATATAGATCTATTCATATCCTGGATAACTTTTAAACTTTAAATTTTTGTGGATAACTATCTCTATTTCCAAACAGAATAATTTTGTTCAATTAAAAATTTATTTTTTGGAAATAAAATTTCAAATACAAACCATAATCTTCTAAACCATTGATATCACAAAATTTTTAATGTTGGTTATATTTTTTTAATAATTTAATTCCGAAAAAAAAAAATTTAGATTATTTTAAATTTTCTTAAATATAGATTAGATTATTTACCAAAAATCAGAAAATTAGTTATAATCTTCAAAAATAATAAATCATATATTACTTTCGATTTAATCTAAATATTTGAATTTAAATAATATTCTCATAATAACAAAATGATAAACAAATATGTTATTGTATTTTTTTTATCATAATCAATCATTTTAAAAATTTAAAACTAGTAAATATTTATATTATACGGTAATATGAAGGGCGGGTTAGGGTTATGTGTTTATAATCGCCATCTTTTACGGGTTTGTTTGTCAAAATATCCAATGTATTAGACTGATATATATGAGGCAGATTAAAAAAACGGGTTAGCATTTTAACACTCATAAATATATAGATAGATTGTGTAGTAATCGATCACATAATAACAAAGTTTACAAAATGGATCAAAAAGTTTAGATAGCTAAAATAATTTATTTTAAATCATACATGTCATACTATAAATATATATTTACATACAATATAAAAATAAAACATAAAAGATATATAAAAAGTTATAACTCGCCCTCAATGTGGATTAAAATTTTAATTCGGATGAAAATCAGATTAGATTTTAGAGATTTTAATCTGAAAATATCAAACAAAATTATTTAAATTTCGCTAGATTTTCTGATTCTAACTTAAATCATAAGAAAATTTATGTTATAAAATTTATTTTAATACATTAAATAAATGTTTTGAAATCCGACACAAGAAGCAAACCGAAGAGTCCTTCGAACCACCGGGTCCATAGGTTAACCCGGTTCGATACGATCCGACTGTAATTAACAATTAATGAAATTATATATATACACGACACACACACATATATATATATATATATATATTTAAGTATAAAACTAACAAATCACTAAGATATGTTTAAAAAGGATATATCTAACTGACAAAGTAAAAAAAAATTTGATAAAGTATTATTCACAAACGAAAAAAGATCATAAAGTACCAGAATGTAAAATATGGATGACTCAATAAAAATAATAAAGAAAATCCTCTGATTGAATTATTACGGAACCATGATCCGTCCGGATCAACGATTAATATGTTTAGTTCACGGTTATTTGCTGAGTTTTACGGGTTTTATTAGATTTTATAATATCAGGTTTTATAGCTATAAAAAGACCGAATTGTTGTTTGGATCCAGATTTTAGAGCTATAACCGGACCGACTGATCTGACCAGAATCTGAAAATATTGTATTAATTTTTTTAAAACAAAATTTTGCGCCGGCCCGCGAGTGAAAATCTAGTTTTATTCTTAATAGGATTCTTTCAAAATTAATTCAGATTTTGAGTCATTTAGAACGATATATATTATACGTATACGTAAAGAGTAATAAATATGCTTATTAAGATCTCGTTTGTTTCAATACGCTAATTATTGTGTATAAAATGTTTCAAACAGTATAAAATGTTTTTGTAAAGAGTAATAAATATGCTTATTAAGATCTCGTTTGTTTCAATACGCTAATTATTGTGTTCACGTTTATATATTAAAAATAAAATAAAAAAATATTATACTTTACTTTCTGTAAAATATATTTGCAAAATATAAACAAAAATGGTAAATGCCAGAAATACATACTATATGTATAAACAAACGCAAACAAACAATCGAGATCTAAGTTCTAGTATAACATATGATATGAGAGAAATAAAAAATCATTTTTTTTCTAACACAATCAGATCAGCGATCGACAATAATGATTAAAAAGGAAGCTCTAAAGTAAATAATACTATAGTAGTATTTTTTTCTTCAATGTTATAATTATTGGTAATGCTGCGAAATAGGATGCAGTGGAGCATCCAGCCATCCACACACAGCTTATAGAATAATCCGTACATCAAGTTGATATTTAGTTAAATGAGATATATGCACGTATTTGATTTTTTTATTCCATTCTATTTGTATTTAACAATGTTTTATGATTCCAACATTAATGCCGTATTTGGGAAAAACTATAATTGAAACAAAAAATATTATTTTTTCTTTTCCCACAAAAATCATGACATGTCATTTATGCAACAGAATTTTGAGATCAATGTGAATAACTACCTCCAAAGTAATTTCTTTATTGGCACTACCTCAAAAATAATATTAAATTTTTCGGATCGGCGTTGGCATTCGTTGAGCTTGTGTGGATCTACGTTGATTTGCTATTGGTTATCTTCCAGTTAAAGTGTTGATTCTGGTTGAGTGGTCTGGTTTGGATGAAGCAACTGGCTCCATATGTACAAGCTCAGTTGTGCTGACGGTACGGCATAGATGTTCTCACTCTCGGCTTTGTTGTGTTAGATTCATTTGTCCGTAATTTGGTCGGTTTCTGTAGAGCTTGCGAATCTATTATTTGCTATGGAAAGTCGAATCTACAACAATTCTTCAACTGGATTTGTTTGGTTCGGTTTCGTCTGTTCGTGACTCGATTCACTTCTTAATGTGCGGTGTGAGCAATATATTGAGCGGTTATCTGCCATCAGCCCACTTTAATAATTTGACAAAGTTTGTATCTTCGTTCCTCGAATTTTCAATTCAGTTTTTTTCCTTTCTTAGTCTCTCGTTTTGTTAGTAATCTCGGCCTTTAGATAGACGTACCAAGGTTTTATGTATGTTTGTTGTAAATTTCTCTATCCGTTGGGCTTTTGGCTCTTCTCATGTGGATTTTTGTCTCCGGTGTTGATGGTTTCTTCAATGTATTCAAGGTTTTTAGTACGATTCCATATGAAAAAATGAGTGATTTGTTTTCAGGTTACGGTCCTACCAAAATATCCCTAGCAAACTCTATTTTTTTTTATTATTATTAAATAGTATTCAATTAAAAGCAGGTGAAACGGTTACCACAGGGAGAAAATAGGGAAAACGATATATTTCCCCACGAACTATGGCCATATCTCTCCAGATCCCCACCGAAATATGCTTTCTATATATTTCCCCACGAAATAAAAGTTAAAGATCTAAATACCCCGAAAACAAAATTCGAGGATTAAATCCCCACAGAAAAAAAATTCGAGCCTTAAATCCCCATAGAGATCGGTTTAAGATGGTTTACTGTTTGGTACTCGTTGATCGGTTTAAGATAGTTTACTGTTTGGTACTCGTTGTTAACCATTTTAAACCGACTCTTAACCGATTACGACCCGATCCAAAAACGACGATCCAAAAAACCTGACCCTATAAAAAAAAATCGACCCGACTCTTCTTCCCAATTGTTTTCTTCGTCTTCTTCACTCGACAAGCGATGTCGAGCTTTAATGGAGAATTCTGCAGAGCCAGAGGCAAATTTTGATCCCCAATCTAAGACTCAGCCCACATAATCCATATGGGAAAAAGGAAACTGAATTTAGAGAAACTCACTTAGTATCTATCTATCACTGGAATTTATATTTTGGTTTTAAGAATATATGATGATGAAATAAAACCCAGAAATTGAACATCTTTGAGCTTTGCTAATGAACGAGTCTAAACTTTAACTAATTGGGTTTTATACAAAAGACTCTAATTGGGTTTTATACAAATTTGACATCTTCGAGTTTATTGGCCAAAATCAAACACGAGAGGAAGAGAGAAGAGAGGAGAGTCGAGTGAGGAAGATGAAGAAAAAAGATATTGGGCGGTATAGTTAAGTCTTAAACCGAATTCGACACTAAACCTATGTCGCCTTCACCGCCGCCGCCATCTCCGCCAATTCCGGTAAAGCAGAGTGCAGCATCGCCTCCACCGTCGCCGATTCCGGTGAAGCAGAGTGCAACAACGTCTCCTCTTCCTCCGCCTAAGAAGGGTCATTCGCCACCGCTACCTCCGCCTTTGCGGCTTTGTCATCATCGGCGTCGAGACCACTGGCGCCTGCACCGAGAGGATCAAGTGGAGGAGAGAATTCAGGTAACCACTTCAACTCGATTTCGACAATTTTAAGTCAATCAAAATCAAAATCCCAATTTGCTCGACGAAGGAAACAACGAATGAGATTAAGGAAAATTTATTTATTGTTTTTCTGATTTTTTTGTTTTAAATTATTATTATAATTAAAAATATATATATTTGGGTATTTTTGGCTGATATACGGGTCGGGTTTTAGGGAATCGGGTTTTTATTCGGTTTAGTTTTGTGGTTAAGTGATTTGGCATCTGGTTTAGATCAAAAACCATTAAAACCGATATTTGTGGGGATTTAAGCCTCGAACTTTGTTTCCGGGGGGATTTAGGTCTTTTAACTTTTTTTCGTGAAGACATATACATAAGCCATAGTTCGGTGGGGATCTAGAAGGATATAGCCATAGTTCATGGGGAAATAGATATACATAAGCCAACATAAAAACAAGGGAGAATTGGAAATAAAGGATACTTTTTCTATATTTTTGTCCATCTATACATTTCCAAATCATTCTTGGTGACTTAATCTTTATATTAATAAAAATCCAAGTTTACCCTTTTAATTTGTTTAAATATAATTTGTGTCATAAATAATTCACAAACCCCTAAACTGATTTTAGTCCCACGACAGAAATTCTTGTTTTCTCCGTCTCGTTTTTTCCTTCTCGTTTTCTCTTCTCGTTTTCTCTCCTTTTCTCGGTCGGCTACGAAGAAACCCTGAACATCAATTACAAATTTTATGAGGTTAAATCTTTGTACTTTTTAAATTGTTCAGTAATTCTGATTTGTGTTATGCATGATTCTACTATTTATTGTGCGATTTGTTTTGATATTAACAGGCAAACAAGTCATGTGACGACTATATTCATGTAGATGATCTACTTTTCCCATCATCATCACCAACTTCTGCGTCTTTGGGATTGATGTTCAAATCACCCTTCTGTTTATACTCATTCACACATTCTGCCAAATTTTCTTTAAAATTACTCTCATCAGCTCCATCACTTGAATCACGTGGATCCTCATTTAAATCAATATTGAGTTTGCTCCCTCGCTCTTCAACTCTGGATTTAAATCTCACACATAATCGTATAAGAGCCTTCTTTTTTAAATACCCAACCAATTTTTTCACTTGTGGATCGTTCGAGATAAAAACTGGTGTAGATTCTAAGTTACTAACCAAAGCACTAGGTAGATAACTGAATTCTACATCAACCGTACTCGTTTCTACTTCGTAGTTTTCGGAAACCATCATCTTTAGTTCTTCAAGAGTACTAGTGGATTCCAAAGTAAGTAATCTACCATGTTTTTCATGATCAACAATAAATCTCCATTCGTTGTTTCCAAAGGATCTCCAAACACCACACGTCACGTAAATCTCTAGCATATTAATCTATGATACAAAAAAATAAAATAAAAACTTTTTAAAAAAGAATTCATACATATCAATTTGTGGTAAAGCAAAGAACAAATTCGATAAACTCCCCAGAACACGTTTGAAAAATGTATAATACTTTGCAGAGATGTGAAAAAGAAGAAAGGGAAGAAGACGGCGTGGAGAAACAGAGATAAAAGGGGAGATCGCGATTCTCTTATTTTCCGCAGAAGGCACGTTCTAAAACTCGCAGAACATTAGATTAGGCAGAAAATATATTCTACGCCGTCGTGGAACACTTAGAACCCGTAGAATACACGTTCTACAATTCGCAGAATATATAGATTAGACAGAATATGTATTCTAAAACTCGCAGAACGTAACTAGAGTGTAGAATATGTATTCTACCATCCGTAGAAAGAATAAAAAAAGATTTTCTAAATATTTTTTCTTACGTTTTTGGAATTATTGAAAATTTCTATTTCCTTAAATATATTTATTTTCCTTTTTAAGAATTAAATTGGTATTAAAACAATTTTTAAAAATAAATAAGATATGAAAATATATGATTTTAAGGGTAATTTTGTCAAAATTGTGCCTAAAAAATTAAAGGTGTAGATGGACAAGAGTGTAGAAAAAGTATTCTTTATTTCCAATTCTCCCTAAAAACAACACTAGAGACTACCAAAAATACAACTTAGCTACTTAATGGAAGCAAAAAAAGATACTAAAAAGGTATATAACGACGAGACAAGAACCAGGAAGCATTGACTAGCCCCAAGAAGATAGAGGGAAGCCTCGCATACCCGAACAACGAACGGCGGCAATAGGAAAGGTAGTGCCAAGAAAAACCGGACCTAATAACCAGCTTTGCCGAGAAAAACCATCGAGATTAAGAAGAGGAAAAACCCCGGATTTCACTCCAATCCTCCGAGCGCAAAAGGACACGTAAGACCACATCACAAAACCAAAGCGAGGAGGCGACAACCAGAACTTGAAACACCTGTAACAATCTTAGAGAACCCCAGAAGCCAAACAAAGCTGTTAAACCTTATCACGACAATGATCCAAGAAACACAACCAATCTATCTAACAGAGTTACAAAACTAACAACGACCAAAGCAGAGCGGAACTTGGAGGGAGAGCACTGAAGACGACGCTAATCACCACACGAGATTTATAGAAGAGAAAGGCACACCGCGCAAAGAGACAAACCCCAACAGAAGACCCTCAACCAAGCTCACAAACCCCAACAAGAGTAAATAAGCTGTCAGAAACCAAGACGTATTAAAGGTTTTCTGTTATTTAATCAATATGTGGAGGCTACATATTTATATAAGTCATTAAACCTAAGTATGTGCGAGATAAAAGACTAAACTACCCATTACACAAGTATATACGAATATATCGTTAACACCCCCCCTCAAGATGGAGCATGAAGATCACAAATGCCCATCTTGAACTTGAAATTCTCAAATTCTGCACTGCCGAGTGCCTTTGTCATAATGTCCGCGAGCTGAGTCTTCGTAGAAACATGTTGTGTAGCTATTGTACCATCCTTGATGGCGTCACGAACAAAATGACAATCATTCTCAATGTGTTTTGTCCGTTCGTGGAAAACCGGGTTCGTAGCAAGATGGATCGCAGCCTGACTATCGCAATGAAGAGTGATTGGAGCCGAGTGATCAATGCCAAGGCTCAAGAGAAGACGCTTAATCCACTTCAGCTCACGAACCGTATATTGCATCGCTCTATATTCGGCCTCGGCGGAAGAACAAGAGACCACATGTTGTAGTTTCGTCTTCCACGAGATCGGAGAGTGACCAAGCTGAATGAAATAACCAGTGAGAGAACGACGGGTGAGAGGACAGCCGGCCCAATCAGAATCACACCAAGCCGTCACGGTCAAAGAAGAATCGGCACGAAGAAGAATCCCTTGTCCCGGATTGTTCTTCAGAAAACGAACCACGCGAAGAGCGGCATCCCAATGAACGGTCTTCGGTTGTTGCATAAAACGCGTCAAGATATGAATGGCATACGAAATATCAGGCCTAGTGACAGCAAGATAAATCAAACGACCAACCAATCGACGATAACGGGCCGGTGCGGGAAAATCTTCACCTGTAGCTAGGGCCAAGCGATGATTCTGTTCGATGGGAAATGCCACCGGTCGTGCACCAAGAAGACCCACTTCCGAGATAATGTCAAGTGTATACTTACGTTGACATAAGAAAATGCCAGAAGGACTCCTCGCAACCTCAATACCCAAGAAATACTTGAGCACTCCCAAGTCTTTCATCCGAAAACAAGAGCTAAGATAGCTTTTGAAGGCTGTGATTAATGCACAAGAACTTCCGGAGATCACCAAATCGTCAACATAAACCAGCACATACATCTGTTCATTATCACGATGGAATGTGAAAAGAGAGTAATCGGAGCGGATTTGAGTAAAACCATAGTCTAATAAGGCGGTAGTGAGCTTCTCAAACCAACATCGAGGTGCTTGTCGTAAACCATAGAGAGATTTGTGAAGACGACAAACCTGGGATGGATCTGATGTCCGAAATCCAGGTGGAAGTTTCATAAAAACCTCTTCATCCAAATCGCCATGAAGAAACGCATTGTGGACATCCATTTGGTGGACCTCCCAATTCTTAGCAGCACTAACCTCAAGACATATTCGCACTGTCGTCATTTTCGCAACAGGCGCAAAAGTTTCACCAAAATCTTCTCCTTCAATCTGTTTGTTCCCAAGGACAACCAAACGTGCTTTCTACCTCTCGATAGTGCCGTCAGATTTGTATTTGATAGTAAAGACCCACTTACACCCAATCGCTGTTTTTCCCAGAGGTAATTGTTCAATGGTCCATGTCTGATTCTCATCTAGAGCTTTGATCTCGTCTTTCATAGCGTTCCGGAAACGTTCATCTTGAACAGCCTGAGAGTATGATTTCGGAATCATTGTGCTTGAAATGGCATGGAGATAAGCACAATGAGATTCTGAAAAATGAGAACTAGAGAGATAATGATCAATTGGATAAGCAGAGGAACCATTCGAATCATGAAGAGTGTCATCGATTTCTCCCTGGACCGTATGGAGTACGTAATCCAGAAGTTTTTGTGGAAGTTTCTTTTCACGTTTTCCACGCCCAAGGTCAACGGAATCAGCCAGCATAAGGGAATCTGCGTTCGCAAGCGGTGATGACCCATGGGAAGAAGGTATTTCCAAGCCGACAGGAGACACACATGTGGTGTCACTCGGTATTGGAAGGAAATCAGAGGACACGGTCTGATCCGTAAGAACAGGAGACACAATCTCAACTGTGGTGGAAGTCGAGGGTGCCTCGGCAATAGGATTTCCATCAACTTCATCATCCTCGAAGGAAACTGGGCGAAGAGATGGAGCGGGAGCAGGCGATACAATATCAGAACGAGCAGCCACCATAAGCGAAGAATACGGGAATTGATCCTCACAAAAAATGACATCGCGAGAGACGGAGATTTTCTTTGTCTCCAAGTCATATACACGCCAGCCCTTTTTCCCGAAAGGATATCCCAAGAAGATCGACTTTTTGCTTCTTGTAGCAAATTTGTCCCCTCCGTGTTGTTGGTTGTGGACGTAACACAAGCATCCGAAAACTCGGAGATGAGACAATGGAGGAGGTCGATTATAGAGTAACTCAAATGGTGTTTTGCCACCAAGAGTGACTGTAGGAGTGCGATTGATGACGTACCCAGCTGCTAAAACGCATTGTCCCCAGAATTCAAGAGGAAGAGAAGCTTGAAAACGAAGAGCACGCCCAACATTAAGTATATGGCGATGCTTTCTCTCGACTCGACCGTTTTGCTGTGGTGTTCCAACGCAAGAGGTTTCGTGTAGAATGCCATGTTCGCGGAAGAAACCACAAAGGCAAATAAACTCTGTCCCGTTATCACTACGGATCGTTTTGACCTGTTTCCCGAATTGACGTTCAACCATGGCAATAAAATTCTTTTAACTCATCGGTGCTTGCTGTTTATCGGGTAACAAGTAGATCCATAAAGCGCGTGAATAATCATCCAGGATGGTCAAAAAATATCGAGAGCCACACATAGCAGGGGTCCGATAGGGTACCCAAAGATCACAATGCACAACTTCAAAAACATCCTTTGTTTTATTTGAACTCAACGGAAAAGAATCACGAGACTGTTTTGCGCGGATACAAACTTCACACGCCTTTGAATCAAAAGTACTAGAACTACTTAAATCAGAAATAGATAAAAAATCCATTGCTTTAGATGCTGGGTGCCCCAAACGTCTGTGCCATATATCCAACGTTGTCTTGTGAGACATATGCATTGCCGCGGCAACATCCATACTTCTAAAGAAATACAGTCCATGTTCCTCCTCACCCGCTCCAATCAGCGTCCTCATAATGCGGTCCTGAATAATGCACAACTTATCAGTGATCTGAAAAACGCAGGCCCGATCACGATTCAATTGAGAAACAGAAATTAAATGACACTTCAAGCCATCAACAAAGAGCACGTTCTGAAGACTGAGATCAGAACCCAACTGTACTAATCCCTGTTTCGTAGACGTGGTGAATCTACCATCCGGCAACTTGATCGGAATAGGTGGCGTATCAGAAATTTCAGACATTGTGCGAAGAGAACCAGTCATGTGGTTTGAGGCACCAGTATCGATAATCCAGGAAGAAATAGAAATCATACCAGTGAGCTTTGGAGAGGCAAGTTGTTCGCGTTCACTCAGCATCCGAACCAGATGCTGCCACTGTGAGTCACTTAATCCGCTAATTCCAATTCGATCAGCTCCGGTGAAAGTAGCGTGAGCTGATGCAGCAGGAGCAGCCTCGACGGCATTGACGCGAGGAGGATATGCCCCTCGTCCACGTCCCAAAGCCTGTTGTGGTGGTGGTGATGGACCAGTTGCAGAGCGCGTCGTACCGCGATCTCCATACCAAGCTGGGTAACCTAATTTGCGAAAGCAAACGTCGGCCAGATGACCCTTTTTGCCACAGTAGGTACACACAGGACGAGGAAGGCCTTTGTTTTGTTCCGAAAAATTTGGTTTTTGAGGCAATGCTTGAACAGCAAAGCTCATCTCCTCTGTCTTTGTAGCGAGAAGACGACTCGTAATTTTTGACTCCTCATCCTGTTGTAACACTTGGTACGCTTCATCCAAAGATGGTAGAGGATCACGAGATAGTAACGAAGATTTCACAGCTCCATAGACGGTCTCGTCGAGCCCCATTAGGAAGTGATGAAGTTTGTCTTCCTCACGTTCTTTGGCAAGCTCTTCCATCGTCTTAGCACGCTGATAATCTGCAAGACTTTTCCATAATTGGGTCAACTTTCCATAGTACTCTTGCATCGGAAGTCCCTTTTGATGACAATTTGCAAGTTCCGTCTTGAGACGTTGAACGCGTTGTCCATTCCGAACAGAGAAACGACGTTGAATATGCGTCCACAGATCTGCAGCTATTTCATGAGTGGTTAAAGAAGTACGAAGAGTTTCATCAATCGTCAATTTTAACCACGAAATCACCATGGCGTTGTTCGCCCACCAGTCTTCAAGGTCTCCGGAATTTGCAGCAGGTTCAGGTATGGTACCGTCGACAAATCCAAATTTCTTTCTTGCCTTAAGTGCAAGACGAACGTTCGTAGCCCATTCATCGTAATTGGGTCCACGAAGTAGAGGTTGGGAAATCACGCTACCAGGATTATCACCAGACGACAAATCATACGGATCGATAGTTCGTCGTGTGTTACGAGCCAAGGCAGCAACGATGGTGGAATTATCTTCCGTCATAGTGAAGAGACTCTAAACGACAGAGGGATCGAATTAGAGAAGGTCAAAGAGAAGAAGAGAATAAGCAATCAGAACTCGGCAAAGAAAAAGCCCTAGGATCGATGATAGTCGAAATTTCGTATGATTCGGCTATCTCTCTGATACCATGTCAGAAACCAAGACGTATTAAAGGTTTTCTGTTATTTAATCAATATGTGGAGGCTACATATTTATATAAGTCATTAAACCTAAGTATGTGCGAGATAAAAGACTAAACTACCCATTACACAAGTATATACGAATATATCGTTAACATAAGCTTCATCAGAATATCAAACAAAGGACTGAAAATGAAGCAATCCAAAAAGCTCTGGACCCACACGGCGAGGATAAGGGAAAATGACGAAGAACCACACCAAAAGAACTCTAGTTTGTATCAAATTAAAAAAAAAAACTCAATTTTAGAATCTTATAAAGAGGTGTCCGAATAAAGTATGATCCACACGTCTCGTGTTCCGTCCGAATCAATTAGATGATGACACCCCAAGGCTTTCTAGTCAATCATGTGATTAACCTCGGCTAATGACCTAACCATAAACTAAAAACAATTTATATCGATTTGTATACGAAATAAAGTAGAATAAATAAACAGTCTATTTCAAAAACTATTCGGATTTCTTCAAAAAATATTTAAATTCTAAAATTGATAACCCGCATAATTATGATCTATATAATTTGATTTTAAAATTAAACACTCGTTTAGTTATTCAAAAATTAAATTCACAATTAAAAAAATTCAAAATTGATCTAGAACATCCATAAATAATCTCCCTAAATGAATGAGACAGTTCAAGAATCAAATTTCAAAGTTTATATAACTTAAAACTGAATCTAATTGATAAAATTAATATTTTCTAATTTGATATATTTTATGAATCTTATATAGATTTAATAGTTTACATTTTTTTATTTTCTAGTTTCTATGTTTTTCCTACTTTAATTTTTTCAATTTTATTAGTTTCTATTTTCTTAAAATACAATTTCATTTCCTTTTTTATTGTTTAAAAATATATTATTATATTGGCACATGTCACGATCTAAATTAATGATGATACATATTACGATATCGTGAGTTATAATTATTTTACTTGTCACGCTCGCTTACCTTGAACGATTCAATTTTATATAATAAGATAACTTTTGTGATGAAACATATACTCCATATGTTTCACAAAGAGTGTTATTCTGACACATTTCACACATATTAAGAAAACTATTAAAAGTTTTATATTATGTTTTATTAATACATTAAACAGTTTTTCTCTCTCCAATTAATACATTAAAATAACATGGTTAAAACTGGAATTATATTCAAAATTCTGCATTGAAAATGTAAAACGACATTCTTTGTAAAACAAAAATAAAATTTTAAAACAACAGTCTTTAAACGGAATGAGTAATTGAAACAATAAAACGGGTATTATGACCGGTATCAAGACGAATTTTCTCTGCAATGCAAGCAAACTAGTATCAATTCCTCTTCTACTTGTACGATATAGCTTTTTGATTCAAGGAATTTAAACCCTAATATTAAAAGGCTATTACGTTAAAGCCCAAGTACACTTGATTAGGCCCAAGTTGTCGTGGATAGGTCCGGGACTAAGTTCTTAATTTTGTTTGCATGTCTTTCTTTATCTTTCTTTTCTCCGACTAAGTGTTTAAATCTTTCTTTACCTTTTTTTTTAACTAAAACTTTTATCACCTGACTAGTTGATGTAGCGGAAGCTAGATAGATATAAAGATATTCGTTTAGTCTAAGAGTCTCTGAATAAACCAAAATTTTTTGAACTCGTTGAAATCTCTAAAGATCTAGCCAAAAACAATGATTGAGAATACTCTTCTCAGTGTTTATCAAAAGCTATTTTATAAAATATCAATATCAATAACAACTGAATAAAACCATAGGCCTAAAAGCTATTTATAAGAAAATCTAGAAAATCCTCAAACCTAATTCTAATTAAAATATGAAAACTGTTAAAATGTATAAAAAAGAAATAATATATATTTATCTTAATATTTCTAATTATGCGCTGCATCACTAATCTATTGAGAGTGAGTGTAGTCATCGAATAAATCATTCACCAAAAATTTTAATAGATCTAAAGCATGGACACTATTTTCGAAATGATCAAATGAGAGTGATTAAATAATTCTACGAGAAATTGATCTAAATCTAAATCTACAAGATAACTCCTCAACAAGTAGGAACTTCTAATCCACTACTATTTGGTTTCTTTACCTTTATCAAATATCAACACTTTAGTCTTCTTTTTTTTCATCTAGTCATTTAATATTGTACAACTTTATTTATGACCTTTTGCAATTTGGAACGTGGGCTGCTAGTTTGTACAAATTGCAAATTTTTATAGGAAAAAATGATGAGGGGTCTTCTTTTGCGTAATTATAGAATTTGCTTTCGGCTCTTTTTCGTTGGAGAATAGAGTAGGAATCAGTGTCTAATGAAACAGGTGAAAGTTAATATTTTTTACTTCGTACAAGTTAATATTGACCCAGCTTTATGTGCATGTTATCTATATATANTAAGAAAACAAAACAAAACTTAAGAGTAAACAATATACATTTCTTAAGCTAATAGAGACAAATCCATTAACAATAATACTAATAAAACTAAAATAATATTATACCAAATTTTTTAAAAACAAAATTGTGTTCACGTCCGCGTGTAGCGCGGATCACACACTAGTATAATATAATCAAAGACCATGCTGATATTTTTTAACTTAAAGGCTCTTTAATTAATATTTTGCATGCTTGGAGCCATTATCTTTGATCATTACTTTGCAGTTTCCACCAAAACCTACAAAATAAATTGAATTTCGTTTTCACCTTTTTACTTTCCACGAAATTTTTAACTGTTTTGTTTTATTTTTTTCTTAAATCGGTTGGAACAAAGTTCATATGGAAAAAAAGTTACCACTACACTAGTTAGTCTACTACCTTCATTGTAGTTATACTTATATGCTTATCATAAACAGTAGAATTTAAAGTGCCTTCAATTATATATAGTACGTTTGGATTTTCTCATCGAACATATTTTATTCTATCTATATATCTTAAGTGCATTATTTTTTATTTTTCTTACAAAGCATTCATATTTTTATCATTTATGATGTAAGATATGTGCTTATATCCCTAGGTCTTTTTTTTGTTTTGTTAAGAGTTGCTTGTATGTGGAAAATATATACTTGTAAAGAACTGTTTGAGCTATAAAAGGACGTGATATATCAGTTTTACGAAACCTCCCCAATCCCCAACTCTCTCTCAAACCCAAATTTCTTTAGACCTAAATGGGTTTATATATAGGTTAGCCATCTCTTCCTAAAGTAATCCTGAAATTACATGTGGAGGCCAGTAAATCATTTAATCCGAATAATAAACGATTTATATAATCCAGATAAAAAGATAATTTTTATCAAAAGTCTTGTTCTTAAAGTTGCATGAGTGTTCACACCTACCGTACCTATAAAGCGATGTATTTTAAATTAATCACTGCTCTTTCCTCTTTTCTTTTTTACAATACAATTTTATCTAGATATGAACATTAATTGATATCTGTTACTTAATTAATTTAAATTTGTTCGCTCTGAAAAAATATGTATATATGATTTTCGATAAGATAATACTCATAATAGGTATCATAATTCTTGTAGCTACAGGTTGAATCTCAGGTATCATGTATCAATTGTTTTTAACTACACGCTCTGCCTCTAAATTACTATTTCATTCGTACATGATCCAAATTAAACCGTAAACTCATTCTTAAGAATTAATGATGATAATTAGTTTGATAAAATATAGAAGACTATTAAAATTTAAATTGAATTCTACTGATAATTACAATTAAATCTAATAAATTTAGTAGTAAATATATCTAATTCGTGTATGAGTATCAAAGCCATATGTTGAAAAGAGTATCAAAGTCATTAAATGTTCAATGCCAACTACGCCTATGTCCTTAGCCAAAATTAGGCAGCCGAGAGAGGTTGGACCCATGCTTTTGAAACATATATATATTGTTTACTCATGTATTGTTTTTCTTGTCATGAGGTATTTTATTTTAATATAAACTGTATATGCCACAGAAAACAAACTTGTTTAATCTCATCCGAAAATTTTCACAAAAGTTCACACACATTCATGGAGATACTAAGTTTTTTCAACTATAATGTCGAAAATTCTGGGTGTAACGTATATCTAATTAATAATAGGAAAGAGAGAGTAGAGGAACGTGGCGAACACATACTAAAAGAGTCTCAAGCACATACAGATGTCAGGTTCTGAGAAACATACTTGTTAATTTGGTGTACAATCATGTGCTCACTTTAAATTGTTTTACATTTTTTCAAACTTCAAAGTCTTTAACCTTTTTGGTTATTTCAAATTGTCCCACCATTTCTGAAAAGTCACAATCTTCTTCATAAACCATTTACGATCGACTAACTCAATGAATATGCCAATACAAGCGCGCGTGACTGTCTTGATTCCAGTGGCATGAGTGTTTCTTCAAAAATCCACATCGACGCTTACTTTCTTTCTAAAATGGTTCAAATATGTGTTTTCTTCGCCTCTCGGACCTATAAAACCATATTATTGAGTGACCACAACTTGGTTGAAATTTTAAATAGTTTCGTGATATATTTGTTTCTCACTAGATTTAAAACGGGAATTACCAGTAAAACCACGCATTAACAAATTCAGATGAGTGGTGTTATATGTCGGTGATATTATTTGTTGCCTTTGGATTCTACCTAAGTCTTTTGTTGCGCTGCGGCACGTAATTTCTCGGTCATTATTTTATGCGGTCTCGTTCATAAGTCATTAAAAAAAAAACCCTGTTATCACGACCCCTGTTAAGTCATCATCAATTAACTAATATTTAATTATAAAATTTAAGTTAAAAACCCCTTTAAGAAATTTCTGTTCCATTAGGGGTTCTTAAAAAAAAAAATTTTAATAATTTTGTTTTATTTTAAATAGAGTTTATTTTTTTAATTAAACATAGTTGACATAAAAACATAACATTTTAAACATAGATTTTGAAATGAGATCCTCATGTGCACTTCCGTTTCCAAAATTATAAACATACTATATTTTATAAAACCAGAATTATATTGCATTTCATGAATTTTAAAACATACAAAATATTGTCGAAACTTCAGGAAGAACAAGTTTAGAATTTTAGAATCTTAAAAAATAAAATTAATATGTAAAGATTCTAATTCATTAATATGTAAAAAAAAGTTTAGAGTTTTAAAGTTGAAATTAAGAAAAACTTTTTTTTAAAAAAAAGGTAATAATTTTTTTTTAAGTTAAAGTTAAGAAAAAGTAAAAAAAAAATCTGGCAAAAAAAATAATCCGGCGAATTAGGGTTGACACGTGGCTAAGAACAATTTAATAACACCTTTAAGAACCGGTTCTTAAAACTCTTGTTTAAGAACCGGTTCTTAAACTGTTCATAATTTATTTATTTTTTTTTATTAAGAACCTCATCAAAAACTCCCGATAATGATTCTCTAACAATCCAAATTGCATGCCACTAACTCGTATATATACTTTAACACTACGTACACTTTACAAATTGATATAACACAATGTATGCTTATTTGTTTTTTTTTTTATCAAACTTATATGCGTATGTGATTGTTTTCTTAAATAGATAATTTTGAATGTTTGACGAATCTTCTAAGGTGCATAAGTACTAGTCATTGATAATGCTTATGAAAGGACCATAAGACCTAATATTTCTCTAAACATATATATAGCACATATTATTTTCAGTAACCAAATGTCATTAACTCGACTGGAAAAATATCTTAGGTAAAGTCTAGAGGTTACAGTATCAAATGACGCTTGAAACGGAACTAATATTAGATGATTGGGTTCCGAGTCTGGTGGATTACGGGTTTCGATCCAGAACCTCTTGGTAATCCAGAAAAAAAGACTGTAATATTCCTTTAAAATATATATATGGAAAAAAAAATACAACACAAAAGGACCACATTTGGCTATAAAAACGAAGTCCTTCTATGACTATATTCCAAGAACAAGAAGAAGCACAGAAAGAGAAAAGCTTTTATAATTGAGAGACCAACAAGAGAGAAAAATGGCTAAGGCTTATTCAACACGTGTCCTCACGTTTCTGATGTTGATCTCGTTAATGGCGGTGGCACTGAACCTTCTGTCCACCGTAGAGGCACAGAATAAGAAAAAGCTGAGGAGAGATGTTCCTGTAGTGAAAGGTCTCTCATGGAGCTTTTACAAGAGAGCATGTCCCAAAGTAGAAAAAATCATCAGAAAAGAGCTCAAGAAAGTCTTCAAGAGGGATATTGGTTTAGCCGCAGCCATCCTTCGTATTCATTTCCATGACTGTTTCGTTCAGGTCTATCATCTTTTTTCCTTCTTTTCTCTTTATTTTTTTTCGGGTATCAAAACAAGAGAGAAACATAAATTTGATGTTCTTTAAGCCTAATCTAGAAATGTGAATTAACATAATTTTTCAAAGAGACAACTTTGAGATGTTTGTATGAGGATGGATCGGATAATTTGAGTTACAGTTTTATTTTAAAGCCTAATCTTAGACTAAACAAATACCACTAAATATTTGATGTTCTTTAAGCCTAATCTAGACTATTATTTTATTTTAAAAGTTGTCACGTGCTAAAATAATTCCGACCAAAATAGCCTAAAGAAAATCATAAGAGCATCCACATTGGTAATAAAATGTGGATGTCTTTAAATATAAAATTATTAAAATTTGAGTAAAAGGAAGAAAGAGAGTGTTTTTGGTTGAAATAATGGGGTGTATTGAAATATAAAATTAATAAAATTTAAGTAGAAAGAGAAAATAGTGAGTAGTTTTGGAGAGATTGTGTCTCCGGGAAGACATAAGAGAGTGAAATTAGGAGTATGTTTAAATATAAAATTAATAAAAGTTAAGTGAAATGATGAAAGAGAAGGTATGAAGTTGAGTAAAAGGATGAGAGAGTGTATTTTTAATATTTTTTTATCTGTGAGACATCACATTTTATGTGCAATGTGGATGGTCTAAAGGTTGTCAACTTGTCAGGTTCTTTCTTCTCTTCTTTTAAAAAGAAAGGTTGTCTTAGTGTAGTGTAACACCATCCGCATTGGACATGAGAAAACATATGTCTTCCGCTTTTAAAAAAAAAAAAAAAAAACACGACGAATCACGTCGCGACACGTCATTAACTTTTTGAGAAGATATATGTCTTCCGGAAGACACAAGTCTCGGATGCTGATAGTCTTGTAATTTTTGTTTGACAATAGTATAAACACTACTCCCTCTGGNAATAAAAGTTAAGTGAAATGATGAAAGAGAAGGTATGAAGTTGAGTAAAAGGATGAGAGAGTGTATTTTTAATATTTTTTTATCTGTGAGACATCACATTTTATGTGCAATGTGGATGGTCTAAAGGTTGTCAACTTGTCAGGTTCTTTCTTCTCTTCTTTTAAAAAGAAAGGTTGTCTTAGTGTAGTGTAACACCATCCGCATTGGACATGAGAAAACATACGTCTTCCGCTTTAAAAAAAAAAAAAAAAACACGACAAATCACGTCGCGACACGTCATTAACTTTTTGAGAAGATATATGTCTTCCGGAAGACACAAGTCTCGGATGCTGATAGTCTTGTAATTTTTGTTTGACAATAGTATAAACACTACTCCCTCTGGTTTTTTATATAAGGGGTTTTTCCTAAAAGCACCAAAATTAAAAAAATTTTTTTTTTTTTTTTGAAACATTAAACATTATCATAACAGTATTTAGTTATCCAATTAGATAGAATAGTATTAATGTTTTATGATAATACCAAGACTATTAATGAGTATAATTAATTAAATTTTGTCTAAAAATGTGAGAAACTCTTATAAAAAAACAAAACAAAATATCTAAAACCCCTTATAAAAAAACAGAAAGACTACTTAAATGACCAATCATCGAATTGTATTGTTGAATGAATTTTTAATACATGCACTAGGATAGACTTGAATATAGTAGGACGTGTCGCATTAATTACTATTCACCCGCTTTTCGTGGGTTCGTTGAGTCTCTTTTAATGAACGTCAGTATATAAATAAATGAATATCGAACCAACGGTCAACACATAAATATAAAAAATATGTTTTTTTATTTTTTTGGATAAAATATAATAGGAGATGACCAATATCAATCTATTTGTATAAAATATCTTCTTTTTCAAAAACCTGTGTATTAAATATCTATGTATCTATTTAGATTATTTATGTATTTATTATATACAATATTAGATATTCCTCTAGACAAATACTAATCAGATATTTTTAGTGTTACTCGCAACACCTTTTATGGAAGCCTGACATAATCTGATCAGAAAAAATAATTTTCTAGGAAAATCTTGAATATATATTTGTTCATTTATTGCTTTTATTATGAGAAATAAAAATAATTATATATTTTTTAAAAAATCAGGGATGTGAAGGATCAGTGCTGCTAGATGGATCAGCGAGTGGACCAGGAGAACAATCATCGATCCCGAATCTGACACTACGTCAAGCCGCCTTTGTCGTCATCAATAACCTTCGTGCTCTCGTCCAGAAACAGTGCGGTCAAGTCGTCTCTTGCTCAGACATCCTCGCTCTAGCCGCCCGTGACTCCGTCGTCCTTGTAAACCATCTCTCTCTCTCTCTTCAATCAAAACTCTATTTATGTTTTTTTTTTTATACTATATGTTACGCACATTTTCATATTTAAATCATGAAAAATTACGGCAACTTTAGTATAAACCATTACGGTATATTCTAATTGACAATTTCTCTTAACCAATGTAGTCGGGAGGGCCAGACTATGCTGTGCCACTTGGCCGACGAGACTCACTAGCGTTCGCGAGTCAGGACACGACCTTAGCTAACTTACCGCCACCGTTCTTTAACGCGAGCCAGCTCATCACCGACTTCGCCAATAGAAACCTCAACATCACCGACTTAGTTGCGCTTTCCGGAGGTCACACCATCGGAATTGCGCATTGTCCGTCTTTTACGGACCGGCTCTACCCGAACCAAGACCCAACCATGAACAAGTTCTTCGCCAACACCCTCAAACGCACGTGCCCCACCGCGAACTCTAGCAACACGCAAGTTAATGATATAAGGAGCCCTGACGTTTTCGACAACAAGTACTATGTTGATCTCATGAACCGACAAGGGCTGTTCACTTCCGACCAGGACCTGTTCGTGGACAAGAGGACACGTGGTATTGTGGAGAGCTTTGCGATCGATCAGGATCTGTTTTTTGATCATTTCACGGTGGCAATGATCAAGATGGGTCAGATGAGTGTCCTGACGGGGTCACAAGGAGAGATTCGTTCAAACTGTTCAGCAAGAAACACCGAAAGTTTCATGTCTGTTTTGGAAGCGGGAATAGTCGAGGAAGCACTTTCCATGATATAATAAATAAACCATCAATCTCGACTTGTGGAATGCTTAAGACTATCGGATAAATAAGAGCGTTTCTTCATCTTAACTTTGTTTTCTAGTTCAAGCACTTATGGTTTGTCTATCTGATCTGATCTGATCTGAATAAAGAGTGTTGCTCCATCTTACAGTATATATCATAACAATCTGAGGGACTGGCATGACCAAAATGGAACCGTAACCGTATTTCGGACCGAACTGTACCGTTTTCAAACCGTAATCGTGTCAGACGGTTAAAAACCGTAACCGTTAACCGTAAAAATATATTAGTTATGGTTAAAAAAATTATTAACCGTAACCGTTAATTAACCGTAACCGTATCAAAACCGTTGGTTAACTGCAAGGTTAAACCGTAAAATTTTAACCGTAACCGTTTTAAAAATAAAATTATATATACTAATAATTATAATTAGTTCTGTAAAATTAAAAATTCAAAGAAAATTATATATAATCAATTTATCAATAGCAAATGCAAATCTAACAAATAAAAATATTAATTAAAACTTAAATGTGCTAGACTAATTAATATTTTTCTAACAAATATAAAAAATATTTTAACAAAACAGTTTTATGAAGAAATATACTCCCTCTGTTTCACAATGTTTGATTTTCTGAATATTGCACATGAAATAAGAAGCAATAAATGCTCAATTATTTGTTGTTTTATTTCTATAAAAGAGTTTATTATCTTCTTCTCGATAATATTTTTCTCTCACGTTCTTAACAAAAAATCATCAATAACCATAAGAGATTTAAGCAAAACAAGAAAAAATACATAGAAAAACAAAAGAAAAATATAAACAAACCAACAAAAAATTAGAAAAAGAATATTAATAAATTTTTTTTTTTATTATTCTAGTTTATCAAATTTATAATTATTTAATTATAAATCATGACATTAACCATTTATTGTCATCAGGTAACCGTAACCGTATCTAACCGTAACCGTATTAACCGGACTCGTATTTAACCATAACCGTTTTAACCGTATATTAAACGGTTAAGGTTAAAGTTAAAAAAAAATCTAACCGTAACCGGTGGTTAAATAACCTTAACCGCATTAACCGTAATCGTGGTCATGGGAGAAACACACTTGTTATAGAAGAATTATTATTTTTTTTTTTGTAGAAGAAAAAAACATTTATGTGATTAACTATAGTCTATATATAGCAAAACTGTAGATTTAATACCATGATACTACTAAATTATTATTTTTTTTTTTGTAGAAGAAAAAAACATTTATGTGATTAACTATAGTCTATATATAGCAAAACTGTAGATTTAATACCATGATACTACTACAAGACTGTTGATAGTCGGTGTAGATCCGAACAAGGTAAAAGGGTAAAAGACTAGTCTATAGGAATTTTAACGGGCTGAAATAGTCTATATAAATTGGGCCCATTAAGACTTAGTAACCCATAACTAAAGCCCAAGTTTTGGTAATCTTTTGCTTCAGGGTCAACGGTTTAATGTCACCTCCTTCTTCCCTCCCACTACTTTAACGAATTAATCGGCAGGGAAGTGAGAGGGAAAGAGAAAGAGAGAAAGAGAGAAAGAGAGAAAGAGAGAGATCTGTTGTAAACTAGCTATGAGCAAGCTTAATTTCGTCTACAGTCTCCTATTTTCGACGGCGATCTGCTTTTTCCTTCCCCCGATCGCCGCTAGAGGCGGCCACTCCGACTATATCCAGCCAGGTCCGCCGCAAAAAATCTATAGTTTCTGTCTCGAATATTGATTACTTCGTCGTTAATTGCGCTTGATTTGAATTTGGCATTAAAAGAAGAAGAGAAACTAATTTGGTGTTGAGTTTTAACTATTTATCTCTTCGAAGATCACATTTACGGTCCAGATACTAGTTGAGGTTTATGCATAACTTGTTTCTGAAGATCCAGTGACTTGGTTAACCTGGAATTTGTGTATTGATTTTGTTTAGATGATGGAAATTATAGTTTTCATGGTACTGCGAGGCATTTATTTGCCCAAGAACAGCCTCGACCGAGGTAATGTCGTTTTGGGGGATTCAAGCTGTTACTGGGATGTTCTTACGATCTGCGTAATGATAACTGTGTTTTCATTGCTCAAAGTTTGGAATTAGCTCGAGGATACATGACGAATGATGATCTTGAGAAAGCAATAAAGGATTTCACCAAGAGATGCAGCAAGATCTCAAGATTATACAGGTAATTACTTGGCTGGCACTTGGTAGAAGAAAAACTTATGTGCCCAGCCCAGTACGGAAAAAATCAGTATCTGGCTTTTTCCCAGAGTCAGTATTCTTGATTTTGATATGAATTTTTTATGGTGTTGTTGATTTTGTTCTTCATTTCTCTCTTTGAGGGTTTTCTGGAACGTGCTTTCAGCATCGGAAATAGTGTCAATGGCTTTCCTTTGGTAATGCACTCTTAGCTATCAAAGTTGAATCTTCTTGTTTTACAGAGTGCATCTTAGGGTCACTATCGATAATGCCTTGTTTTGGTTGTATGTGGCTTTGCCTTTTTTAGTGGGTCATAGAGATTTCAGACAGGCCTGGAGAGTTAGAAGCTGAACCTGCATTCAAGGTTAAAAATCTGCTTAATTATCTATGCCTATACATGCAATCTTTGAGATATTTTATTGCCAGTTATGATTTTTGCTGCTTAAAGCCTGGATGACTCATTTATGCTTTAATAATTTGATTGGATACCTTCCTGATAACTGGCTGGTAGTGCTTTTATTTTCTTGGAATCTAAATAGTTGAATAAACTGGTCACGCAGTACATTGGGAATGTACATGGTGATGAACCTGTAGGGCGTGAGCTCTTATTACGTCTTGCAAACTGGATTTGTGATAACTATGGGAAGGATCCATTGGTAAGTGAGTTTTGCTTCTTTCAATAAAACTGCCAAAGAAAACTGTTGATATTATCTATCTTGGTATGCAGGCTAAAATGATTGTAGATAATGTTCACCTTCATATATTGCCATCATTGAATCCAGATGGCTTTTCAGTCAGGAAACGTAATAATGCAAACAATGTGGATCTAAATCGCGACTTCCCTGACCAGGTGACTTGTCTGATGGTGCTTTTCTCACTCATAAGTAGTATTTTCATCCATGCTCGGAGTAATCATGAATGCTGTGATTTGCATGATGGTAGTTAAATTTGGTTGGTTTTGGTTATTCATAGTCACTAGTCACGGTTAGCTTGCTTAACACATACCTAATGTTGCAGTTTTTTCCATTAAATGAAGACTTGAGTTTGAGGCAACCTGAAACTACGGCAGTTATGACTTGGCTGAGAGATATACAATTCACAGCGTCAGCTACTCTGCATGGGGTAATTTTCCTGACATTTTTCTGTAGCAGGCTTGTGGATACTATCCCGTCTCAAATTTTTTCAATTTGAAAGTGTACTTTGAAGAATCTCTGAGGAGTTTTGATTAAACATTAAGTAAAAAAATCATTCGATGTGAAGAAAATATTTGTGAAACCGTGGTTTGTAACAGGGTGCCCTGGTCGCAAATTTTCCATGGGATGGTACGGAGGATAAGAGGTGTTTGCTTCTGTTCAAAATGATTTGTACATAACGCAAAGCAAAAATTATGCAATGCAAAATTGATGTAGCTGTTCTGCACTTTTCTTGCAGGAAATACTATTATGCATGTCCTGATGATGAGACATTCCGGTTCTTGGCACGTATTTATAGCAAATCTCACCGTAATATGTCTTTGAGCAAAGAATTTGATGAAGGAATCACAAATGGAGCATCCTGGTATCACATCCGCTCCACTTCCTCTGTCTTCTCCTACAAATGAGTTTCTTGGTTAATGCTTTAAGCAAAACGCTCTACAGGTACCCAATTTATGGTGGTATGCAGGACTGGAATTATATACATGGAGGATGCTTTGAATTGACTGTGGAAATAAGTGACAACAAGTGGCCTCGTGCCTCAGAGGTCTAATCTTATATTCCTATGTGTTAACTGTTTCTCCGTACATTGTAGTTAGAAGCTAGCTGACAGAGTTCTCATCTCTTATTCAGCTTCCCACCATTTGGGAATACAACAGAATGAGCATGTTGAATCTTGTTGCAAGCCTAGTGAAGGTATTACCTTATTAATCTTTTTTCTTTCAGAACCCATCACTTGTTGTGTCGTTTAGATTGAGTCTCTAAACATTATTTTACATTCTTTTATATTTATATACTTTTTTTTTATCTTTTATCAATTCTTTACCTTAGACAGGAGTTCATGGACGGATCTTTTCGTTAGACCAGGGAAAGCCACTTCCTGGGCTTGTTGTGGTCAAGGGAATTAACTATACGGTATATACATATTAACCTTGTTTTCTAAAATTTCCTTTCTGATAAATCTTGTTAGTTCTTTGGTACTCAATTGTAATCCTTATGCTCTTCAGGTTAAAGCTCATCAAGCGTACGCAGACTACCACCGCTTGCTTGCACCTGGACAGAAATATGAAGGTCAGATGTTCTTTCCTCACATTCAGCATTAATGCGAGGACCAAAGCATAGAATTTAGTAACTTGCAATCTCTATTTCAATTGAATTTTTATTAGTATATGATATTAGAGTTTTTTCACTGTTATAAGCTGATAATAATAGTTATTACGAGCTCAGTGCTTAGATTCATCTTATGCTTACAAATGCAACATTTTTTCTTTATAACAGTGATCAGACCATTGTCCACTGTTATAAGCTTTTTTTTCATCTCAAATCCTTTTGTTATTTATGATTACTTTGCCTCATTTTAAGTTTCCTTTACTGATTCGCAGTCACGGCGTGGTCTCCTGGATACAAACCGAAAACAACAATTGTTTGGTTAGGTGAAAACGCTGTTACCGCTGATTTCATACTCATCCCAGAAGCAAGTTCCGGAGGCAAACTACTGAGAAGCAACTGTGACTGTAGCTGCGGTCAGCCGCTTCTAACGCACTTTTTAACAGAGACGAATAACGGAATCACGATTACGCTTGTTGTGGTTGTAGCGTTCCTGTGTTTTTTGTTGCAAAGAAGAGTGAGATTTAACCTATGGAAGCAAAGACAATCCTCTAGAAGATCAATAACAGTATGACTTATATAGGTATAATTACACGACTTTTTTACTTTAAATCCGACCCCCTTGAGCCCATTCCTCGTGTAGTTGTTGCCGATTAAACATTTTATTTGAATCATACTTTGAAAGAAAGAGTTGTACTGATGTGTTTTAGTGTGCGATCTCATCTCTTAGTACCAATTGATTTTAAGTCCATTAACCAAAAAAATAAAAGAAAAATATCTAAAGTCAAAGTGTGTTTGGGTGTCCCTATCTCTTGTGTCGTGGATCTTAAATGTCTTGTTCTACGTCACGAGTGCAACATTGTCGCCAAAATTATGTCATAAGGGAGACTAAATCTAGTAAACCTAAGAAAATTCAACCTGATTAAATGTGTTTGATTGTTTCTCTAAAGGCAAATAAAAAATGCGTTCACATAATTTCAAAGTCAAACGTAAATTAAAAGATAAAAAAACCTTTTTCAAGTACAAACCTTATACATAGCTTTCATTTAGATTTTCTTAATACTTTTATGGACATGGATTTTTTTTATCTCTTTTGCGAGCGTACTTTATTTAGAAAGTAGTCTTCTGTTTTTATTATAAAAAATCTTTCCTTTTTAAGTTGAATCATTTCGGTTTGTTTGTTTGGTCCTTCCTTTTGGGTTCCTTTATTTGTTCTTGTTACGTTTTTGGTGTAGATTTTAATTTCGTTTCCCTCTTTTGGGCTTAGACTCCGAAGTTATTTTGTAAACCGTCGATTTTGTCTCTAGAAAAAATTAGACTTTTGCCAGCTTTGTGTAACATTATGCTTTTTAATTTCAATAAAAAATTACAAGATGAAAAAAAAAAAAAAATGTTGAATCATTTCTATAATTCTATTGTAATATTCATGTTGTTGCCTTGTTGGTGATGAGATCGAGGGGAATTTTGTATATCTCTAGTAATTTCGGGACATTCAGTGCAAGATAACGGTTGACCTGGCACAACAACTGTATAATTTGTTCAGATTTTTTCATTGTCTTTGACATTTTAGCTATGGCCGCGTTGTTACGCCGTTGACTTACCGCCCATAAATATCCACATGTTCATTCCTCATTGGCCGCGACAAAACCGTTTACACCGTCACCCGAAAAGCCAATTCGTATCACACACGCGACAAACGACGAACGGCGAAATCACGCGTTTCTTTTTTATCCCTAATTCTATATATAATTTAAAATACCCAGAAACGTACAAGTTTCAATTCCCAGATTTGTTTCTTTCCATAAAAAGATTCCAAGATTTTTGTGGATAATCTTCTCTCTCAGAGAATCTTTCATTTTCACTCCCTCGAATCTTCTGGGTTTTATTTCCCTCTCAATTCTCAATTCTCAGAATCTCAATTCTCCCCAAAAAGAATGGCGATCAAGACCAAGAGTAGTCTGATTCCGAGCTGTTCTTCGCCGGATGATCTGAAACGCGTTCTGCAAACGCTAGGTTCGAGCTGGGGAGACGTAGTCGAAGATCTTGAGCGTCTTGAGGTTGTTCCGTTGAAAGGAGCCATGACGAACGAGGTTTACCAGATCAGCTGGCCTACCTTAGACGGCCAACACGTTCACCGGAAAGTCCTTGTTCGTATCTACGGAGACGGCGTTGACCTTTTCTTTAACAGAGACGACGAAATCAAAACCTTCGAGTCTTTGTCTCACCATGGTTATGGCCCTAAGCTCCTTGGCCGCTTCTCCGATGGTCGCCTTGAAGAATTCATCCACGCCAGAGTACGTTTTCTTCTTCTTCTCTCTTTCGACTCTAAGGAAGAACAGAGGAGATAGAGTTTTAGTTTAGTCGAATCAAAAGTCTTAGGCTTTATTGTTTGTGTTTCAAGAAATCTCATAATCGGAAAAATATAGAGCGAGAGATTTGTGTATATGACAGAAATCTGTTGGTTTGGTCCGTTTACCAGACTCTTTCTGCAGATGATCTCCGTATAGCTGAAACATCTGATTTAATTGCTGCTAAGCTAAGAGAGTTTCACAAGCTTGATATGCCTGGTCCGAAGAACATTCTCCTTTGGGAAAGACTCAGGTGAAGAACAGAAAAGATCACAATTTCATTTCTTTATATAGATATATATATATATATATGTAGCATCAATTTTTTTCATGCTTTCGATTTTTCAGGACTTGGCTTAAGGAAGCCAAGAACTTGTCTTCACCAATAGAGATTGATGAGTTTCGTTTGGAAGCTTTGGAAGGTGAAATCAACTTGCTGGAAGAGAGGTTGACTCGGGATGATCAAGAGATCGGTTTCTGTCACAACGATCTTCAGTATGGTAACATCATGATTGACGAAGAAACCAACGCTATTACCATCATAGTAAGCTTTTCATGAGCCGATGTTTTTTACTCTCCATCAAGAAAGTGCTCTGTTTTCATCAATCTAAATTTTTGACTGCAGGACTATGAGTACTCGAGTTTCAACCCAGTTGCTTATGACATCGCGAACCACTTCTGCGAAATGGCTGCTAATTACCATTCAGACACTCCTCATATTCTGGACTACTCTCTATATCCAGGTCCATATCCGTAAATATAAACATCTACGTTATACGTGACTCGGGGTGGTTTAGAGTCTGATTGTGTGTGTGGAATGATAAAAACAACAGGAGAAGAAGAACGGAGAAGGTTCATTAACACATATCTTGGCTCTACAGGTTTTTGTCCTCTTGAAGCATTAGTTACTTCTTCACATCTCAAGAAACTCTATAAAACCTATTTTCCTCTTTTGTTTCAGGGAATGCAACAAGTGAGGAAGAAATGGAGAAGTTGATGAGTGATGCAGAGAACTACACTTTAGCAAACCATATTTTCTGGGGATTATGGGGAATCATATCGGTTCGTTCTCTCTTTCCCTTCTTTGTCTAAACTCTTGAAATACTTTTAGCTAGAAAGTTGGAACTGCGTAGTAATCTCTAGTGTGTGTTGTTGATGCAAAGCAGGGGCATGTGAACAAGATTGAGTTCGATTACATGGAATATGCAAGGCAGAGATTTGAACAGTACTGGCTCAGAAAGCCCTTGCTTTTAAAGGATGAAGAATGATTCACATTGAAGCCAATATACAAACTGAATTTCTAAATGTTTCTGCAATTAGATAAAAAGAGAAGAAAAAGAGTTTAGGTGACTATGTTGCTATTGTTACTTTCATCAGTTTGTGTGTTTTCTTCCCTTGTAAATAGAGAGGTTTGTAAACTTTCAAAGCAGTACTAATAGATGGGTTTCTTATATATATTCATATATGCTGTCTACACATGAAGCACCAGTGGTCTAGTGGTGGAATAGTACCCTGCCACGGTACAGACCCGGGTTCGATTCCCGGCTGGTGCATTTATTTTTTTATTTATTCTTTTGCCCTTTCGGAAAACAACGGCAAAAAAACGGAAAAAAGATGGCCACTGGTGTAAAATGGCATAAATCATGGATGTAAAATGTTCTTGATTTCATTATTTATCAACTAAATTTACAATGGCAAACCAACAAAAAGAAAGATAAAAGCTATAAGAATGTGAACGATTCCCAGTGTGATGCATCAGTAACGACATGAGATTAAAACCTATCCGTAGAAAGAGAATGTCTCTTTCGCCAATACTTCATATGCAAAGATCAAACAACAACAAGCACCAAGTTCCTTTGTTTCTTATTCTTTTAAACGAGTACAGCCACAAGTTCCTCGTTTTCAATCTCTGCATCCGTAAATGTCAATGCTCGCTGAAGCTTCCTCGCAGAAAACACCTCAACTTCAGCTATGTATATCGCTGTAACTGGACGATGATCCGAGAATTGCTGTTCGGTCCGTCGGTAATGAACCAACCTCATTCCTTTTCCGTAGGATAGTATTCTGTCACACCAAGCTGGTGTTCTACGCGCCGCCTTTCCATCGTTCCCGGTGTACTCATCGGAATTCGCTTGGTACTTATAGGTCGGTGCAAAATGTGGAGTTCCTTCTGACCATCCATCAAATGCTCGACCTTTCTTGTATTCCTTTACCAGCTGCAATATAAATATATTCATTAAGAAAAAACAAAATGTGTCAAGTAGAGTAAACTCTATAGCTATGATTGTTACCTGGTCATGTTCAAGCAACTTGGACCATTCTTTCTTGGAAATGAGGTCTCTGGTTTTCTCATACGATAAATTAAGCCGGTAGTTGAGATCTCCCAACCAGATTATTCTTCTGCAAAGTTGTGAAAACAAAATAAAAAGTTAGACGAATAAAATCGATACGGGGTTTTGAGTAAAACGATTATGATGAGAAGGAAAAAAAACAGACTCGTGATCATGGATAAGCTTGGGAAGTCCAAGAGCTGAGACAGAGTGAAAGATTGTTCTTTTATGTATCTCGTGAACATCGGCATTTCTCTTGATCTGATCAACTTCTCTTTCTCCGGCCGTCAAATGCGTGCATATGAAACAGAAGAACGTCTGGTTTATCGACATACTCACAGACACAGCTCCCTGCAGACCACAAATCACTTTAAAACACACAATTTTAAAGATTTTGTAACATAAGTTTGATGAATCATCTAATCTTTTATATACCTTGTTACCAATATATCCCATGACGCCAACTCCAACCGTAGAGACGCGTACGTTTTGAATGTGTTTTCGCAGGCTTCGTTTAACCCAAATGGTCAAAAGAATCCCAACCATTTGTTTACTCACTAGCCTCACATAAGCCGGTCTCCGTTTCCTCTCCATTAGCAACTTCAGGTCCATTTCCGCTAGAGCCAATACCTCCGGCGGAATCCCCTGGCTGCTTCCGGCTACCGACTTAAACGAACTGTAAGCCTTGAAAGACTTTGCTGTTTTTAGTGACGACACTGTCTTTATCGACGGCTGTCTATCGAGAAGGCACGAGGGTCCTATTATGTTCAAAGGCGGCTCCGGCCAGCTCAAACCGATCCGTTCTTTCCCACTTAGCAACCGGTTTAGCGTTTTCATACCCGTTTCAGAGAAATCCTCGTTGTTCTTTCTCTCAATGCTATCAACGCATAAACAGACTTGTCTTTCCAGCTTCCTAGGAGAAGAGAACTGTCTCTTAATCTCAACAACCGGCAAACCGGTATTCGGGTCAACGAAGATGTTGACTTCCCCGATAACCCCACCGTCATGCTTTAGCTCGCTGAGGCTTTCGCTTTCTTCTTCTTCCTCCTCGTCGACCGGGTAAACCTCAACGCCCATATCGCTGTCACTCTCGAAGGCTACTTCTTCCTCTATAACGTCATGTGTTTCCTCAAAAGGCTTGAATCTCCCCGGAGATGGTGGATCACTGTAACTCTTAACCGCCGAGTTTTTTGGTCTGACTCTGTTCAATGCTTCTCTGATCACTTCTTCCCATTTCGCAACCGGTCGGTTATCTTCAGCTCCAAGAATGTTTCCAGCATTCAAAGGTACAATCTCTTGTAAACTTCATACCAAACAAAAAAAAAAAAACATAATAAATATCTCATAAGAACATATTGAACAGATGTAGCTTTGTCGATGTCGTTGAGGAAAAGTCAAATTTTTTTGTTTACCCAAGAACGTAGATATCAGCAGGATGATTAATTTCGATCCAATCATCGATGTCAAGATCAGAAGGTGGTGATATTCCTCCAACGTTCCACGTACCAACACATACTCTGCACACAAATTTTACGTTTTTTCAACTCCGACATGTTAGGTCTCCTTTTCACCCAACAAATTTGGAAGAAAAAAAAAAAGAAGACGATAACATCCGAATCTATTAAATAAATAAAAATAAAACACAACAATATATTAAATAGATAAATCGAGGAAAAGCATCAAAATTATACCTTATTTCTTTGTTGTTAATATAATGTGCTCTTAGTGTTTCCGAATTTCTTCTCCTTAGCTTCAACGGAGCATCTGATTTCAGCAACAACAAAAAATATAATTTAAAAGATTCACAAACTCGTATCCTAAAAATTTGTTTTTTAAGTTTGGTTTCTCCATAAAAGGTTGATGAAATCCAGCAAAGGGAATTTCAAGATAGATTATAAAAACCCAGAAACATCCCACAGTGAATCTCATAACTACCTATGCAATTCGGCATTACCATTGCTCATAAACTCCGCGGCAGCTGCGGCGGCGTCTACGGTGGCGGAAGCGGCGGCGATAGCATCCTCCGCGTTCTCACAAACCCTCGATAGAGTCGATTCTCCACCATCTGTTAAACCGGGTTTAAACAGCTTAGATAACCGGAAAAGAAGAACCGGTGTTTTCTAAGAGAGAGAGAGAGAGACCTTCTTCGGAGCTGGAATCATCGTTTTCCTCTCCAACGTCGTCGTTTTCGGATTCATCTTCAGTATCGGCACCATACTCAGGATCTCTAGCACTTATGTTCAACCACTTCCTCATCACCAGCTTTGCCCATAACTTCTGTGATCCAACATTCAAAAAAAAAAAAAATAAAGTTTTTGTTCAGACCCAATCTTTATTTTCAGACATCAAAATCCGTAGAGACACAAAATCTTACCTGAGATTTCTGACGACGGTAGCTTTTCTTCATCATGCTTGCGGGCTCAACAACTGAAGACATCAAATTGTAATTTCACAAAAGAGATAGATATTTTTAATGGAAAAAAAAGGAAAGTGATGAAACTTTTATAAAACTGGATTTTATTTGTTTTGTTTTTGCCAGACCATAAATCCAAAATTTACTTGAGAGAGTTCGGAAACGCGTGAGTCAGTCATCGTCTTTCTTTTCATCATTTTATGTAAGAAAACTTTAAAAAATTAAATAGCTTTAAAAAAACAAAAAATAATGGCGTAACAATAACAATACTTGTCCCCTCACGTCATAGTTACTTTTTTCTTATTTTTTATTTTTATTTTTTAGATTACAAAGAGGTTATGGACTTAAGTCTCCAATATGTTACGACCGAAACCATAATATGTAATATTAGTTTTAAAGTTGGGTGTTTTAATCGTATCCGAACCCGATCCGAAAAACTCGATCCTAAACTCGATCCAAACTAGAAAAATACCCGAACGGGTCTTAGTGTCTAAGTACTTCGGGTTTCGGGTAATACCCGAATTACAAACCCGAAACTAACTTAGGCAATTAATCCCCTTTGTTATACCCGAACAAATCCTTCTTAGTAAAGTCTAGGGTTGGACGTTTTAATCGTACTCGAACCGGAACCCGACCCGAAAAACCCAATCCGAACTAGAAAAATACCCGAACGGAAAATTTGTGGATCATAGTTTCATAGTTTTGATCATAGTATGGGTAAAAATACATGATCTTATCCGATCTTACCCGAACTTACCTGAAACCATAGTTACTTCGGTTATAACACTCGAACCGAATCTGACCCGATGATTTAAAATATCCGAACGGGTCCTCTAAACCTAAACCTAAAAACCCAAAAAACCCGATCCGAATCCGAACGGGTACCATAACGCCTAGACCTAATTAGTTCTGTCTCAAACAGTAGTCGATCCTGTGACCTAAGGTATTACTTTTTTTCCTTCAGTAATAGGGAATTCAAACCAAAATCCCATACTAGTTAGCACGACTTGTGAAAAAAAAAAAGGAAGAAAAAAAAGGTTTTTTATTTACTGTGTATGTTAATCATGTTTATAGTTATAACAGAATAACTCGAATTATGGTCCCTAAACTTATAAGGTGAACTTTTCACAATTAAGTTGGACCACAATATATTAGTCTGTTACGTAATTTCTTTATCAACCAATTAAAGTTAGTTTACAAATATATAATGTATTAAGAACTATAATATATGCACACAAGGTACATATTGGACTTGGTATAACAACTCCGGCGGGATCTACTTTTTAATCTGAATCTTGACATACAGTTCTGGTCTCACCATTTGGACTTTAACTTTTGGACCACAACTCAACTGCTTCTATTAATATTCGAGTGAATTATGCATTATATGTTATATTTAATAAGTATATATATACTCACATTATTAACGTGGTAAGTTTCATACCAGGTATTTAATTAATAACAAATTAAAAAAGTTAATCTGGAAAGAAAAAAAATCCGAAAGTGGTGGCCAGGTGGGTTTTAGCGTGCGTCACTCGTTTGCATAATGCGCGTATACCAGCAAACTATTAACTCTCTATGCATATTAATTGTAAAACATTTATTTTATTTTGTTTTGTTTTATTTTGTTTTATAACTATGGATCCTGAACCAAAAAACCAAACTAATGCCTAAAACATACAGTATAAAATTATAAATTACCGGATATTTTTGTCATTTATATCATTCATAATAGTGTCGATTATCTAACACAATAAAAACAGTTATAATAGCCAACCATAATTATAATCATTATGGAGAGACTCCAACTACTACACAAATTTTTGACCGAGTATTTTTTTTGTTTTCAAACATATTACGAGAAAAGAAGAGCATAGCCATTATTAACATATAACTAGATTTTCACCCGCACGTTCGTACGGAATATTTTTTTATAGATTTAATGTAATGTTTTCATATCCTGAAAAATATGGGATCTACACAACAATACGTTCTAGATATAGTTCTAAAACTCGAGACTATAAAATCTGGTAAAACCTGTAAAAATTCAAAAAATAACCGTGAAACGGACATAATCGTTGATCTGAATGGATCATGGTTATGTAAAAAATTATAGTGCAATCAAAGAACTTATTTTATTGTTCTTATGGAGTTATTCTGATTTTACAATCTGATACTTTATGATATTCTTTCGTTTATGAAAAATACTTTATCAACTATAATAATAATTACTTTGTCAGTTTAACATATTTTTTCAAACATATCTTAGAAATTTATTAGTTTTCATAATAGATCTATATATATATATATATATATATTCACTAATTGTTTATTGCAGTCAGACTATATCGAATTGGGTCAATCCACGGACCCGATGACCCGAATGATTCTCTGGTTTGCTTCTTGGGTCAGATTTCAAAACATTAATTTAATGTATTAAAATAATTTTTTATAACATAATTTATTTATGAATTTAGCGGAATTTAAACAATTTCGTTTGATAATTCCAACTTAAAATCTTTTAAATCTAATATTTTTTCTCAAATTTTATATTTTCTTATTTTTTTCTATTATCTACAAAATAATTCATGTTTATCAATTTAATATTATTTCTGGAAAATATTTTTTTAACATTATTTATTTTATAAATTCATGTTTGGCAATTCTATAAATATTTTTCATGATTTCTTCTTTAAAATTATTTATATTTAATATACTAAACCAAAAAAAATTCGAAAATCTTTTGTATGTTATTTAATAAAAAAATTTAACCACAAATTTTCAACACCACCTCTCACTCGCAAAGATTTTCCTAAATTTATATTTAAGTTTATATATAAATTTAAATATGAATTTATATTTAAATTTATATATTATCTTAAATTCAGAATTATATTTATATTTGTAAAAACAAACTAGGATAATGTTAAAATAGTTTTCAAACAGATTTTTTTAAAAAATATATAGATTGTTTAGATACATATACTAAAAATGATTATGTTTTAATAGAATAGACATATCAAAATTGCTCAAAAATATCATTATTAAAGATGAGTTTGAATTTTAGAGGTTGAAAACTGAAGCAATACATGTTTCTCGAAAAAAAACCAACTGAAGCAATACAAAAAAAAATAGATTTTGGAAATTTGCCTAAAAAACAAGTAAAAAGTTTGAGTATTAACCATTCAGTTAATCTTTAAATTTTTTAAGTGCGAGAACGATTCAATTTATGTACGAATGTGAGTGGGATGTTAATAAAAAGCAAGTTTATTTTCGGAATACCAAAAAAGGGAAAAAAGAAACACAAAGTACATGGCGCCGCCAAATTAGCCGAGAGGGTGTAAAAGCAATCTAATATGAGATCCGGTCCGGATGTCCGGTTAGAGTTCGGTTTACGGATAAGATGTACGGGTCGGTGCAGTGCGATGTGGGGGACCCACAAAATACACGGACCTCATATGAAGCCTACGAAGAGTTGGACTCTATTGGGCCTACCTATCTTTAACTAGAGTTGGTCTACGATGCGACGAGTGTGTTGTGCCCAACCTACTTTTTTCATAGCTTGGAAATTGGAATTTTCACCTAAAATCCAAAATCACTACGAATTAAATTACTTAAACTTTCCTTTTTACTGTATACTTTCAAATTTACTGAAAATTATTATCATTCAACAATAATCTAACATTAACCGTAATTTTTATCATTCAACAATAAACTTTCCTTTCCTTTCTACCGTAATTTTTTTTGGTTTAAAATATCTTGAGTATTTAATCTCTATAATATTATTTAAGAAGACATTTTTTAAAAATGAACTTTGTTTTGTAAGTTATTACATAAAATGCCATTACAAATAACAAAGAATAATTAAAATAAGAAATGATATAATAGTCTTTTAAAATTATTGATTAGCATTTCCAATATATTTTGTATTAAATAAGTTATTTATTATTTTATTTCTTAATTATTTTTAATACTATACATTTTAAAATAATAATCAATTCATATATGTTCAAAGAAAAAAAATATATTCAAAATCTTACTATATTTTTCACTATATTTTATTTGAATATATATAAAAAAAAAAGTTAAAAAATATTTTACTAATTTTATAAAAAATTAGACACAATAAAACTATTTTTTTAAAAGAGTTCGGAAAATAACCACAAAAACTAGAGTCATTTAACGGTGCATATTAGAGTTATGTTTTTAAGATTATAAGTTTTTACGGATTATCGAAAATAATATTTTAATTCACTGCAAAATGGGTTAAATACATAAATTATTACAAATTGACAACTTTATCTATAATCATTAGTTAGATATATTATAAAATTCAGATAAAACAATTTTCATAAATTTTAAAACAATTAAAAACAAAAAAATACTCTGTGCTATAATTAGCGGGGGTTAAATCCTAGTTCTTGTTAATGGAAAACAATCTACGTACTACCTACCTACTTCTGAGTTCTGAATAGGAATTTGGCAACTGTCAAAAGTTCAAAACTAATTTGTGATAGACAAACGATTATGAATGGTGTTAAAATAATTCTGCATCATTTGATGTCTTAAATTTCTTTTTCCAATTAAATTAGATTTAAAGACGGTAGGTCGGTCCATCCAAATTTTGATACATCTACATCATTTCTTTTTGTTTCTATATGTTTCAAATTAAATATCATAAAGTTTTGATGAAATTTTCTATCCACTCAAAAATTTCAATAGAATGTAAATCTCAACATAATTCATTAACTTTTATTCTATTACCTATATAAGTTATATACTCAAATCACGTGATATTCTACTTGGTATCCGTAATTTATATATATATAGTTTGGTATAATTCGACCAATATTTAATTTTTCATTAAAACTAGGTGCAATCAAATATTGAAATATTTTTAAAATGTTTATGTGTCTTGAAATGATTAACAGTGGACTTTATATGAAAAAATAAGATGAAACAAATCCCAAGCTATTATCCAAAATAATATAAATCCATAGAAAATTCATATTTACTATAGTTAAATTGATTGAATTCTTATAAATGAGATCATTTCTAAAAATATTACAAAATATAAATTTTATAGACTTTATTTTAATACTTTAAAAGAATAATTCTTCCTCATATAACATATTTTGTTTTTTATTAAAAATAAAAGTTACCGCCTAAACCCTACAACCATATATTTTTTTATATATAGCGAAACAAATACTCCCTATGTTTCTAATTAATGGAATTTTTAGAATTTTCACATATATTAAAAAAATATTAAAACTTGATTATAAATACATCATTTTTTATTACTAAACGTTCCACAACTACAAACTAATAATAATTTAATAAACTCAATTACTTTTTTTGAAGTTTATAACTTATCATTATTAACTAATAAAAAATAAATCAAATTTTAAAAAACTATTTTTATGAAACAAATATAAAAGCTCATTTTAAAAAAAAAAAACAGAGGGAGTACAATATTAGGAAAAATAATACAACATATGCTAATCTCGTCCAATTTTAAAATATTGCAGAGAATATTTTGTTTGATACAAATTCTATTTAAAGAAAAATATAATTAGTTCAAAAGTGAGATGTTTAATTATTTTTCAGAATATTACAATTCTTAATTCAATGTTAAATATTTGAAAACTATGCTCGTGTAATGACTATTTTATGTGGTTCAACATACATAAGAGCATTGTTTTTAGATAACTGAGTAAACATTAAAAGCCGGAGAGGAAGTCACCTTTTAGCATCTAGTAGTATCCTGATTGTATCACTGTCACCTGAAATATAATGAAGTAAAAAGAGAAAATTTAATAGTTGATGATTGGGTTGCATAACATTGCATGACTATCCTCTTTTATACCACCATAAAGTGGTTTATATAATTATAAGATTTAATCTGTTGAAACCAGGAAGGATCATAGACGTTAAAAAAAACGTCACACGTCTTAATGTTGGAGAAATAAAGCCTCAGTGCAAGTCACATGAAGCTCCCATACTTCATTCATCATCGTTTATTTTTCTTACAATTTTTTTTTTGAAGCACCGGAGATATTCGAGACTGTGTTATATTGATTTTCTTAAAACCCTAAACAATTTAAACCAAAACCACAAAAAAATTGCTACCGTTTAAGTCAGCATGAATATGGCATAATATATCCGAATATATACAGATATATATATATATATTATGAAATGTATAGAAAATATTTTAATATGCAATTCCAAAAAAGTAGCGACGAGGATGGGTCAGTGACGAAAGAAAAAACAAGGGAATTAAGAGAGCAAAATAAGAGAGAATGGAGATAAATAGATCATGGAGAAAAGGAAAGATGTTTGGTTCCTTTTGGGATCACATCAATCTTGAATTCTTGACCACAATCCACAAATATAGGCAATGGTCGCCACCCAATTTTTTAGCCAAACCTTTGGCTACACATGTCATTGTCTACACCAGTCATTTATATTAATTATATATTTGACATGATATTTTGATCTCATCTTAATCAAAATCATGACTAAATCGTAGTCGAATCAATTTCTGTCAATCAATTAGCTCTCTTTCATTTTTTTTTCAAACCAACAAACCAAACTGAAGCCAACCTCATAAACCAAAACTTAAATGGTTTTTGTTCTTCTCGAAATGTAGACTAAAAACAATTTATAAATATTTTAACACTAATTACAATATTTTTCATAAATGCAGAGTTTGCACCAAATTGAATTTAAAAGAACCAAGGTTTTTTTTCTAGTTTAATAGACCAAATATCGACAAAAATAAATATTAAACAGAATATATATATATATTTTTTTTACCACGACATCTTTTTGTCTTTTTACCCTAGTGGGAACGAATATACTACTTTAGGTGAATTCGAACTCAGTCATGTTGAAAGACAAAAAGATGTCGTGGTATATTATGAAAGATTATTCTTTAGATGAAAGATTAAAGATTCTAGTCCAATTAACTACTACTGTAAAAAAAAAAAAAAAAACTACTATTGTCTTCGTAGTGACTCCGAAATTTTAACTGGATATATATTTTTTCAAGGTTTTAACTGGATACATATTTGCTTAAGAATAATGATTTGAAATATATAAATTCGCCCTAACATGTAATGTCATGAATAATGGAAAAGGCTTCAGAATTTTTTGTTTCCTTTAATGTAATGGACAAAGACAAAAAAACACCTTTGGGAATTAAATCACACAATAGTTAAGCTATAATACAGAAATCTTATATACCAAGTTATATTCTAGTAATAGAGATTGTGTAGATAACGTACCAAGTACAAAACAAGTGACTAAATATACCTTTATTTGGGAATATATTGGTCCCAAAGCACCACAGTAACTCACTGTTCTTCTGTTTACTTGTTTTATTCCTTGTTTTTAGACTGTAGATAAGGTTCCTACAAATATTCCATATTCATTGTTGACAACAAAAATTCCATATCCATTTTAAAGTAATAAAATACGAATGTTATTTATTTTGTTACATAGAAGTATTGAAGAAATAGCCAGATTGGTAATGTTTATTAATTGGATACGGAAAAGAAGGTGTTCATAAATTGGATCTCAATTGAGACATTTCTTGTCATCATCAGATCATTCTGTAAGATAATGATTTAACTTTTAGTATGTTCCATATACAGTGATTTGCTTAAAACTTAGATTGTGTTCAGATTAAACCTATCCAAACGAGAACAGTGTTTGAAAACAAAATAAAAGTCTGAAATATAAAAGGTCAGATGAAAATACCTGTGGGCTGTGTGACTTTGAGGAGATGACGAAATAGAGAAGAAGATGAAGAAGACGACAAAAACAGAAAAACGAAAGAGAGAAAGCTATTAATGCATATTTGGGTCTTCTCTAAGTGTGAATGTGAGCTTTTATTTTGGGAAGGTCGAAACAAACTCTTTCTTCTTCCGACCTTTTGCTTCTCCATTTATATTTGTGTGTATATTAGCATATAATATAATCTCTTGTATTATATTTTATTATACACTATATTATGTTCCGTTTAATACGCATGAAAATAATAAAATATTTAAATTTTAAAATTAATATCATTAGTAATTATGATCCGTACAAATATATTCTAAATAAAGATCCGGTTAAATTATCCACGAATTACGTTTTATAATTTGAAATTAAAAATGGATTCATGTTTTTTATAAACCTGATAAACAACCCCTCTAAATAAATGATAATGTTCAAAAAATATAATTTTCATTATATTGTATTTTCTTCGCTTGCTTTACTTTTTGGGTAATTTCCAAAAAGTAATTTCCATTTTAGTAATTTACATTTTAGTAAATTCCATTAAAAACATAATTCATTTTTACTTTTTTGAAATACATAATCAAGAATATAATGGTTTTTATTATTATATTGACATATATCACGATTTAAATTAACAATCACATATGCCACGATCTAAATTAACAAAGACATATATCATGATCTAATATGTTATAATGATCTTACGTGTCACGTTTACTTTAAAAGATTCAGTTTTATATAATAATATTTCTTCAAGCCTACACATTCTTGCCACGTGTTCTTCTCATTAAGATTTTTTTTTGGTTCTGTAAAGCTTTTTGTATATGATTGGCAAAGCTAAAGTTTTCTCGATCATTCCTAGTCTCTTATAGTCTTACCCTTTGTTAAAAGATAAATAGTTTATTTTCTAAAAACAAAACGATAAATAATACTATTGCATAATTATTTGGCTCTAGTTATTTTCCAAGGGGACATTTTTCTTGTATCTTTTATGCAAAAGACAAAATCAAAAATATCGAAAACGATGTATGAAGGAAATGTTTATAGAATATCATCTTCTATTTTTGTATTATCATAGCATCACCGAAACTACTATCCTTTTTCTAATTCAGGTGCGTAACATTTTAGTAAAATAGTAAAATTTGGACATGAAGTCAAAAGTTGATTTCCCATTTAATCTAGATCCAACGAACAAGCAATATAGCTGTAGGACCAAAATTTAGCACAATAGACAGGAGAGATTTAATCACGATTATATAAATAAACAGTTAAGGTACAGACGATTCATATAACGATAAAGCAATAATAAATCTAAGGAGGCGAGATGAATCTCTTTCCTTAACTCAAAGAATCTCCCGTAGTGCGACGGGTTTTTTATAGATCCATGAGTCCCAGGATACAACCAAAGTAATCTGTATCATCTACACTTGATATCAGATCTAGCGAACATTATACTACGATACTCTCGAATAAAGACTTACTCTCTAGACAGAAGGGAATTGAAGAAACTATTGCTAGAACTTTTAGAATGTGTTTATTGTGTATCAGAGGATGATCTTTTAGGTGAAAATCGTGTTGTTTATATAGGAGAGAAGCTAGGGTTTTTCCCTGACAGAAAAGGAATATTTCCAGATCATCTTAGGCGGCTGCGATTTTTTAAGTCGGCCCGCTGGGTATCGATCGATACCAAGGGGTATCGATCGATACCTCAAAAGTCCACGGGCCCAAACAAGGCCCAAGATGCGAACGTCGCACGTATGGCTTTTCTTCTCTCAAGTTGTTCGTTTAAGACACAACTATTCCAACATATATACACGAGAAAACATTTCTCGGTTAATGAAAACATTTCATTAGAAAGAGCTTAACTCATTTCTTTTCACACTAACACAATTTTATCAAGCCCTCGAGCTTTGACAAAAAATTAGTTCCAACAATAGCTAGGGTTCATCTATACTGTTTAGATGAATATATATATACATAAAACGTTTAAGAAATTATGAAGAATGAAAAAAACATGGAAAAAATAGAATTGAAATAATATGTAAAAAGTGCCAGACACTCTAAATGTTTATAGGGATTAGAAATTAGTCTAGACTTCGGAATCCATCGATTATAAGAATATATATTGTAGCTGGAAATATAATGGTTGAAATTTGTAAATAATAAAAATAAATAGATTTTTCGTTTATTTTTAAGAAAAGAAGAACAAAAAAACTATCGAGGAATAAACATAGAGTTTGTTGCTCGAAGAAAACATACATGATTTGAGAGCGTCTTGGACAAAGTTTCTCGGAAATAAACTAGATTAATATTTTGATTCTCATAAAAGATTTATAAGAACAAGAACAAAGAGAAGACAAATGTTTGAGTTTAAAGCTAAATTGTAGTTGAGAGTGGTGTAGCCAGTTGGAATATGGTCCTTGGTTCCTTGCCTTTGTCTTTGGTTTATACTCCAAGATAGTGTTTATCGTCTCCGTTTACTCCGTCTGATTCGCCATAAATGGTCTTTAAGTTCGAGTCTCCGACCGTTATGTTTATGCGGCTTAACTCATCGGTTTGAACGAATCTTTTGGTCTCGACGGAGTTGACTAACAATTATGCATTAAATCCTCTTTGACCGTAGATGTTCACTCCGATGAGCCTTTTAGCTTGGCCCATCACTTCGTTACTCATTTGATCTTGTTTGACTTCTTTAACTTCAATAGACCTTTTTACTATAGATTTTAATGGACTGAATTTATTTTCCGATATTTTGACCCTTATGTAAAAGAAATATATGGTACATAGTTATAAGAAAACTATTTTTTAAAATATGAAATAAGGAACAATAATTAAGAAAATACGTGATGACAATTTGACAAGTTATATTTTCTTTTTGAAAATTACTTTCCATTACTAAAAGTCTAAAACAAAGTAAATAATTTTAGAAATACTGTTACAATTATTTAAAAAGTCAAAGGTGACTCTTCTTTTTTCTTACGCTTTGTAAAAGAATATGTTCATTTACTTTTCTTCTTTGTTTATAGCGACAAAAAGCTGGAAATATTTTCAAAGTGAGTGACATTTTAGGGAGTAATAGTGCTCTATTTGCATTTTATCTCTCTAAAATACCAAACCAGTCACGTCTCTACTTTTACTGACGGGGAAACGAAAAAACCAACGTAAACCGGTGGCACATTAAGTTATTTTCGCCGATTGGACCTCCGGTTCGTGTAACCTCAGCTATATGGTACATCTTAAGCATATGTCATTTGACTTCAAAACCCTATATTAAAGAGCAAACTTTGATTCGTTGTTAAATTTTGTCTTCTTTACCGAACATGACCTATGTTTGATCTGTAATTATTATAAACTGAAAATCTTTAAGTGACCACGTAATTTTACTATTTTTTATTTTTTTATTTTTTTATTTTATTTATCGGAAGAAGAGAATAATCGGGAAAGCCTTGTTTTACATCAGACTTTCATTTTTCTAAATTATCTGTACAGCGATACCTAGTTACGCCTTCATTTTTATTTTTTTTTGTTAATGGATGCCCTCATTATTACAAACATGATACACTGACCTATCAACGATGATGAGACAAGTGTAAATATTTATCAAACTGATCCATCGTCCAACAAATAAAAAATTGCATCTACGATAAGTCAGAGTGTGATATTATATTACGTTTTTTTAATACTTAGAACGGTTCGAAAACTTAAATCGGAGTATCGAATCTACATAAATAATATTGTACTATGTGGGAGTAATATTAAATTCTGATGCTAATTTGTCCGTTTTTATGTTGATTGTGCGCGGGATATGTGATATGGAAAAATACGTGAAATGTTATGAAAGATTGATAATCATAACCGAATACAGTCTAAATACTCTTTAGGAATCTATTAAATTATTGTACTATGTGGGAGTAATATTAAATTCTGATGATGCTAATCAGCGAGCACGACAATATTGGTTTAAGTTGCCTTCGACGAATTCATGGCAATTTTATAAGTTTTTATTTTATTTTATATGATTGACAATGACTCATTCATTAATTAAACGTTCAGTGTATAACTAATAATATAATTTCGGATTGGTGGCAAAGCGATGATTAATCATAATCGATCGGTGAGTTTTTATTGTTTTCATGATAGTCAGAATTATGTAAATTAAATTGAGTTATTATTTTGCGTGCTGTTGGGTTGTTGTCAGGCTAGAACTTGATCATCATCAATTCATCATAAACAAGTATCATCTCACATTCTCACTCTCCCTCTTTGTAATAAATTTACGATTTGAAATTATGCAGTTTGTCTAATCACTGTCTAGTGTATATTAGTTCTAGGACCAAAATTTACATTACAGACAGGAAAGATTTAATCACGATAATATATATAAATAAACAGTTAAGGAACAGACGATTCATAAACGATAAAGCAATAAAATAAATCTAAGGAGGCGAGATGAATCTCTTTCCTTAACTCTAAGAATCTCCCGTAGTGCGACGGGTTTTAATAGATCCATGAGTCTCAGGATACAACCAAAGTAATATGTATCATCTACACTTGATATCAGATCTATCGATCATTATACTACGATACTCTCGAATAGAAACTTACTCTAGATAGTAGGGAATTGAAGAAACGATTGCTAGAACTTTTAGAATGTGTTTTTTGTGTATCAGAGGATGATTTTTTAGGTGAAAATCGTGTTGTATATATAGGAGAGAGCCTAGGGTTTTTCCCTGACAGAAAATGAATATTTCCAGAATATTCTAGGCGGCTGCGATTTTTAGGTCGGCCTGTTGAGTATCGATCGATACCAAGGGGTATCGATCGATACCTCAAAAAAGTCCACAAGCCCAACAAGGCCCAAGATGCGAACGTCGCACGTATGGTCTTTTCTTCTCTCATGTTGTTCATTAACGACACAACCATTCCAACATATATACATGAGAAAACATTTCTCGGTCAATGAAAACATTTCATTAGAAAGAGCTCAACTCATTTCTTTTCACACTAACATAATTTTATCAAGCCCTCGAGCTTTGAAAAAAATTAGTTCCAACAATCCCACACATGAATAGAAATGACTCTAAACAAATGAAAATTGTACAGACTAGACTTTACTAGACATACTTGACTAGACTCATCTAGACGTAGACAGACTTTCGAGAGTATACGAAAATGTAACTGTCACTGAATGGTAGCGTTTTTCAGCTTTGAACCAAACAATTTTAATATCTGTTGCGTTTACTCGGCCAGGAGGTGAACATGATGTCTTGAACCGCCCGGATTTTGATGTAAACTGATACAACATATATCGCACAGAGACATCTTCTCGTAGAACTTTGTTCTCTATTGGGTTCATTTTGGCCTTGAACTTTCCTGGTATTCGTGAGTGAATTTGGAGAATATAGCCTTATCCTTCATTCTCCTAGAAACGGCCCCATTTCACACTTCACTAGGTGATTTTATTAGCTTGTTTTCAGAAGTGTCCTGTCACACTCCACTATCTACACAGCTATGCAATCATTAAAAGCCAACGTTTATCCTTACTTTCCACAGGTAGCACTGTTTTATCATCCTAGGAACTGGGCAGAGACATAGTCTCACAGTGCTCAACTCGAATCAGTTTAATTTTGTTTCCCTTTGAACCTAGATCTTGGGATCTCCAGTCACATAGGTTAGGTATCTGTCAAACGTCATCTTTTTCTATAGGCTTTAAAACCATTCCTTTTGATGATTTAACAAACTTGATCTCGATGCTAACTTTTTGGGAAACAGATCCGCTAAGTTATCATCCGTTTCGAGATCAGTTGTCTAAATGGTCTTATATTATTCTCGAGATTTGCCATTTTATAACTTACTCAGTGCCTGAGAGATAGCTCACTAACTCTCACAGTGTACACATAATGATGGTACTGGTTTTCCCACATCAGGGTATCTTCCAGAGAGTTTCGAAGCCATTATGTTTCCTCTGCAGCTTTATCTAAAGCTATAAACTTTGACTCCTTGGTTAATTAGGCCAAGAGTGCTTGTTTGGAAGATTTCCAGGATACTGCTGCACTACCAAGAAAAAATATTATCCACTTATAATATCTGTCAGGTTTACGAGACCAATAGGTGAACATAATGTCTTGAACCCCCCAGACTTTGATGTAAATCGAGACGACATATAACGCTGGATAATTCAACATTCTAGTTATGGCTTTCCACAGAGTATGACATGGATTACTCATGTAGCGACTTATTTACTGAATGCGCCAAATCGGATCTAGTACGATTCATCAAATACGTTAGACTTCCGATAATTCTTGCATACATCACTTGTGATACAACTTTATCACAATTAGAGTTATTGCAATCTTGTTTGAGTAGTTCTCAAAATATTCTAGGATCTTGAAACAAGATTATCCACTAATCTTATGTCTATCAAACTTCCCACTAAACACTTTCTTAGTTTGTTGGATTATGTCCTTCTTGCTTCCATGATGAACGTGTCATCTTACAAACATAACAAAACGTATCCATGTGGAGTACTTTTGATGTATATCACCTTAAGTGATTTTGAAGCTATTTGACATCACTTTGTTGTCAAACTTTCCAAGCTATTGCTTAGGAGCTAACTTAAGCTCGTATAAGGACTTTGCAAGTTGATATGCTCAATTTAATACCCTAAAGTACTAAAGCAGTTGTAATAGTATAGCTAGGGGTCGAACCACAGAAGACTCACAGAGATCACACAATAGATTATGAAGTGTCGAATTACGCTAAGCCAAACGAATGTAATTAAAAACAGTGCAGAAATTAAACAGTTGTAAATCAATCAGGGAAATATAGGCTCAGGGTTTTTCTCAGGAAATCAATGAATGCAGATAAACTAACTAACAGGATTCAGATTTAGCGCAGTTCTTGAACTCAAATCACTAAAATATAGCTAACCAACTCTCGTTGCGAAAACTATCTAAATCTAAATCCTAGGAATTCCAAATCTCTTTGCGAATCCTAAATTCTAAATCAGCTTTAATATCAGGTTTGATATGTTCACAAATCAATTAAACCAAATCTCTTTGCGAATAATCAATTTGCTCACCTAGGTTCTATCAGGTAATTAATCGCACTCTCGTGCCTAATCAATTATCCTAAGATCTAAGTTCCAGATTCATCAACCTAGAATTAGCTATGAACACAACCTAAGGTGAAGAACTATAATTCAGATGGTGAATCCTAAACAGATAATTAACCTAGCATTCAAAGAAATCCTTTATGAGAAAACCCCAAACCTAAGGTGGATCTACTCAGACATGGCAATTGAATCAAAAGACATGTTTGAATAAATCATCAATAGAATAATAACAAAGGGTTCTTGAGATCTGATCTCGGACGAAGGGAAATCAGACTTGTCTCAAAACCAGAGAAAATAAAGCATAAAAAGGCATAAAAGGGCATAGCCTAAACAGATGGCTTAAAACTCCTATTTATAACCTAAAACACGACTTGGGGTCTTCTTGTAATTATCAGAGACTTCTGGGCACTTTTTGCAATTCTTCAAACTTCATTAAGTCGCGACTTTGAAATCTGCTTCGATGGGTATCGATCGATACCAGGGGGTATCGATCGATACTGGACGTGAAATCGGGTACTTTAGCCAGCAGACTTCAGTTTCGCTCCAGAATGCTCCATAAACTCCAATATCTCCAAGAATACTCCAAATGTGCTAAAACCTGCAAAAGACTCTAAAAGACTACAAAACAATAGAAAGACTCTATGAAAAGGACTTATATCATGGTCTAAACAGGGTAAAAACCATGATATATCACAAGTCTAATTATTTTCTTTCCTTGTTCAGGAGTGACATAACCCTCGGGTTGTTTCATGTAAATCTCCTCTTCTAAATTCGTTTAGAAAGGCAGATTTCACATCCATTTGATGGATTACAAGATCTCACATTTCTGTGATTCCAATCAGCATACGACTTTAGCCTTTGGTAATTCTTTACCATTGCTTGATCTAAGGTCCAATGCCCGTCAAGCATCGATCGATACTCATGGGTATCGATCGATACCTCTAAAAGCGTAAGAGCCCAAGAGATCAATTGCTCGCCTCAATTCGTGAGGTACTAGAGCTTATCCTTTACTTGGATGTCTGGTATATCTCATTTATACACCAGAAAGCAATCAGCACTACATTGTGTGCATATGCAATGAAGATACAATCCACCGTTTCTAGTCTGATTGTCACCTTCTTAGGTGGTTGCTAGGCACCCCCACACTTTCATGTATTTGTATAAAAACACAATATTTTTCCAAAGTTCACATGAAACATTTCCAGTGACTTTGTGTGGTATTTAGTTCAGATTCGCGGTAAGCAATGCTTCCCCCACATTTCTGGACTAACCCAGATTTTTTAGGAATAATGAGTTCATCAAATAATTCGGTAATTTGTTATGAAACTCCATTAGATTCCAGTGAATAGGGATCAATCGTTTGATGGATAATACCATGCTCATGTCCTCTATCACTTCAAACTATGTTGATAGTTCTTTCGAGTTGGTTTTCAACCTCGAGTTTAAACTCCATGAGTTTTCGAAGGTCTTGTATTTGCTTCTTAGCAAATAGACATAACTATATTTCGTACAATCCTCAACGAAAGTTACGAAATATTTTTCACCACCTTTTTTATGAGTCAAACCAAGAGGTTCGCTCGATTGTGGTGTTTTAGTGAGTTTGGTTTGACGTAAACCTCACACTCATCTTTGCTTATTTTGTATTTCAGGATCTCATTCAATCTACGCATAGATTTGAATATAATGTGACTGAAACATTCAGATCAAATACTAAGAGATTCTGTACCGTAAGCAAATGATTAATGTCAGCAACATTGGTTACATTAATTTTAAGTCCGACTGTCTTAACGCTAATTTGGACCAGTCCGTCCTTAATATAGACAATATTCTTTGTCAATATTTATGGTAGGAGGGAAACATTCCCATCTCGACACATATATTATATAGTACCACCACTCATGTGGATTATGCTTAACCATAATGACTCCGAGGATAACATTACACATGTCAATCTCGACTAAATTGGCTTCAGCCATTCCATTATCTTTTATACCACCGAATCTAACAATGATCACATCAGTGTTGTTAGTCATATTGAAATTTGATTTTGTTCAAGAGAATCAAACCAAATTAATATACTAACCAATACCTAACTCTCAAGTTAAAGGGTAAAATTAAATTCCATTTCTAGAATTTAATAAACTTAATACAATATTGAATTGTATTAGTATTCTTGATCTCATATCAAGAATCGCAAGAGGCTTGCTAAATTAGCCCAATGATTTAATTAACCAATTAAATCAGCCTCCAATACTTAATTGAACATCAATTAATTATTCCAAAAATCGCAAATTTTTGGACACATAATATTGAGCTATGTGCAATATATTGCAACATAACACGTCTTTAAACTAAAGACTGTTTAACGATTTCAACGTTGCATCAATTTAATTATTAAATAATTAAACATTAAGAGTATTCGATGAGAATCTGAAACTCTTTCTTTTTGATTTTGAAACCGCAGTTTTAAAACCGATTATAACGGATTATGAAATCGTTTTAGAATCGCTATCATGCGTTCTAATTTGAACTTCCGGAGAGTGTTCGCTGATTCGTTTCGTGGATCGCGTTTGATAACTGTTTTAGCCGGTTCTACGAGAAACGCTATGACACGTTCATAAACGCTAAACGACGCGGGATTAATACCACAAAGTTGTCACTTGTCAAACCGTTTATAAACGTCCGCAAACTCATAATCATAATGATTATTATTTGTGACTTAGACTAAGAAACAATCACCATTTTATGATATGTATTCTTTTAATATCGATACGGAATTAAAATTCTAATTTAAAATCCGCTTATCGAAACAACTAGAACCGCATGTGCGCGTTCTAAAGTTTTGAACCGCAAACGCGCGTTCAAGTTCGAACCTCCTCAGAGTATTCGTCAAACCGTTCTAAACGTGTTTGATGTTAGGTGTTTGCAAACCCTAACCCGGGAGCGTTTTAAAACGTTCCAAGGTAACCACTCGCTTGTACACAAGCTTCACGTGTGTACCGATATATTGTTAAGAATCGTAATTCTAATCCTGATATCGAACCAAACAACATTGGTGTCGATCGATGCTCGATGCACATACTGTGTCAATCGATGCATCACTGGTGTTGATCGATGCTCGATGCACATACTGTGTCAGTCGATGCATCACTGGTGTCAATCAAAGCACACCCAGTGTCGATCAATACACCCTAGGCGTTGATCGATGCAAGTGTAACTTTCACAAGATCGATCGATGCACCACAGTGTCGAACGATACCTGTGAATTCTACACAGTATTGAACGACATAGACCCAACTTGGTCGATTCATAGTATCGATCGATACACCTCAGTGTCGATCGATACAAACTTTTTCATAGTATCGATCGATACACCTTGGTGTCGATCGATACAACCTTTTGCACAGTATCGATCGATACACCTCAGTGTCGATCGATACAACTTTTTTGCATAGTATCGATCGATACACCTCAGTGTCGATCGATACAACTTTTTACATAGTGTCGATGTATAAACTTTAAGAATCGCAATTCTAATATCGAACTAAATCGCATTGGTGTCGATCGATACTCCTTGGTATCGATCGATACACACCCAATGTCTATCGATACACCTATATGGTGTCGATCGATGCACTCAGTGTCGATCGATACACCCTTGGTGATGATCGATGCACTTGAGTTTTGCATAAGATCTATCGATACACCTCTGTGTCGATCGATGATCAGCTTGTATCGATCGATACACCTCTGTGTCGATCGATGCTCAGCTTGTGTCGATCGATACACATATAGTATCGATCGATGCACCCTGTGTGTCGATCGATGCAAGTGAATTTCTACACAGGATCGATTGATAAACCACAGTGTCGATCGATACACATATAGTGTCGATCGATGCACCCTGTGTGTCGATCGATGCAAGTGAATTTCTACACAAGATCGATCGATAAACCACAGTGTCGATCGATACACATATAGTGTCGATCGATGCACCCTGTGTGTCGATCGATGCAAGTGAATTTCTACACATGATCGATCGATAAACCACAGTGTCGATCGATACATGTTAAAATTATACAGTATCGATCAACATGGACCCCAACTAGGTCGATGCACAGTATCGATCGATACACCTCAGTGTCGACCGATACAATTCAATGCACTGTATCGATCGATACACCTCAGTGTCGACCGATACAAATTTAGTCCAGTATCGATCGATACCATAGGGTGTCGATCGATACTCACAAGGCTTCGATCGCAATCAAACCTATCAAGAACCACCAAGGTGCGTTCGTTGATTATACCGTTCAATAATCAAAATTATAGACGGTTATAGAAGATGTTTAAAGCAATACTGCTTCTACTACACGTTTCAAGTTGCTAAACAGCTTTTTGATAACGTTTGAGTATCACAAGCAGATTAACATCTTCTTAAAAATAGAATAGATGGAGATTGCCTCTACTACACGTTTCAAGTTGCTAAGAAGCTTTTTGATAACGTTTGAGTATCATCAGCAGTAGAAGAATCGTTTAAAAAACCGTTTGAAAACGTTTATTTACTTGTGATTAAAGATCCAATTGAAGTAATAAAACAGAAATTGGATCTTCTTAGAGTTAAGATTGTAGGACCAAAATTTACACTACAGACAGGAAAGATTTAATCACGATAATATATAAATAAACAGTTAAGGAACAGACGATTCATAAACGATAAAGCAATAAAATAAATCTAAGGAGGCGAGATGAATCTCTTTCCTTAACTCTAAGAATCTCCCGTAGTGCGACGGGTTTTAATAGATCCATGAGTCCCAGGATACAACCAAAGTAATCTGTATCATCTACACTTGATATCAGATCTATCGAACATTATACTACGATACTCTCGAATAGAAACTTATTCTAGACAGTAGGGAATTGAAGAAACGATTGCTAGAACTTTTAGAATGTGTTTTTTGTGTATCAGATGATGATTTTTTAGGTGAAAATCGTGTTGTATATATATGAGAGAGGCTAGGGTTTTTCCCTGACAGAAAAGGAATAATTCCAGAATATTCTAGGCGGCTGCGATTTTTAGGTCGGCCTGTTGAGTATCGATCGATACCAAGGGGTATCGATCGATACCTCAAAAAAGTCCACAAGCCCAACAAGGCCCAAGATGCGAACGTCGCACGTATGGTCTTTTCTTCTCTCATGTTGTTCATTAACGACACAACCATTCCAACATATATACACGAGAAAATATTTCTCGGTCAATGAAAACATTTCATTAGAAAGAACTCAACTCATTTCTTTTCACACTAACACAATTTTATCAAGCCCTCGAGCTTTGACAAAAAATTAGTTCCAACATTAGTTTCAATATAACCCAATTTTATATATGAACAAAACTTCTCTTTCGTTTATTTAACAAAAAAAAACAAAACAGTTTCAAATTTATTTTTTTGGAATGTAATGTGAATATTGTCTTTTATTGACGGACGCAAACGATTTTTAAACCATAGAACTTAAATTTATTGAAATTGAAAAGATATATTATAAATATCAGTACTAAGATAGAAAGAAAATATCATAAATTAGACAAAAACATCAATTTAAAAAACCAATAAGATTCAAAAAATAATTTGTCCACACAACCATTTATAAGATTGATCAAATTATTGATCCTATTGGAACCCAAACCCAACGTAAAAGTCACCACAAATTAAATTGATGCCATTAGAATTTGCAAAGCTACCATATAAACAAACAAAAAATTAAAAATTAATTGATAGTATGAGCTTAACTCACATCCAAAAGTTAGTTTAAGAATGGATGATTGCCACACTTATATATGTTGTCCACAAATCTCTCAAAGTTTCGATGTGGAACAAATTTTAACACACCCCTCACACTCATGATTGGATATATGAAGCGTGAAATTGTTTGGGACTAGACATCTATGGATGTGGTCCACAATTGAGAAATTGGAACTTAAGCTCTGATACTATATTAATATGGGCCTGATTCATATCCAAAAGCTAGTTTAAAAGTGAAGGATTGCCACATATTTATATATTATCTACAAATCTCTCAAAATCTCGATGTGGAACACATTATAACATTATTATTTAACAACCATGTAAGATTGCTTAGAACCTCCAAGACCGCACCGAATCACATAACTCCACTTAATAATCAATAAAAAATAATCTTAATTTATGTTGTAAGGAAATTCCATCCAATGACGTTTTTATATTTTGAAATCGTTTTAGATTGTGGAAGCCCTTCAGCTAAGTGGTTGACTAAAAGTTTAATTAATGCTTCTACACTATAATGTTTGAGGTTTGATTCCCAGAAAATATGATTTATGTAAGTTAATGGAGGCAAACTTATAGAAAATCTTCAGCGTGGTGAAAATAAAACCATTCGTTGTAGTTCAAGTGTGAGTGGATCTTATGAAATAAATAAATATATATATATATATATATTGTTTAGTTGAAAATTTATCTTTGTAATTAATTTTCTAATTTGTAATTAAAAATTCAGACGGCTAAAAAAGAGATTCAATTTTGTATAATAAGATTTTTTCCAACCTACACATTCTTGCCACGTGTTCTTCTCATTAAGTTTTTTTGTTTTGTTCTGTAAAGCTTTTTGTATATGATTGGCAAAGATAAAGTTTTTTCTCGATCATTCCTAGTCTCTTATAGTCCTACCCTTTGTTACAAGATATATAGTTTTATTTTCTAAAAACAAAACGATAAATAATATTATTGCATAATTATTTGGCTCTAGTTATTTTCCAAGGGGAGATTTTTTTCTTGTATCTTATAAACAAAAGACAAAATTAAAAATCTCGAAAACGATGTATGAAGGAAATTTTTATAGAATATCATCTTTCTATTTTTGTATTATCATAGCATCACCGAAACTACTTTTTTTTTTCTAATTCGGGTGCGTAACATTATAGTAAAATAGTAAAATTTGGACATGAAGTCAAAAGTTGATTTCCCATTTAATCTAGATCCAACGAACAAGCAATATAGCTAGGGTTCTTTCGCTTATCTTTAAAACAATATATATACATAAAACGTTTAAGAAATTATGAAGAATGAAAAAAACATGGAAAAAATATAATTGAAGTAATATGTAAAAAGTGCCAGACACTCTAAAAGTTTCTAGGGATTAGAAATTAGTCTAGACTTCGGAATCCAACGGCTATAAGAAGATACATATATGTTGTAGCTATATAATTAATGGTCAAAATTTATAAATAATAAAAATAAAAGGATTTTTGGCTTATCTTTAAGAAAAAAAACCTAGAGTAATAAACCTAGAGTTGGTTGCTCGATGAGAACATACATGATTTAAGAGCATCTTGGACAAAATTTTTGAGAAATAAACTAGATTAATATTTCGATTTTCCTGGGAGATTTACAAAAACAAGAACAAAAAATAGACAAATGTTAGAGTTTAGAACTAAATTATAGTTGAGAGTGGTGTAGCCAGTTGAAATCTGGTCCTTGTTGGTTCATTACCCTTGTCCTTGTTTTATACTCTAATATAGTGTTTAACGTATCTGTTTATTACGTCTGATTTGCCATAAATGGTATTTAAGTTCGAAGCTCCAGCCATTTCGTTTAGACGGCTTAGCTTACTAGTTTGAACGAGTTTTTGGTTTTGGCGGGGTTGACTAACAGTTCTGCATTTAATCTCTTTTGACCGTAGATGTTTACTCCGATTAGCCTTTCAGCTCGGCCCATCACTTCGTTACTCATTTGACTTCGTTTGGCTTTTTTGATTTCACCGGACCTTTTACAATAAGTTTACTGAATCTAATTTAGTTTCCAAAATTTTGACCCCTATGTAAAAAATATATATGTTACAGAGTTATAAGAAAACTATTTTTTAAAATATGAAATAAGGACAATAATTAAGAAAATATGTGATGACAAAATGACAAGTTATATTTTCTTTTTGAAAATTACTTTCCTTTACTAAAAGTCTAAAACAAAGTAAATAATTTTAGAAATACTGTTACAATTATTTTAAAAGTCAAAGGTGAGTCTTCTGTTTTCTTACGCTTTGTAAAAGAATATGTTCATTTACTTTTCTTCTTTGTTTATAGCGACAAAAAGCTGGAAATATTTTCATAACTTTTCATTGCGAGTGTGACACAACTGGTAAGAAATCAGAAATTTCAGGGAGTAATAATGCGCTATTTGCATTTTTTTTTCTCTCTAAAATACCAAACCAGTCACGTCTCTACTTTAACCGACGGGTAAACGAAAAAACCAACGTAAACCGGTGGCAAATTAAGCTATTTTCGCCGATTGGACCTCCGGTTCGTGTAACCTCAGCTTTATGGTACATCTTAAGCACATGTCATTTGACTTCAAAACCCTAAGAGCAAACCTAAATTCGAGTGCGATATTATATTACGTTTGAAAATAAACTTTACATCTTTGTAAGCCTACCTTAAAATGTTATGGAAGGTTGATATAATAACCGAATACAGTCTAAATACTCTTTAGGAATCTATTAAATTATTGAACTATGTGGGAGTAATATTAAATTCTGATGATGCTAATCAGCGAGCACTACAATATTGGTTTAAGTGGCCTTCGACGAATTCATGGCAATTTTATAATTTTTTATTTTATATGATTGACAATGACTCATTCATTAATTAAACGTTCAGTATATAATTAATAATATAATTTCGGATTAGTGGCAAAGCGATGATTAATCATAATCGATCGGTGAGTTTTTATGTTTATTGTTTTCATGATAGTCAGAATTGTGTAAATTAAATTGAGCTATTATTTTGCGTGCTGTTGGATTGTTGTCAGGCTAGAACTTGATCATCATCATAAACAAGTATAAACAAAACAGCTTCAAAAATTTATTTTTTGGAATGTAATGTGAATATTGTCTTTTATTGGCCGACACAAACGATTTTTAAACCATAGAGATTCACTACAAAAAATGTGTGTTTATATCATTTATTTTATATATTCGCATTAAGTATAAATGATGTAAAAGAATTTTACATCACTTAAATAAGTGACTCTGAAAGTGGAGATGTAAATATTTTACATCAGTTTGAGCAATTGATATCAATATTTGCATCGATTATTGTAATCGATGTTGATTTGTGTCAGTTGCAAAAATTGATGTTAATGTTACATTATAATTATCTACCTTAAAATATGTGTAATAATTTAAAATTATTATTAACTTTTATAAATTATTGTAATATTAATTTATAAATTTTTTCATAAATAATTTTTTTTATCTAGGATTTCACGTAATCATAGCTAAATATCTATCAAAATCCAAAGTCAATATTGGTTTTTGCCTTTTTGATATATGTAGATAAATTGTAGTTATTTATAAGAAAAAAACTTCTCACCTCCTCCCTTAGATAAACATCGATGGTAATTGAAATCATATTTAATTAATTAAAAATTTATTAGCATCATTTTTTGATTGATGTAATATTTATATAATTTTTAAATGATGTTAACAAAAAATTATAGATATATCTTATTAAAGTGATCCAAATTAATAAAATTTTATATCATTTATGATTGAATCAATGTTAAATTAACTAATAGTAAAATCATTTATCATAACTAATGTTAAACTACATATTTCATATCAATTGCTAATAAGTTATTCAAAATAATATCGTTTACTTTTGTGATATCATACACATTTTTTTTTGTAGTGCTTAAATTATATTGAAATTGAAAAGATATATCATAAATATCAGTACTAAAACAGGAAGAAAAATATCATAAATTAGACAAAACATCAATTTAAAAAACCAATAATGTTAAATTGTAGGAGGAACAAGATTCAAAAATATTTTGTCCACCGATTATAAGATTTTATTGATCCTATGGGAACCCAACCCAACGTAAAAAATATTTTGTCCATATTCCTTATATTTACAAGCATTTTAAAAAATATTTTATTTTTATTTTTATGTATTGGATTTATCTTGCTTATAAAATATGGTTTTATAGTTATGGTCGAAGACTATTCCTAATAAACAAGATAAATCCGATCTATTTATTATGAATTTATCAACCAATTTGTTTAGGTATGATTCATGTTTGGTTTTTTATTATTATTATATATTGTATAACATGTATATAGTATATAGATAAGCTTGCAAATTGGTTGAAAAAATTATTTTCAAATGTTTCGTTCCGTTTATCCGCTTTCGATTCAATACAACCTTCCAACACCTAAGAGAGAAGCCTTGCTCGTTATAGAAACGCTAGCAACAGAATTAAACCAACCAAATTTAATTATTTTGAAACCATATAACATGTGATGTGGTGGAAACTGAAGAGCGGCGATTTGTTAAAGGAAATAACACGACGTCGATGTCGCTGATAAAGGAGCGACACCGCAACGAACGAGGCCACAATTGTTATAGTTTATGATCACTTTGGCACCGTCTAATCGGCTTTTTAAAACACTGATCGAGACCTTACGCCATACACAGTGACGAAAGTTGGAATCCAAAACCAAGAATGTTTGTTTATTAGAGTCGTGTTTATTCATTAAATTGAATCGCCGACCACGTCAGTTTAATAAATGCGACGGTCCATTCCTATTTGATACACAACCGCACTATTAATTAGGTCCATTATCAATGTTAAATGTTGGACCCATTGTTACATTTGAAACTTGGTGTCCGATTTGATAAACTTTATTAAGAGAAAGGGCATTTGTTTTACGAAAACTGGCGAAAAAGGAAATGGGATAAAATGAACCGTTTGAAGGAATGGATAAGAGAAAAAAAAGATGCAAACGCTTCTGAGTCAGCCATGTAAGTCTCTTCTATTCACTGCTTCTTCTTCTTCGATTCGTTATTCGAGAGACTGTATCTACTTTAGACCATCGGAGAAAGCTTCGCAGTCTCAATTTCATAGAACCCTAAGCCCCTTTCCGTTTCGTAGTTTCGCTATTTCTCGCGATTTTGCTGTTCGGCGAGCTTATGGGATCACATTTTGCTCGCGAGACGGCGTTCCCGATGTTCTAAATGGAGGAATCGTTTCTGAGACGGAGGAGGAGGAGGAGCTTGAGCTATTGAACAAGCCGAGCCCTGTACCGAAGCCAGACGGGGACGAGAACGAGCGTGTAAGAGAAGCCGACGACGAGATTCTGGAGCCGTTTCTGAAATTCTTCAAACCCGATGGAGAAGAAAAAGGCGAGTCGGAGGTTTCCGAAGAAAGAAGTAGAGTCAGTGTGGAGTATTACGACCCCAAACCAGGTGATTTTGTGGTTGGTGTTGTGGTTTCGGGTAACGAGAACAAGCTCGATGTGGCTATCGGCGCGGATATGTTGGGAACTATGTTGACCAAGGAGATACTTCCTCTCTATGATAAAGAATTGGACTATTTGCTGTGTGATTTGAAGTACGATGCTGAAGAGTTCATGGTTAACGGGAAAATGGGGATTGTCAAGGATGCTGATGAAGAAGACGGTGTTGAGATTGCGGAATTCGCACGGCAAGGCAGGCCGGTGGTGGAGATCGGGGCAGTGATTTTCGCGGAGGTTTTAGGGAGGACGTTGAGTGGAAGGCCTCTGCTTTCTTCCAGACGCTACTTCCGGAGAATCGCTTGGCATCGACTGAGGCAGGTTCTTTTCTTGTTCCTTGATTCCCATTCATTCCCTGGATTCAAAGCTGTTTCTTGGTTTGATGTAATGAAGAGTAAATTGTTGTGTGATAGATCAAGCAACTTAATGAGCCTATTGAAGTTAAGATAACAGAGTGGAATACAGGAGGGCTTCTCACTCGAATTGAGGTACCCGGCGCTTTACGTGTTGCTTAGACTCCATACTTTTAAGTGGATAATCAATAGCTTTGATTTCAGGGTTTGAGAGCTTTTATTCCAAAGCAGGAACTGGTGAAGAAAGTGAATAGTTTCACCGAGTTGAAGGAAAACGTAAAGCAAGAGTTTCTTCCTCTGCTGTACCAATTTGCTTTTGGCTTCACCGTTCTGCGATTGCTCAGGCGTTTCTTTGTTCTGTTTGTGTTACAGGTGGGTCGTAGACTATATGTGCAGATTACGCGATTGAACGAAGACAAAAACGACTTGATACTGAGTGAAAAAACAGCCTGGGTTGGTTTCCCTTTTTGTCTTGTCAGTATAATCAACGACGAGACTAATGAAATATCGCATAATGTCACAGGAGAAGATGTACCTTCGAGGAGGAACACTCTTAGAAGGAACAGTTGCCAAAATCTTACCATACGGAGCTCAAGTCAAACTCGGGGATAGTAGTAGAAGGTAAGTTCAAGTCTATTATTCTTAGTGACTAGTAGCAGTTTTGAACTCATTTCGTTTGCCAATAAATGTCTCAACAGTGGACTGCTACACATTTCAAACATAACTCGCAGAAGAATTGGATCGGTTAGCGATGTGCTTCAAGTGGACGAATGCTTGAAGGTTCTGGTTGTGAATTCTTTATTTCCAGACAAGATCTCTCTCAGGTGAAAAAAAAAACCTTGAATAGAAACGCAAATTCCAATAGACAACTGTCCTCCTCAGTAACAACTAAAACCTCTTTTCTTGTATTGTTATTGTTCTACAGTATTGCAGATCTTGAAAGCGAACCGGGTTTGTTCATCACAAACAGAGAGGTACAACTTGCAGATCTTTCTATTGACAGTTTTTTTCACTCATATGAATATAACTTGTTCTCTTATATTTACACAAGACAAGACACCATTCATGTCCCTACTCTAAAAATTAAACTGTGAGTTTGCCATGTAGAAAGTGTTAATGGAAGCTGAAGAGATGGCAAAGAAGTATAGAGAAAAGATGCCTTCGTTGACTACAAGCGAGATTTCTGATCGTCCTCCGATCACAAGCAGTTTTCCTCAGGGCAAGGATGAAGAAATCTATGCTAACTGGGACTGGTTCAAGTTTGAGAGCCAGTGACAAATTCTGATAACAAAATGACTTTCTGTATTTGATTTTTTTGGATTATATGTTATTATGAGTAAATGATTTTGTTCGTTTGTTCTTCCTCAAAAAGCTTGTTTTTTTACAGAAGATGCGTATCTATGATAAGATCAAAACACAGGATCAATCGCCGCAATGACCTTCACTTTGCAAAACAACGCCAAATGATCTTATTTTAAAACTGATTTTATTATTTTTATTTTTTTAAAATGAAAAGAGGTAAATAACAAATCTGTTCGTGAAAGTTTAAAATATTTACGACCCAACCTGTATCTATCCACACAAACCCACCATATTCAGATTTAAGCCCGATCCGAAAACAATTGTTGGAAAAAAAAAAAAACATAAAACGATTAATCCCGAATCATCTTTTTCGCTTCCATTCATCAGTTATAGTTTTTCCAAATCAAAATCCTTTCTTTTCCCACAAAAACCAAACGGAAATAATAACTTCCCTTCATCTTCTTCGCGATTCAGTAACTTACCTTCATTTTTTTCGCGATTTTACAGTTACATGGCAACGATTTGTCCCAATTCATTTCCCACAAAATCAAATCGACTAAGTTTCCGGATAACTAGTTAACACTGGATATGGCAAAGAACAAAGAATGCCAATTATGGATTAGGAGAAAAGTTTTCAGATAATCTGTTTGCAGAATCTGAGAGACCATTTAGGGTTGTTCATGAAGACGAGACACCTACGGTTTTAGAAAAGGAAAAAGCAGATTCCGGTGACGAAGAAACGGATTCCGATCGTACAGTTTCAGATGAAGCACATGCAACGGTATGTAACTCATCCTTTTGTTTATCGAATTTGGGTACAAATTGATTGGGAACATACTATTTTTTTCTAAACGTAAAGATAATACATTATTTGTTGATGCACACAAGTAAATATAATCTTTTTAGTTAGTACAGGAAATTCAAATTTATGGGATTAGGCACTTGTAATTTTCTGGGGTTCTAGTAATACCGGACCAAAAATTTCTAAAACAAAAAATAACACTATATACATATGTCTTGCAAGATTCCGAAGATGAAACGGAACCACTGCAACCTTTGGATATGTGGTTCCAGCCGATGGAGTATATGAAAAAAATCAAGGTCGGGACGAAGTGTTATTTCAGTCAAGCGGTGAAGACACTTATGACTGGGTTAAAGCATCCGCTTAAAGCAGAGGAGAAGAGTTGGTTTTTGAATCACCCTCAATTCAAACACTTCTTCCACATTCACCAGGAAACCCACCACAAGGTTCAGGGCATGTAGATGCTTCTTGTGAGAACAACGCGCACAGATAAAAAGAAAGAAGCTTGGTTCGTCGTGAATGGTGTGCCCATCCGTTACAGTCTAAGGGAGCATGCCCTTATCTCGGGATTAAACTACCGGAACTATCCACTCAAGTACTCTGAACTGGGTAGTATGGTTTTCGTGGAGAAGTATTTTAGGGCGTGAGCTAAAATTAGATATTCAGATGTGAAATAACAGCTTCTAAAAATGAGAGCTTCTGAAGATAGGTCGAAGATGGCGGTCCTCTACTTTTTATCAAGCATAATTAGTGGGCAGACCAAGACTGGAGTAGAAACACCTTCTGTGGAGCCTTTCTTTCTAAGAGTCGCGCATAATCTTCAGTTATGTAAGAGATTTCCATAGGGAAGGCTGTCGTTTGATTACATCATGAAAGATATCTCACACACTATGAATCACTTTGGAGGGGTCGTCCAGGGTACACAATGGACGATTCCAAGTTTCGTTATTCATTTGGAAGTAAATATGATCTGAGGTATTACTGAGTATTACTAATTCTTACGATTGAAGCTAACCATATCTATATGTGTTTTCTGTAGCTTCTAGCGTTTGAGGCAAATCCGGAGTTGAAGAAGAAATTCCGAGAAGATATTCTAGAGGCAGATAAGAGGTGTTCTAGGATATGCAAAACAATGTTTAAACAAAGTACTATCAAATGATTTACTCTAGAGGAAATATATGAAACATTTGGTACATATATTTCTTCTAGAGTAAATAATTTCATAGTAATTTATTTAAAAATTGTTTTGCATATCCTATGACACCTCTTATCTGCCTCTAGAATATCTTCTCGAAATTTCTTCTTCAACTCCGGAATTACCTCAAACGCTAGAAGCTACACAAAACACATATACATAAGGTTAGCTTCAATCGTAAGAACTAGTATTACTCAGTAATACCTCAGATCATATTTACCTCCAAAGGAATAACGAAACTTGGAATCGTCCATTGTGTACCCTGGACGATCCCTCCAAAGTGATTCATAGTGTGCGAGATATCTTTCATGATGTAATCAAACGACAGTCTTTCCCATAGAAATCTCTTACACAACTGAAGATCATGCACGACTCTTAGAAAGAAAGACTCCACAGCAGGTGCTTCTACTCCTGTCTTGGTATGCCCTCTAATTATGCTTGATAAAAAGTAAAGGACCGCCATCTTCGACCTATCTTCAGAAGCTCTCATTTTTAGAAGCTGTTATTTCACATATGAATATCTAATTTTAGCTCACGCCCTAAAATACTTCTCCACGAAAACCATACTACCCAGTTCAGAGTACTTGAGTGGATAGTTCTGTTAGTTTAATCCCGAGATAAGGGCATGCTCCCTTAGACTGTAACGGATGGGCACACCATTCACGACGAACCAAGCTTCTTTCTTTTTATCTGTGCGCGCTGTTCTCACAAGAAGAATCCACATGCCCTGAACCTTGTGGTGGGTTTCCTGGTGAATGTGAAAGAAGTGTTTGAATTGAGGGTGATTCAAAAACTAACTCTTCTCATCGGCTTTAAGCGGATGCTTTAACCCGATCATAAGTGTCGTCCTGACCTTGATTTTTTTCATATACTCCCTCGTATGGAACCACATATCCAAATGTTGCAGTGGTTCCGTTTCATCTTCGGAATCATGCAAGACATATGTATATAGTGTTACTTTTTGTTTTAGAAATTTTTGGTCCGGTATTACTGCTCCAGTATTACTAGTCTAGTATTACTGGTCTAATACTACTAGTCCACTATTACTAATCCAGTATTACTAATCCAGTATTAATAGTCCAATATTACTATAAACCCAGAAAATTACAAGTGCCTAATTCCATAAATTTGAACTTCCGATACTAACTAAAAAGATTATATTTACTTGTGTGCATCAACAGAGAATGTATTATCTTTACGTTTGGAAAAAAATAGTATGTTCTCAATCAATTTGAACCCAAATTCGATAAACAAAAGGATGAGTTACATACCGTTGCATGTGCTTCATCTGAAACTGTATGATCGGAATCCATTTCTTCGTCACCAGAATCCACTTTTTCCTTTTTTAAAACCGTAGGTGTCTCGTTTTCATAAACAACCCTAGATGGTCTCTCAGATTCTGCAAGCAGATTATCTGGAACATTTTCTCCTAAACCATAATTGGCATTATTTGTTCTTGCCATACCCAGTGTTACCTAGTTATCCAGAAACTTAGTCGATTTGATTTTGTGGGAAAAGAAAAATTTTGGAACAAATCGCTGCAATAAAACTGTAAAATCGCAAAAAAGATGAAGGTAAGTTACTGAATCGCGAAGAAGATGAATGGAAATTATTGTTTCCGTTTAATTTTTATGGAAAAATAAAATATTTTGATTTGAGAAAACTGTAACTATAACTGATGAAGGGAAGCGAAAAAGATGAAGATTCGAGATCAATCGTTTTAGGTTTAGATTTAGGTTTTTTTTATTCAACAATTGTTTATGGGTCGGGCTTACATCCGAATAGGATGGGTTTGGATGAATAGATATTAGTTGTATCGTAAATATTTTTAATTTTCAAGGACATATTTGTTATTTACCCATTTTCGTTTTAAAAAAAAAATAAATAATAAAATCAGTTTTAAAACAAGGTCATCTGGGAGATTGTTTTGCAAAGCAAAGGTCATTGATCCCAAAACACAATACGAAGCTCACCGAACTAGAGAAACTTAGAATAAACTCTAATTCCAGAAAGAACAATAGAGACAAGGTTCACTCGATTTTACCTGAATGCTGTAAATTTATTGAAGCAAAGCACACACAGATGATAAACAATTGCATTCGGTGAAGAAGAGGAAATTTTCTGGCAACCTCCTCCTTCTCCAGAGAATCATCGTCATTCGTTCAGCTGCTGAAGCTCAGCTTTGAGCTGTTCGATCTTTAGGCCCATGGATCGCTGCAGGGACGCTCTCTCTTTCTCTGTTACCTTCCCGAGCAAACCCTTGAACATCTCCAAAACATCGGCCACGGCGGCTCTTGCGCACTCCGCCTCCTCGTTGAAGTAAACCGTCTCCTTCGCATCCATCGCCATTTCGATCTCCTCACGCGCCTCAGCGAACTTTAGATTGATCTCGTCCACCACCTTGTTCACATCTGGCGGTGAGCCGCCGCTAGAGTCGGTGCCGTATCTCCTTCGATTCTCGTGGGAGAACTTGGATGAAGCGTTTGGGATCCGGAATATTCGCGAGAGACTGGATTTCGAATAGGGAGATGGTGACTGAGGTCCGATATGACCGGCGACATCGCCGAGCGTGTTTATGGGAGCCGGAGAATAAACAATGCTTAGATTCTGAGGGATTCGAATAGACTTTCTGGTGAATAAATTTCGGAGCGTAATTGCTGAGTGAAGACGCATGGTTTCCTCTGAAATGAATCTGCCGGTTCTGTAGGTCGGCGGCGCAGATAAGTAATTTGTAGAGGAAGAGGAAGAGATGTTGTCGGCCTAATGGGCCTCACAATTAGGCCCATTCATAATGGCTCTGATCGCACAAAAGTCAAAAGAAGACAGGTGAAGGTCAACCTATTAACCAAACCACAGAAGTATCTGAACCAGAGCCAAAAGCTTCTCACTGACCCCTCAAATGGCGAACCACTCCATTTCCATTTCCCTACATAAACCCCTTGAGCTCAAAGACACCGACCCACAAACCCTCCAACCGCAACAACCTAATCTTGCCTTTTTTAAACCACATCAATGGCTCGCACCATTCCACCATCTAAAACGCAGCCGCATACAGTTTCTCAAATGGGTTTAGCCGCAGCAAACCTCCTTCTCGATGGACTTTCAGTGTTCGCTTCTCATTCGAAGAGGAAGCTTCGTCGTTGGACTGCTTGTTATGGCTCTCAAGATCATGAACCTGTTATACATCTCCAAAATGACATGACCATGATGATGATGAACAATGGTAGTGTTTATGAGCCATACAATGGCGAACCAAGCATGCTGCTGAGCGGGGATCAGAGACGAGGTCCGTTGTGGCAGAAGAACATTCTCATGGGAGGAAAATGCCAGCTTCCAGATTTCTCTGGTGTTATCTTGTATGATTCCGATGGACTTGTTGTTCCTCCGGCCAAGAATTCTCTTCCTCTGCTCACCTGCAAGTAAAACAGAAGGAAGATAGATCCCTAAGAAAGGCCCTTATCGTCCGAGGTTACCATTTGTTTGTTTGTATCTATTTCTTGGGATATAATGTATAGTATTGTTCTATGATTTCTATAACTAAAAGATTTATGAAATATATTGTGTGAAGCTCTTGCCGAAGACATTCAGAATAACACATCACACACATACATGCATTAGCCTTTGCATCAGAATCATTGCCAAAGTGTAGTATCATTTTGGTTTTACTGCTTTGAACAACAATGTAAGGGGGCAAGTCATAAAATGTCTCATGATCGCCCGGTAATTTTTAAAAGTATGAACTGACTCCAGTTCATGTAATATTGTCACATGTAATATACAGGCTTCAATACGCCAACGTAAGATAGGTTGCGGTATTGCTCTGCAAAGTCCATGCCATAGCCCACGACAAATTCATCTGGACACTGCACATATTCAGAAAGTACAACACATGTTCAACACAATGCCATGAAATATATATTCTTAAGTCAGGCTGGTTTCCTAGCGCACAAAAAACTACTATTGTTTACCATGGTTTAGACAAGTATAGGCATAACATTGCAAACAACTGAACAAAGAAGAATCGAAAAATTATCATGCTACGATCTCACCTATTCCCTAAAATAAGATCAAATAATATTGAATATCCAGACTCCAAATAGCTGGATATTATGGTTACGTTGGCTTAGGCATTAGATGGTTAAGAAGCAGCTTACTTCAAAACCGCTGTAGAATTTCCCGTTTCCAACCAGCTTAAAATGAACCTTTCTTCTTGATGGCTTGTCGAGTAGAGTGCAGACTGAGACAGATGATGCCTTTTTCAGTTTCAGGTGCTCGATTAGGCAGTTAAGTGTATTGCCAGTATCTACAATGTCCTCGACCTTGAACAAAACACACATAGCTAGTTAACAAAAGAGGCAGTGAATTTTCAATGCAAATTGATTCATAAGACATCATCAAATGCGAAAACATCAAGTGCCCATCTGTCTAAATATGTTTATCACATTACATTTGGCGTATAGTTCCAAAGTTTTCAGTAGCCACCACCCAGCAATTTCAAGTTGTATAGATTCAAACTTTCCATAACATCCATATGAATCTGAAACCCAAGTGCTAAAAGAAATCGGACGGAGATTAGGTACCAAGAAAACGTGCTTGTTCGTGATGTCCAGCTTTAAGTCAAATGATATTCTGGGATTTCCACTGGAGACTGTACCAGAGCCGTAGGATTCGGCTCTGATAAAATCGATGGCGATGGGAAGGTCGATTCGCCTGACGAGATCGGCCAAGAATAGGCAAGCACCGGTGGCTACGCCGACGAAAACAGGCGCCTCCCATTCGCCGGAGAAATCAGAGGTAATCTCGGATCCAAGCTGATCCACCCGCTCCGCGATGATTTCGGCGCTGAAAAGCACTTTCTCTATGTGCTTCCCTAGCGACATCGCCATATCTACCTCCACCACGAGCTTCAGGATTTGGGTTTTTAGGGTTTAATAATCGCGATTGTAAAAAACGCGGGAGCTTAAACCAAAGCCGGTTCACAATAATCTGAAATTGCCAAAGATTTTGTATTATCAAATTGGCGCTCGAACCATTGAGAGAGCGAAATTGAAATTCATTTTAAACACAAAATCAAAATCCCTAGAGAGCAGCAGAAGGCGAAGAAGAAGAAGGAAAATGCCGAATATTATCTTCGTCGCTCTGCAATGTTTCGAATGCTCAACTATGCAGGTCAAGCTCACTCGCTCTTTCTCATTCTTCATCTCTCGTTGTCCATATGGTTTAGGTTTTTTTATATCTGTAGGGATTTGTTTTGGGGATCGTAGGTGAAGCAGAAGAAGAAAAGTAGCAACCAGTGGGTTTGTGTGATTTGCAATCAGAAGCAATCGGTGCAGAAAGTGTTTGCTCAGGGTTACAAGGCTAAGGAGCTTCGATTCTTCGTCCAGTCCTTTAATATGTCTCGCAAAGTTGCCGATGAAGAGGAACAGGCCGTAGCAGATAAGTATTTGGAGGTAGACATCGAAGGAGAAATTTATGAGGAGGTTTCAGATATTCGTGGTAAGAAGCGATCTGATTGGAGTGAGTATCTTGATTCCGGTTCACCTATTGATCGCCGGAGATTAACTGGAGAAGAAGACGGCGAAGAAGGTATTGGTAGTTGTAAATCGAAAGAATCAAATCGCGTTACTTGAAATTTTTGATTTGGATTGGTATGTTTGCATATTGAGAGACCAATAGAATAGATATATTTCTCCGTTTCGAACTTTCGTTTCAGAGCTGACAATTGTGACTGAGATGCCGAACGACATGTTTAAAAGGCCCAAGCTAAGCAAATACTCTAATGCTGGTGGATCATCATCATCATCATCAGTTACAGGCGGCGGCGGGGAAGACAGACGGGAATGTTTCGAGCCTTTCTTCTCCAGACGCAGCATCAAGAAGCCAGCTTTTCTTTCAGGTTAGAGGTTTTCTGCTACACAAAGTTGTACAATTTTCTAAGAAAGCCGCTTCAAATGTATACTATTGACATGTATCGACACTGATTTGGTTAGAGCTGTGAAGGCTCTGAATGTTTGTTGGTACCTACTATCCATCGAATGTGCAGATGGACTGATGTCGAGGAAGAAGGAAACAGAACAGAGAACTTTAGAGCCAGAAAGAGTTACTAAGCCCACTTCGAAATGGGACGCTTACTTGCTAGATGACGAAAGAGAACACCCAGCAGCACCACGATTTGGTGGAAAAGAAGCCTTGAAGGATGATGATGTCGGAGAATGGGACAGAGCAATTATGGATATAGGTTCGCAATACCAGATAGTAGATGACGAAGTACATCCAGATTTCATGTAATCAGAGATGGTGAATTATGTTTAACCAGGCTGCGGATTATTAGAAAGGTGATAAAGGACTTGCCAAAACAAATTAGAGAAGGTGCAAAAGAGTAGATATACTCATAACAAAACTAGATAAAGTGCTGCTAAGAGTAAATGTCTCAAAGAAAACTAGAAAAATGCTAAGAGTAGAACTCAAAACAAACTAAAGTTGCAAAGAAGGAAAAAAAAAAAGCTAGTTAAAGAGATCCTAAAGGTTTTAAAGAGATAGTCTAAAGATAAAGCCAGAATAAATATTGTCTTGAGTAAAAAATGAGTTCACTCGGTTGAAGTGAGAGCGAACTGGTCATCAACGGTAGACACAGCTGGCGGATTAGCAGAGAGCCTGAGAACATCCAAAGCCTCAGAAACTTTAGCCTTAAGTGCTTCAGGTGACTCGAGAAGGTGCAAGATCTCGGCTTGGTCCATCTCCAGCAACATCCCAGTCACTTTGGCTGCATGAACTGGCTCATGCTTGTCCACAAGTGGGTAAAGCTGCTCCCCAAGCATCTGTCATCAATTCACAATTCATCTCTTTATTTAGCTTTGCATTGAAAACACATTATTAACCTAATGCAAGACTCCGATGAGATATATAAGAGAACCACTACGAGGCAAAACCTGTGGGTGATTTGCGGGGTTGGCCAGAGCCAAGGCAGAGGTGAGCTTAGAAATTGGGAGGAGTGGAGGCTTATGTGGGTGTTGAGAAGCATTGTGAGAGATTGCAGATGCATCCAATGGCAAAGGCATGATGCCTTGTGGAGCAGATGCATCCATTCCATTCCTCCTGTTGCCCGCGCCTCCCATGTATCTCATTCCCGAGCTTGCATTTTGCTGCATAATCTGCCAGTTCAACATAACAACAAGCCCCAACCAAGTTGAGGATAACAAACCTTCTAATAGCCATAGAGTTGATCAGGATAACAAAATTACATACTTGTTGTTGCTGGAACTGCTGCTGCATGTTAGTAGCACCACGCCTGAACCCAACACGAGGACCAGGCTGAGTCTGCCTTTGAAGAGGGTATGGCATCATGAAGTTGCCCGGACCCACACCTGGACGCACCCCAGGCATGAACTGAAGTTGGTAGCCATACCCCATAGGCTGTGTCGGTACCAGACCTTGACCGTTCTGGCCTAAGTACATAGGATGGTGTGGTCCCGTAATTGGACCTCCAGGTGGGTGATGATGTAACCCAGGCATTCCTGATGGCATTGCCGAAACTGCCCCACCTGGTCTCATATGAGAAAATAGGTTCTGGAAAAAGTGAAAACATAAAGAGAGTTTGAGAATCAGTGTCACAACACAATTCAAGTAAGGTTCAAAGAGAGGGCTAATAACCTGAAGGTGGTTTCGTCTCTCTTCCTTGCGTTGAGCCAACGCGATGTAGAGAGGTTTCCTTCCTATCATCTTACCATTCATTTCATTCAACTGCATAATCATCATCTCCAACGGACATGTTAGTGTGATTGAAATGTAATAAATGTAGAAAGATTGTGAATTTAGTTTGAAACTTACAGCTCTTGAAGCTTCTTCAGGATTGGAATAAGCAACAAAACCAAACCCTCTGCTCAAACCTTGTGAGTTCATCATAACCTAATATGACCACAAACAAAACATCTTAGTAATTCAGTCTATGTCACATTAACCTAATGACTCGTTTATAACATGTGTATTAGAATAATAAAGAACAAACCTTGCACGAGGTCACGTTCCCATACTCAGAAAACATCTCCTTGAGCTTCTCATCATTCACACTATCATCAAGGTTTTTCAGATACAGATTCGATCCTTGCAATTTCTCAAACCGGCTTATCCTCTCTTGCTCGAACTTTCTCCTCAGTTCTTCTTCCCTCTCAGACTTCTTCTGCGCCCTCCCAACGTACAACACATCCTCCCCGAGGCTAATACCGTTCATCTTCTCAACCGCAGCCGCAGCAGCTTCGGGACTCTCGAAATTCACAAACCCGAAACACCTCGAGTTTCCACTCTGATCCCTCATCACAACCGCGCTAGAGATATCTCCATATTTCCCAAACGTCTTCTTGAGCTCATCATCAGTGATCTCTTTAGGGAGATTCTTGACATAAACGTTTGTGAAACGCGGAACCGTACCGCTCTCACCGCGAGACCGGTCCTGACGCCGGACAAAGTGGCCCACAAAGACTTGCTTGTCATTAAGCAGCATCCCATCAAGCTTGTCGATAGCAGCCTGAGCGGTTTCCTCTTTCTCAAACTGGACAAAGCCATAACCTTTAGACCGGCCCGACACGTCCATGGCTACCTTGCAAGAGAGAATAGTCCCGAAACTCGAGAATGTATCAAACAGGGCTTTATTATCGATCGATGCGTCGAGGTTTTTGATGAAAACATTGCCTTTTCCGCTCAACCGCGTGCTCGGATCACGGTTCGAGAGCATGATCCTTATAGGCCTGTCTCTGATCGGAGTGTAGTTAAGGCTATCCATCGCTCGCATCGCTGATCAAATCAAAATCAAAATCACGACAATTTTAAAACCATCCATATCCATAACCATAATAATAATATTAAATTCGAAAAATTTGAATACCATCATCAGGATTGGCGAAGTTGACGTAAGCGTATCCAAGAGATCGGCGAGTCAAGTCCCGACAAACCCTAACTGTCTGGACTGGAGCCACTTGATTGAAGAGATCCAATAGATGCGCCTCATTGACACTTTGGTCTAGATCTCCGACGTAGAGCGACGAGTTAGGGTGCGCTTGCAACGCCTCCGCCGCCGCAGCCGCTGCAGCAGCGGCGGCTACCTGAGTAACAGCCGGGAACGGAGTCGAATGAGGAGACGCAACCGTAACTGCTGCAGGTTGATGAGGGACTTGATCAACCATCGCCGTCGGTGCAATTCCAGATGCAACCGCCGCCGCCATAACGCTGGTTTCTAGGTTATTTTTTTTTTGCGTGAGGGCAAGAAGACAGAGAGATTCTGTTTGTGTATTTTCCAAAATTATAATCTTGTGAAAATATTTTGGGAGATTTTTTTATTAGATATTTTGATTTTTTTTCCTTTTTTGGGTTACTCCGGAGAAACGAGAGGAGTAAATAGAGTGGAGGAATGTGTTGTGGGTATTTATACTTTCGCTAAACCGAATCGGTCCCTACGGATCGGAGTTCGATCTGATGTGTCTCTTCAGATTTTGACCGAGTTTTACGTTGGACCCTTTTTGTGGGCCCATTATGGGCTTTTTTGTGTAAACTTGAGTTAATGACGTATATGTGGATGCCACGTGTCCCTGTTTTCGTCTAGGTTTTTTTTTCTGTCGCCTTTTTTTGTGCATCTATACGAATTGGTAATAACGAGGAAATTCATTTTAACTAAATCAATTTTTGTATCCTATTTTTCCGTTGCTTATGATTTGACCAAATCAAAGTCTTGATAGCATATACGAAAATTTAGGTCAAATTCTTTATTTACTCACTTAGTGGCCATCTATGATTTGTAATGAAAAAAACATGTATTTTTTTACGAGAGTCTTGTGTTTAAATATTAGTGTTGGGATCTTCAACGTGGAGCTATAATAGCTTTGTTCTTACATCCAATGTGGATATCATCCCAAATACGTTTCAGAAGAGCCGTACAAAATCTACGACAATTTTTTTTTTTTAATAAGATTCCAAGAATATAAAAGAGGCGTATGCATGGTTTGAAAAGGATAATTTGGAATTGATAAATTCGATCAATGAAAAAGAATATAACACTGAGTTAGGAAAATTATTATTTAATATTCGGCATTAGATGTCGAAGCTTTCGAATTGTTCATTGGATCATGTCAACCGAGAGAGAAATAGTGTCGTTGATATTTTATTAAAGAAAGCTTATAAAGGTAATGTAATATATTTTATTTACAATATTTCGCCTATTTGGCTTATTAACTATTTGTATTTTTATTTTACTGTTTAATATACATTTGATTGTTTAATATAATAATATAAGATGTTAACAAAAGAGAATATATGTAGATTGTAGAGTAGTTTTTGTTTTCAGTTTTTAAGCAATCTATTTTATTATCCATTAATTTTTTCTGAAAACAATAGTTTTCTAAGAGCAAAGTTCTCATATATTTGTTTTTCAATTCAAAGTTTTAATAAAAAAAAAAAATTATTACATTCAACGTCGATATCATTCCAAATATATGTAAACATATTAATAGTAGATAGTTATTTACTTCTAATATTTTTTTTTTGGCGGCTTTTAATTTTAATATTGGATGTTAGATTATTGATGCCAATTCAAATTAAATTGTATTTTTTTCTGTTTTAGTTTGTACATACCTATTTTTGTAGATGAAAATATGAAATCATCAACTCGTCTTTTTGTTTTTGTTTTTGTTGTAACATTTACTTTATTAAAATAACAGAATAATCATTGGCACAAAAAAAAACAAAGAACAGAATAATGATGAATTATAAAATTGAATCCAACATGTCATAATGTTGTAGTTGTAGTAATAAATAGATACATAGTAACAGCCTTGTGATAATCTCAAACTCAAAATATTTAGTGTAAGCTGTATAACGATATCCACTGACGTCTGATTCATTTGTGATCACCGATTTTGCAGCCTGTATGCTTATATTAATGTTGGAATTATTCTGAAGATCGGAGAAATATGATAGAAAAAACTGCATGGATCACTATTTTTTGGCATATCTAACATCGAAACATTACCCTAATTATTTAATCATAAAAATATTGTGTTAATTATTTGTGCAATTAACTAAAATAACATATTTTTAAATTTTTGTTCCAAACCTTAACATGTTGACACTGACAATAATTGCACACAAAGGCTCTCTCTCTCTCTGTCTCATCCCGATCTAACCCTAATTCAGTCGAACGAAGCATGGGCGGCGAATCCACAATCGAATATTTATCCAGTAAGATCTCTCTCCATCGAAATTGTTTCATCTGATGGATGTGTCATAGTTAAGTAGCCGGATCTAATCGATCCAGATAAATATAGTGAATGGATCAATCTAACCTCTTTCGTCGTAATTCGTCAAGGGAATGACACATTCGTGTACTGGAACATGGAGGACTACCCAATCCCTATTAGTGCCGATCTTGGTTCTATTCGTCCTAATATCGAATCAGCTCTTCGTCAAATGGGCTTTGATAGGTTGATGCTATTCCGGGCTTATGGTGACAAACTGAGCCACGACAGAAGTGAGTTGTCCAAGGCCGGAATCTTATACACACCAGAAAGTGAGTGAGTTCCTCCTATACTCTTGTCGTTTCTACTTATGTCTCTAATCGAAGATCTCTGTTGATATATATATATATATATATATATATATATAGCTTCAGGGGGTGAAAATTCGGCTGCTATCAAAATGCCTCTGGATATGGTTGTTACCGCAGTAGCATCTAATGGTGAACCAAGAAATTTAGTGGTAATCGCAAAACAAAGCCGAAATAGAGAGCTTCTTCAGTGTTTGAAATCGAGAAATTACACTCTTCTCGTAGTAGATGACACCGCACAAGATGGTCTATTTCATTCTGTAGACTCAATAGTTGATTGTACACATGTTTTTGGTGGANTGATTAAAATATGTTACTATTAACTAATATGTCAGACCATATATATATTATAATAAAGAAATCTGCGTATACAACTCCATGTAACGGGAATGATTAAAATTTGTTACTATTAACTAATTTGACACACAAAAAATATATTTTAATAAAAGAAATCCGGGTATTCATCTAGTTTTTATTAATAAAGAGAGAAACTTCCACTTCATACCAGAGTTTTTTCCGTCTAGAATAGGATATTTTTCGATCCGCTTTTTGGTTTGTTAAAATTGGAAAAAATGAAACCGGACAACATTTTTGTTTTATAATCGGTTCGCTTTTGAGACATTTTTGTTTGGTTCTTCGGTTTGTTTTCTTGGCTAAAATCGGTTCAATAAAAAACCTAAATAACAAATTTGGTAGGTCCATTTCACTCGTTCGGTTTTTCAATTTTTTTCGGTTTCTTTGTGGATTTTTTTTTTTGGTTAACATAGGTTAGAAAAAAATGAATAATAATAATATATAGGGATCTAAACCCTAATTTTGACTAAGCATTCTCTAAAGCTAAAGCACCTTCTCTATGAATAAGATTATGTACAATTGGTTGCCCCCCCCGGTTCTCATGCTTTGATTACACACACTGGTTTATTTATCAAATGTCAGAGTTTCATTTACGGAAAATAAAGTACATAACCAACATTTATAGTTTCTTATTCATACAGTAGGGTTTGCTTAGATATTTATATGTTCATCAAAAAGATTTTTGGAAAAAACTTATAGCAAAAGGTGATGGTGGTATATTTGTTTTAGCTAGATATACAACAATATAGATTTGTAAATAATAAAAATATAAGGGCTTATGGTTTAATCTTGGAAAGGAGAAGAACCAAATGACTAATTGAGCAATAAACGGTAAGTTTGTTGCTCGATCAGAACAAGTACGAAACGAGAGAGTTTTCAATTTTAATATTGGATGTTAGATTATTGATGTATTGGAACAACACGGTCAATTCAAATTAAATTGTATTTTTCTCTGTTTTAGTTTGTACATACCTATTTTTGTAGATGAAAATATGAAATCATCAACTCGTTTTTTTTTTTTTTAACATTTACTTTATTAAAATACTTGGGATGAAACATAGTCATAATGTAGAGCATCAGAGATTACATAAGGTACATAAAAATGAGAACAAAAGATATCATCATTCTGAATTCTTTGTTTGGCCAAACAAGTTTATTGTTTTGCCAAACAAGTTTATTGTTTTGCCTCCCCACCCATTCATATTTGACATCTTGAAATTTGCTTTCCCAAAATCTCAAGTCAATTGAAAGTTGCTAAACAAATAAATAGTTGGTTAAAAACGGATTGACCACTCCAACTTCTTGCTTTTATTTTTCACTTTTCTCATTTACATTTTTATTGCTTTTGTTTTTCTTTTCCTTCGCTTTTGATTTGCTTTTTATTTTACAATTACATCTATCTTCTCATCAGAAAAAGTCACCCCTAACATTATTCTCCACCATCGATAAGGCACTTAACGCAAGTTTAAGAAGAAAAAGACTTAATCCGAAATGGCCAAATATGAAACAGATTTGCATAATGCACATAGACACGCTAGAATCTTTCTCTGGACATTTATACCAACTTATATATTTTATGAAAGACTAGCCATTGTATTATTTTAGAACATTTTGGCTGAGAAATTTCATCTTTGAAACAGTTTGGTTCACCTGCAATCATTTGGAATGAAGTTTTTAGGAAAACAAGATTTGTAATTAAAGTTGAGCTGAAACTTACCATAGACAACTGTACATGTTGTCACCATTTTGAAATTTTCATCTCGAAAACTTTTTTATAAGAGTCGTAGTGTCTTTTTCTAAATCGACATTTTTTTCGAGAGGCGATGGCTCCAACTACCTAACAAGAGGAACCAACCAGTTCACTGTTTGAAACATGTCTGGTATACTTTCAAGCTCTCAAGATGTGCAATATTCAGCCAGTTCCGCAATCTTCTTGATGTTCTCCATGTTTTTTTCATCCTTTGTTATGGTGTGTGCCATTTGCTCACTTCAAGAACTTTGATTTTTTTTTTTTTTTTTGGGTCTACCACATCACCATATCTTTGTTTGTCTCCATTTACTCACTTAATGTATCATCATTAACTTTTCTTCGTGTGATCCCGTTACAATCACCCAAAATGTATAGACGATCACTTTTTTATGTTACCATTTAGTACATGCGAGCATATAACTTAAAAGACAATTAGCAAAAATACTTATAGATCTAATAAGTTAGAGATTAAAAGTAAGTTATGATAATTTAACTTACCAACATAGTGTGGATCTATATAACTGAAGGTTCCCACCATTGTTGTTGTCTTAATTGAGTCTATTGCCTCAAGTGCTAGCTTCATACATCAAAAATCAAAGCAAAACGGAAAAACATAGACAAAGAAAAATAGAGTTGAACAAGAACAAGATGAAAAAACAGAGACAAAGCCAAAAAAAAAAAAAAGAATAGAGATTAAATTACAATAGTCTGATCAGTCTTATGAATTCCACCTACCTCTTAAGTGTAACTTCCAAATATACGGCTGAAAGAATACAATTTTTAAACGTTTTCTAAGGTAGTTATAAAATTGTTAAATATCATTTATACACTTTTATAAGATCAGGATAAGATAGTTGTAAAAATACAAAATATTATGTTCTTCACTAAAAACACATCATATAAAATAAAAATGAATATAATAATATAATAAAGATTAATGAAAAATATAACATGAATTATTCCTTATTATATTATTCTTGATAATGAACGAATCCTTATTAATTTTCACATTAATCCTTATTATATTATTTTATTATACAAAGCTGAACGTTTTTAACACGTACATGACACACACATAATTATTATAACTCACTTGATATTGACATGTGTTATTGTTAATTTAAATCGTGACATATGTCTGTAATATTATAAAATTTCCTATTATTACTTACTTATTTTTTAAAGAAGACAAAATAACAAAAAAATAGAAAAATAATTGATTTTTTTTTTCAAAATTCAAACTATAAAATGAAAAAGAAAAAATTAAAGTAAGAAAAAGGTAGAAACTATAAGATCAAAACCATGTAAACTATAAATTCTATTTAAAATTCATAATATATGAATTTAGAAGAATAAAAGTTTGTTAATGTGTGTTAGATTATTTTTTTTTGTAATGTAACGATTCAAGTTTGAAGTATACACATCTGAATTTTTATCATTGAATTCTTAATTAAATAATTATCGAACACGTCAAAACAATCCATGTTAAGAAGATAATATATATTTTGTTAAGAAAAAATTGGTGTTTATTTGTTAATTAGATTTAGTTTTAAATTTTGACAAAAAAACAAAGATTTAGTTTTAAATTATATAAAATTTGATTTGAACATTTTTATTCATTTAGAAAGATTCAAGTTTATAGATAATATGGATCAGTTTCAGATTTTTGGATAACTAAATGTGAATTTTAACTAATTATACGAGTTATAATTACTCGAATTATCAATTTCATACAAAATTAGGATTCAATCCGCGCTAAGCGCTATAATTAGCGCGGAGTAATTTTTTTTAAAGAAATTGTTTTAAAATTTAAGAAAAAATATTTTTATTTGAATTTTATAATATGTCTAACTCATGATTATATATGGAGTTGTCAAATGGAATAATTTATCTATTTAACCCGTTTTGCAGTGATTATTCGGGCTAACCCGTAAAACCTATAATCTTGAAAACATAACTCTATTATACACCGTTTAATGACTTTAGTTTTGTGGTTAGTTCAAGAACTCTTAAAAAAACGATTTTATTGTGTCTAATTTTTTTATAAAATTAGTAAAATATTTTTCAACTTTTATTTTGATTTAAATTCAAATAAAATATATTAAACTATAGTGAAAAATATATCAAGATTTTGAATATATTTTTTTCTTTGAATGTATATGGATTGATTATTATTTAAAAATATATAATAGATAACATCTTTAATGCAAAATAAATATTTTATATATTTTTAGGGAAATTTTAAAAAATACCACCATCTAAATCTCACTTTACAAAACTACAATCAACTAAAAATTTATTCAAAACTACCCTCATTTAATAAATTGTTGACCATTATGTCCTTAAACTTGCTAAATCGGTGCCAATTTTTTTTGTTGTAAAGGTTTGGTCAGTGCATCGTTACAGCTGTCGTCGGAATTTGTTGAGTTCGCCGGAACTCAGATCTGAAGAATACTCTTCCGGCGAATCCACTGCCTTCAATTGTGTAGGTGATCGATTGGATTATGGATTGTATATGATCGATTGGATTATGGATTGTATATGAATAAAAACGGGAACGAAACTGTGTGATTAAGAGCAAAGCTATTGCATGATTTTTTTAATTCCTTGACTGTAGAGTAAGTACGGAATGTAAGGGGGTGAATTTTAAATATGTGATTGGAGAATTTGATTAAGAGCAAAGCTATTGCAGGATCTATACGTGATTGGAGAATTTGAAATCGATTATTTGTTTGCAGATTCCGTTGATTAGCTCTTATGTTGTTGGGTCAGGGACGACATAAGTGAAGTTAACGCAGACGAGAATAGAGATGAGTAGGTGAACGAAAGTCATTGCTCATAAGGTGTTTGATAATATGGCTAAGAGAAGCTAATTGGGTAAACCCATTTATAAATCCTTGTAAATCCATACATATTTATAAACTCATTTATAAGACCTTATAAACCCTTCCGACAATTTGATTTGGTTGAACATCGAGAGGGTTTATAAATTACTAGACTTAGTGACACAAAGACTAAGATGGAAATCATGCCAAGAGACGACCCATTCCCTCATGCCAAGGGTTGATAAATACTCAGCAGAAGCTACATTATTTGGATATTGGGTGTTATAATTGAATTTATATGGTTTTATATGCTAGTTTTAAAAATATACAAAACCATATAAATCATTTTAAAACTATGTAAAACCATATAAATCCTTTCAAAACAATTTAGTTTGTAAACCTGATAAGAACAACAAACATCAAACTCCATCAAATATTTTATACGTGTTTATCTTGAGCACTAATATATGGTTTTAAAATGCTTGATAAATACTCAGCCGAAACTACATTATTGGATATTGAGTATTATAATTGAATTTATATGGTTTTATATGCTAGTTTTAAAACCATATAAACCATTTTAAAACTATATAAAACCATATAAATTCTTTCAAAACAATTTAGTTTGTAATTTATAAAACCTTGTAAACCAGATAAGAACAACAAATAACTAACTCCATCATATAAATGCTTGATAAATACTCGGCCGAAGCTACATTATTGGATATTGGGTGTTATAATTGAATTTATATGGTTTTATATGCTAGTTTTATAACCATATAAATCATTTTTAATATGCTAACTGATAAAATCATTTCAAAAAAGGATTCGAAAATACAAAAAGTTGATGATCTTATTATAATCAGTTAACCTCATTGACTATCTTTTTCCGTTTCATTGAACTTTGAGATGCACCACTTGAAAAATTTGAGGGTTTGACACTTTTTCATCGATAACCTGATCATATCAAACGTTTAGCATTGGTTTACATATGTTTTCTTTATAAAACCTTGTAAATAATAAACCAGAAAAAGGTTAACCTCCATGCTTTTTTGTGCAACTCTTTTCTTCGGTTTCATAGAACCTGATGCACCCACTTGAGAAACTTGAGGATTTGTTACATCTTCAACAAAAATCTGATTAAAACAAGACGCTTAGCATGAGTTTACAAATAAGACACTACAAATCTTTTATTTATTTATAAAACCTTGTAAATGACCTTTTCATTGTTTGTCTCACACACTTCTTTTCCTTTTCCACTGCTCTCATCTCTCCCGACTTCATCTATCTTGTTTTCACCACTCTCCTGTGAAAGAAAATTGAAATTCGGAGTAGAATAATGTGTACTAGGCGATGTTTCCTATAAAATGGTTTTCACGCCTAGCATTGGTTTACATATGTTTTCTTTATAAAGCCTTGTAAATAATAACATATGTGTTTGTTACTCAGGGTTAAGTTTATCTTTCACTTTAGCATAGGGTGTATTTTTGAAAATACACAGCGTCTAATGGTAGTTTTGAATTGTGGTGTCTCCAAAGTTGTATTTTTGAGATTATCCCATATTTTTATGACGAATTATAAAAGACAATTATATCATTTCCTTTTTCAATTATTCTTTGTTATTTGTAATGACATTTCATATAATAACTTACAAAACAAAGTTCATTTTTAAAAATATCTTCTTAAATAATATTATAGAGATATTTGATTTTTTATATGCATATCACACGAGTCCTAGTTCTTGAAAATAAAGCTACAACCCAGGTCTGACACTAGTTATTTATAAGATTGTAATTTTATTATCAAGAATAATATAATTAGGATTAATGAGAAAATTAAATATGAACAGGCATGTAGCTTTACCAAACTTTTGGGTTTCAGAAGATTAGTTTCCAACAAAATGGCAAAACCACATCTCATACACATGAAAATGCAAAAAAAAACTATAAATTTCAACAAGATGCAAATGAAGAAAAGGCTTGCTCTCTCTTGGTTCTGAAAGCAAGTAATTTGGCGCATAAAGGCTTATCAAAGACAAAGAAGAGTGTTTACCAAGGAAGGGAACTTCGTTGGGTTAAAGACAAGAAAACCTCTATATATATATGGTCGTTGAAAAGACTACAATTCCGACCACATTTCAAGCGAGACGAGTGTTAGGGTCTGCGATATCACCAGCCATACTTCCTGAAGAAGTCTCTGGTTCTCTTCCTCGCTCGAGTGAATACTATTACTATGCACGCAAGCACCCACGGAGGAAAGTTCCCAATGGAGACGTTGTTCTTGATCCACGCTGGAGGGTCTTTCAATAGAAACGTTATTAACAGCGTAACAATCACAACTCCGAGCACGATTCTTGTGATGGGTTTGATCAGGGAATCCTGAAAAACAACAAGTGATGCCATTAGATGAATCACATCACCCAGTTGATTGCAACTTATTGGAGCCTTGACACCGAGTCCATGTGAATTGAAATCATAGAGGGCAATGTGAAGAGCAAAGAAGCGTAGGAAGTCGCACAAGCAAAAGAAAATCATATGGATCCAGAAAGCTAATCTTGAGTAATTCTACTATCCAAGAAGATGAATAGGAGACTCAGATGGAAAACGCAACTGTGAAGCATTGCACTTGCAACACTCTTTATCGTGTATCCCTAAGTTTTGTTCAACAGATATATAATCTACACTACTTTGTATACCTAACGAAATTCACCAGAATCTCAAATACTTCATTCAAGAAATCAGATGGGAACTAGAACTGGAGATAGGGAGATCGTTCTCTTTCCTTTTTCCTCTTCAAAACTCAAAAAATCGAAACAATCAGAAAGAGAGATTACCTGAGGTTCACCGTCGATGTAAATGACGGCGCCATCCCTGTAAGGTAGCACAGACCGGCCATTCCTAGGGTGAAATCGGATCGGGACGGCGCGACCTTTCTCGACGTTGAAAGCATAGAGGGATTTTAACCCATATTTCTCAAGAATAGGTCGAACCTCGAGCTGATCCTGCTCCCAACCTCCGAGATTCGACTTGAATACATCGATCGGACCTTTTCCACACCGATACAAATGAATCTCCACCTCCGGCACCTTCGTCGTCGCGATCCTCGACCTAAATTCACCTTCTGGTTGAGAATCTTCGAGCAACGGAGTAGTCTCTTCAATTTCTTGCTGTGGATCTCTCTCCCTGTCGTCCTCCGGCATCGTCTCCATTGACATGACTAAACGATTCGCCGGTCCAACGAATTTTGTTTTTTTTTTGTTTTTAATCAGAAGAAGCAAACACAAATATTCTGTCCACGACGACGCCGTTTTGGATCAGTAAAATGGCTTGGTATATTATGGGCCTTAAAGGACGGTCCATTAGACACGGGTTATACGGTTAAGATCAGTTTGTCCCCGGTCGTCTTCCTTCTCACATCCATCGGAGAGAAGATTTCTCCGACAACAGAGGTTGAAAAATGGAAGCAGCTTTGGGACTTCTCAGAAGAATGCCGCCGAAGCAATCGGAGACGGCTCTCTCAGCACTTCTCAGCCTCCTGCCTCAACATTCTTCCGATCTTCTCTCTCAAGTCGATCTCCCTCTCCAGGTATTTCTCTTTCTCGAGATTCGAGATGTGATTTTTTAGCCGATTTAACTGGTTACTGTTTTGTTTGGAGAATCATGAGGCTTTGGTTATGTAGATTTCAGAGAGGAAGATGATTTTGATAGGTTTAGCTTAGTCGAATCCATTTGTGTCGTCTCCTCTTTGCATGCGTGAAAGAAATGTAAGTTCTCTGTAATATTATTCCATGTACTGCAACAGGTGTTACGTGATGCTGAAAGTAGGAAAGATTTCATCTTGTGTGAGTACAATAGAGATGCAGATTCATACAGGTATCCTTTTCTCTATATTATTGTCTAGAGGGCAAGCTTGACCTGTGTTCGAAATTTATTTAACAAGATACGTTTCTCCTCTAGACTTTACATACTTGATTGATGTTAACGTTGGATGGCTGTGCTATAGTTTTTGGATCAAAGCTATGAGCTTGAAGCTTGTGGACTATGTTAATTAGGGTCCTTTAAGTACTTCTGGTTTATAGCTTTATTGCTATTTGATGTTGTTGTAATCTGTACTCTTGCAGGTCACCTTGGTCAAATAAATACCATCCTCTGCTAGAGGATGCTCTTTATCCATCGTCAGAATTAAGAAAGCTCGAAGTTGAAGCCAACGAAATCTTTGCAATCTACCGTGACCAGTGAGGTTCTTCACCTACCTCGTTCAACTTGAAAATCCTGTAGTGAAACTAATTTGATAAGTGATTGAGTTATCTAAAACGGAGACATAGTTAGCACCTTATCTGCAAAAGGCTTGCCTACTTGCTCTGGACAGATTCATTCCCTCTCTTTTGTTAAAACGCATTATGTAGATTTATCTCATGCTTGTTACATATATGATATGTGGTGTTTCATGCTTTTGACGTCTGCACAGCTCCTCTAAAATCTAGTGATGGTTTTGATGGCTACTTAATCTACTCCATTCAGAGAAAGTATCCATGAGATTAGAGACTGAAAAAGCCTTGCAAACTTGTAAAACAATATACCTGTTTTGTTCACTTTTTTACAGGTATTATGAAGGTGGTATATCTTCAGTGTACATGTGGGAGGATGATAATGAAGGCTTTGTGGCATGTTTTCTTATTAAGAAAGGTATTTTCTTTCTGTAGGGTTCAATCACACTGAAGGTTAGCCAATAAAGACTTTTTACCTGAGTTGTTCTGGTTTTTCTCTCTCGAAGATGGGTCAAAGTCAGGTCATGGTCGGAGGGGATGCCTGGAAGAAGGAGCTTGGGATGCCATACATGTTATTCAGGTGACTCTCTTAGCATAGTCATACATACCATCACCATGCATGCCTTACGAGTGTTATAAACGTGGCTCATTTTGTGTCCACAACTGCAACTTTATCAAAATTTCCCAAGCGGCTCTTTCATGTTTCTAACACTTAGGGTTCTCAATCTAGGTTGGTCCAGAGGAGGAGGAGATGGCACAATATTGCTTAACAAGTACTATTATGCTCTCTCTGACCACTGATGATGAGTCCTCAGGCAAATTCGGGTTATCTGGATCAATTAGAAGACAAGTAAGTTTTAGCTTCTATTCAACCCATGCCTTCATAGATAAACAGTTGCTGGTAGAATACAGTTCAATAGTGATTCATTGGAGAAATACCCAATTTCTCTAAAACAAGAACATTTTTCTGCTACTGTTTGGAATTAGATGAAAATGGAGCTCGCAGTAGCGGAGGGACATCTCTGCAACATGGGAAGAATGATTGAAGAACTGGAAGGCAAGCTGAGGAACTCACTTGATCAGGTTCTACCTCCAATCCCTGCACCAATTCCACAGTCTCTTTTTACTTATGCAAAAAGCCCTCCAGATATGCATTGTGAACCTCGGTGGTTGCTTAATTTACCCGCATTCTGTTTGTTTAGTTAGTTAAATTCATGCTTATAGTTCTGTGACTGCTGGGAAAATCCCAAGATATACAGAGTAATCAGCACATAACCGTATACGAAAATCTTATGATAAGTTTGCGATCAGATCACTTACCATCTCAAAATTTAGTGTGTGGCTCCAACGTTTGAGACTTGTTTGGTGAAAAACTCAGGTTTACTTTGGGAAGACGAGAGAAATGGTTTGCACATTGCGTCCACCAGCTGAGATTGTACAGATGAGATTACCCGACACCTGATGCTCCCAGCACACTTGATGTAATAACATTTCATATCTCCTCTACTTTTTCCCCCCCCTCTCTGGTCTTATTTTAAACGTTTCTCCGAGTGTCTGGTGTGGATGCCTCTTGCCTAGTCACGTGTTTTCTCTGACTTCACCATTATCATCATGTGACAAATCTTTTCCATATATATATGCAATGGAATGATGCAGTTTTTAAGGTCGTCTTAATCTCTTGGAAATGCATTAACCAATCCGAGTTACCCGAAAATCAGACAGTTTGTATAGCAAAATTATTAATAAACATGATCTGATTTTAATCTAACTTGTCAAACATTCATACAAGCAAAAACAATCATCAAAGAAACATTAAAAGATGAGTTTCAAACTTTCAAACATCCATATTCCATAACAAGGTTCAAAGTTGAAATGAAAAGTGAAATAACTAAATGAAAAAAGTATTCGTTATTATCTGAATCCGAACCGAACCGAATCCGAAGTTTCTTTCATTTAGGGATATATATAGTTTGGTTACTTCGGTTTCTTTTTCGGGTATCGGTTATTATCCGAACCCAAAGTTACTCAGACTACATACCCATTCGGGTATTTCTATAGATCCGAACCAGAACCAAATTGACTTTTTTGGATCGGTTTTTCCGGTATGGATATTATGCGCAGGGCTAGTCCGAACAGCTGACATATCATTATTGCAAAATGCAAATCATCAATCATGGCCACTCACAATTCTCATGACATTAAAAGATAATAATTTCATCGAAATATAAATTTCCTTTTGACGTCACAAAAAAATAAAGTTTCCTTTTTTTTTTGTTTCTTTAGTTGTAGAGAGAGAAGCAACCCCTTAAGGCCTTAACTGTTGTAAAGAGTTAAATAGAGATATAAATTTACTTCGACGGTACAATTCGCTTATTTCTTATAATAAGGCAAGTCCCCATTGACGACGAATACGGATCAATCACTAGAATGACCTTAATGGTCTAAACCAAATTCACTTCTAACCCTTTTTTTTCTCCATAACCTTATAACCTTACTAACATGTGTTAATCCCATTTTACCCNCGACGAATACGAAAGATCTCTCTCTGAGAATTTCACCAACTCGCGGTTCGATTCCCGTTGAACTCTTTCGAATTCGAACACGCGTTTTTGGAGGAAGAAGATGAAGCCGCGCTTCACCTTCTTCTTCGTCGTCTTCTGTTGAATTTAATGGCTTCTTCATCCCAACGACGCTGCGTTTTTGGTACTCACTCTCCGTTCACATCCTTCTTCCCCTTATCACTCCTTCGATTTTGATTCCTTTGGTCTGAAACTGTCGATTTTCGTTGTTTGTTTTAGTTGGGAACATTCCTTACGACGCTACCGAGGAACAACTCAGAGAAATTTGCGGAGAGGTTGGGCCTGTTGTCTCCTTTAGGTCAGTTTTCTTCTAGGGTTATTGTTCAATTCGGCTTTAATTGTGTTAGGGTTTGATAAAGAGAGCACCTTTCTTCAAACAAACAAATAGAGAAGCCTACAAAAAACTCTCCGTACAACCACAATTTTGATAACCTTGCTGTTTGCTCTCCTGATTCAGATTAGTTACCGATAGAGAAACCGGTAAACCAAAAGGCTACGGGTTTTGCGAGTATAAGGACGAAGAAACAGCATTGAGTGCTCGTCGTAATCTTCAGAGTTTCGAAATCAATGGCCGTCAATTAAGAGTTGATTTTGCCGAGAATGACAAAGGAACTGAGAAAACCCGTGATCAGGTTTACTAGATGTTGGATGAGTTTAATTACTGAAGCTTCCATCTCAATAAGTTATAACTAAAGATGTTAAATTTGGATTTCAGGGTCAAGGAGGACCTGGTTTGCCTGCTGCTACTGGTAGGCTTTGTTTCAGTCTCTGAACCACAATTGTCTTTAGACAAACAAAACTTATCATTTTTTTCTTTCTTTCTTTCGGCTGTTCAGTGACAGAATCTCAAAAGCAAATTGGAGGGCCTGGAGATTCAAATATGCATCAACCGGTTGGTCTCCACCTTGCTATAACAGCTGCATCTGTTATGGCGGGTGCGCTAGGTGGTCCCCAGGTTGGTTCGCAATTCACACAAAGTACACTGCAGGTTCCATCTAGTGATCCCCTGACTCTTCATCTTGCCAAGATGTCTAGAAGTCAGCTCTCTGAAATTATATCGTCCATTAAGGTGTGAATATCAACATGGGTTTTTTCCTTAGTTATTTTATTAACGCATCGTTGAACTATTGTGAACTAGTGGTGTGATGTGATTGTGTTCTTTCAATGGTCAGCTAATGGCTACACATAATAAGGAACAAGCTCGACAGTTGTTGGTTTCAAGACCTCAGTTGCTAAAAGCTGTTTTCCTGGTACTTACCCATCCCCCTGATTTTGAAAATCATTTGAATCTCGTGAACTCTTGCTGATATTCATATAAGTTAGTTGTTGGTGATTCATGGGAACTAGGAGGGAACAATCTGTTTTAGTTCATTTGTAGAGACTGTCCTCCTGAAAGATGTATATACCCTACACTTTCATTTTACTCCATATTTGAATTCTACCGACTGTGAGTGTTTACATTCCCATATAAAGTTTCATAAATTTCGCCAACCCCTGACCTTTACTGTTGTATGATCTCTCATTTTTCATTATTGACAAATAGTTCTTATTACACTATGATTCTTACACCATCTTTTGAACCTATACTTTGTCTACTTTTGTAGGCACAGATAATGCTTGGGATTGTGAGTCCACAAGTCGTAAGTTTTCCATCTTAATGAACAGTTTGTGCTTCTTCCTTCTCTATCTATATGTTGTCTTAAGAAGACTCTTGCCATTCTTGAGGTGTGCAGTTGCAGACGCCAAATATTGTTCAGGCCGCAAATCATATGACAGGATCTTCAATTCAAGACACTCAAGTATCTGGTCAAAACCTTTTACCGCCACTGGCACAAAGGTCGCAGCAGCTAAGTCGCCCTCCCCATAGTCAGTTTCCCGTTCAACAGCCTTCTAAACAACCTTTTAGTCAGATTCCAAAACTAGTAGCGCAACCAGGTCCTACTTCTGTGAATCCCCCTACTAGATCCCAAGTTAAAGGTCTCAGCGAAACCGCTCCATTCCAACGCCAAAAACAAGTGGTTCCAGCTTCCACCAGCATAGGTTATAGTATTCAGACTTCAGTTCCAAATAATGCTATCCAGCCATCCCAAATACCTCGGCCACCATTAACAAACTCTGTGATGCAGGTGAGTTTCGACAATACCTTTTGTTTTAGAGAACAAAGCCATTGTAATATAAATGCAGTTCAAAAGTCTTTGCATAGTTTAGCACCATAGTGTTCAAATGTCAACATTCGGTGGTATTAGTGCACACACCAAAGGACTGCTCTGGTTTAGTTACCATATGTTACATGGAAAGTTTATTAACAGTTGAATATGAGCTGCTAATGAGTGGTCAAAGGGAAAGATTCATATGAGTAGACTATATGACCCTTTTCATTACTTTCTTTCTCTTATTTGTTTATTTTTTAAAAAGATTTTCTCTATGGATTACTTCACGTCTGTATTTATATACTTTACAGCAAGGTGGGCAAACCGTAGCACTAAATTATGGCAAAAGAATAGACAATGAGGGACCGCATGAATCAATAAACAGACCATCCAAGGTGATGAGAGTGGATGATAGGAGAACCACTTCATTCCATGGAGGTCATGTGTCTAACTCAATGCTTCCAAATCCAGTACAACTACAAGAGAAAGCGCCTCAGGTATTAACAATTCTCATCATTTGGAAACTTAATTGGATGAGAAATCGCTCACAAACGCCCCAGTGAATCTACTAATTTGCAAATCTTTGCTCCGTGATTGATTCTCTTTCTCCAGACACATCTCTCCCAAGATGATCAGTCAATGTTGCTCCAGCAAGTAATGAACCTTACGCCGGAACAGGTGAGGAGGCTGCCCCCAGAACAACAGCAAGATGTCTTAAAGCTGCAACAAGCGCTCAAGCAAGACCACATGATGCAGCCTTTATAGCATTGAGGTTGTTGTCTCATATGCCATGAATCTCATCTGTCTTAAGAGCTGCCTTGATTTTTCTTTTCTCGGTGATTGTTGATCTAATTCTCGTTGGGTTCCCTCCCTCTTCTATCCACAGGGGTAAGCAACTGGGTTGGTGGGTTTCATTTGATTGAAACTTGCAGAGATGAAAAGGTTTTTCGCAGGCAGATTACCATAGGAAAGAAAGAAGGCTCTCTCACCTGAATTGGTGAGTGATTGTACTATTAGTGTAGCATTTATTTGTGCTGAGTTTGTCTTATAGAAGAACTATCCAGCCATCAAAATATAAAAGAAAAGAGAAAGTTACAAAGTTGAAAAATGTCTCTGAATAAACTGTCCTCTTCTCTCTATCTCTATCTCTCTTTTTGTTTTTGTTTTTTCTTCTTACCTTGTTCTTGTTTCTGCATTAACTACACTGTCCTTGGCTCGGTTTTAACTTTTTTATTCTGTAGCCACTGGTGTTTTGGTACTTCTCAGTGAATAAACATTTTATTTCTTCACTATATCATATTTTTCGGCAAAGTCAACGAACAATCTCGTTTAAGTTTGGGGTTAAAACGGCGAATTGACTATAACTCATAATTAATATAAAAAATATTACAACTCTTGTAGAGCAATGGAAATTATAAAATATCAGCACTTGAAAAATTAAAATCTATTATATTTAAGCGTTTATGTAATCGTACATCAAAGAAACATCCTACGAATGGTTCTAGCGAAAGCACGAGACAACAATCTTCCAACCAAGTCACCTGGCAATTGAAGCAACCGCTGTTGCGACTCTTGTGGAAGCTGGCAACATTCACTCCAATAAAAGAAGTCAGGACAATTAAGTCTTTTAAACATTTGAAAGTGTTATGCAGACGTTACCTCGGGTAAGATGGAGAGAATCGGGAGCATCTCTTGCGCTGATGGAAGCTGATACATGACGACGTCTAGAGGCATGATTGCCTCGCCATATTTACTAACCGCTTTTACTTGCTGCAAGATTTGATGCGCAAATCATTAAAGAAGCAAAACAATATTTGATCTACTCTACAAAAAGCAGAAGCAAAAGAGGAAAAAACCTTACCGTTTCAGCCTGCTGCATCCCTGAGAACAATGAGATGAGTCGATAGAAAGTTCTTAGGTTTGTCATGTCTTCTTCTGTCAAGGAGTTGAATGGCCTTGAACCAGAAAATGGCATAGTCGTAGAAGCAACAGATGTGAAAGAGTCCAACGTTGCCAATCCAAAAGCATCAAGACCCTGTTGAATCATAATAAACAAAAAAGATAACGGATCCTTTTGATCAACAAAGAGTGTGATATTTCAGGCAAATACTTAGTGCAACGAATTTCGATGATTAAATAGTTATTTGGTTTCAATATATGCTTCTTTGTCAAGCCAGTTAGTTTCTTGGACAGCCCTTCGATTAAAATATCAAACAACTGATAAGACATTTTAAATGCTCACCTTAGCGAATTCTCGAAGAAGGATTTCTCTTACAAAAGAACCCTGTTCAATGTTTGAAGATTTAAGTAGTTGTAACATTAGTTTTCTAATTGGCAGTACAAACACTACCGCTTATATATATACCTGCTCCGTAAAAGTAAAAGCAAGTATTTGCTTCATGACGATCTTAGAGTCTGTGCCCACCACTGGTTTCTGAGCTAATACCGTCTCTGTCCTAAGAGACTGAAGAAAGTAGATGTTGATAAGAAACCAAATCATATTCTTTGTTATTTATACAGCCAAACCATAAAACACCCAAGGTAATCATTTCCCACTGCCATAGACTTTCTCGAGAGTAGGACATTTTTTGTATAATTTTCACCGAAATCATCATGCAGATTCCAGTGTCTTCGGTTGGCTCTTAGGCCGTCTAGTTGTATGATTATTCAGCTGTATACTGACTAATTTACCATTGAACACCACGTAGCCCACATCAATTTAACCCAAATACGCACAGCCCCAAACCAAAAACACAAGCTCAGCAATAAGAAGGAAGCTGACGCACTAATGTACAAGAAAAAGATAGTCCGACAACGAAAAGGGATTAAAATCCAGTCTCACCTCGGTAATCAAAGACTCAAGACGGTCAATTCGGAAAACACCTTCCTAGCAGAGACACAAATAAAGGATGGCACGTTCAGAAAGAAACATAATGAGAAATGGGGATGTCCAATCTGATTAGGCAATATTTTTGTTTAGTACCTCATACAAAAGAGATTGAAGAGAACTTTTCAGCTGTGGAGAGCTGTCAGTTAGAATTTTTCTAGCGATCCAAGGGTATGTACTGCCCAATACCTTGTAGTTTGGGCTTATACCAATGGCAATCCCTTCCAAAACAGCAAGGCTGGGGAATCAAAGATGAGAAACCAGGAATTATGTGAATGCTGTCTCAGAAGACAGAAAAAGACTAATCACGCATAAGCCGTGGTTGAGAGTAAATGTAGGATAAATTGAAGTAAGCATTTAAAGCATAGAGCAGTTGGACCCAACTTGTGCAAAAGTTCAGACTTAAAAGTTTGAGAATCTCAACAGCTCAAAACAAGAATGTTCATCATACCAGAAAAGCGGCTGGAGGCCTATACAGGGAAAAATATAAAGTACCTGCGAATAACGAGAGAAAAATAGGGGGGTATTCTGAATTTGAATTGGTACCTGAAAGTTTGACAAATGAATATCAGCATCTAATAAGTAAGCGCAAAACATTCAAGTAGAGTTCTTTACAAATGTAAGACCGTATATAGTTTAAGTACAAGTGTTACTACATAGTTTTTCCTAAGTCGCCAAGCAGGTCACCAAAGCTTATATTGCGAACTCCTCTGGAAATTGCATCTTGAAAAACATCTGCAGAAAGAGGAGGCGATTGTTTCAAAACAACACAGCCAAGTTTTTTTTATAACAAATACATACCTGCATCATAACTCTCTTTTCCAAACTAAAAAAAAGAACGAACCTGTTAATGCCTTTGTCACAGCGCTCTTTTCAGCTGTTGGTGGAAGAAGCCTATAGAAGTTGTGCAGATAAGATTAGGAAATGTCAACAGTTGAAAGTTCAGATCAGATAGACACCAATGACCAGAGTACCCCAGAGTTACAAAGTCTTTAGCCAGCGCTTTGAAGTCACGATTTACTAGATGAAGACATGCTTCCATGAATCCATCACGTAATTCTGGCCTAAAATCCCCCATCATACCAAAATCTGGCAGCAAAACAAGCTAAAAGTTCAATAAGTTATAAACAAAAGATAATTCTTAGGACAGTAAACTATGTCTTTAGTTTATAGACATAAAACCCAAGTATATCTATATCTAGAGAGGGAGCAAAAGTCCCAATCTTCATATCTGGAGCAGTGAACAATTATCACGAACATAGCGTTTAAGTTATAACATCGGAAAATAAATTAAAATACCATTGAGGAAAAAGTTACAGAGGTGTTCATGTTTCTGGTTAATTCACTGTATAATCAGATACATTAGACGAAACAACAGGTAGAATCTACTACCAGAGCATCAGTGAGTAGTCTCTTTTCTTTGAACGAAGAAACAAGTATACAAAAACATTATCTGGGGCATAGAATGCAGCATGATAACACATAAAGTTAGTATTGAGATTGAGGAATACCTAAGTATGCAAGTTGGCCATCGTATGTGCGAAGAAAATTCCCAGGGTGGGGATCGGCATGGTAAAATCCATACTCCAGAAGTTGATTAAACGAACAGTAAACGCCAACCTCAACTAAATAAAGATCATTAACTTCAGCAAGCTTCTGACCCTGCAGTGACAGAGAGTAGACTACATGGAATTATTATGTGCTTAAGAAATATAGAACTCCTTTTGACAGAGGAAAGCCATAAGAAACATATACAACTAGTTGACGCAAACCAGAAAAATGATTTTTTTATTGCGAACGTTTAACTTCATACCTCCACCCACTCCATTACAAGAACTTTGCTGGTACTGTACTCTGTGTACATCTTTGGAACCAAAACATCTTTGATGCTACCATACAACTTCCTATTCAAGATCACAGAATGTTACTTTACAGAATCCCTTATAGAAGATTTAACCATTAGATGAGCTAATAATGTTCTAGACAAAAATATAATGTTTGTCCAAGTACCACGCTTAAGCAAAAAACCACATGATCTATAGCTCAGATTATTAATTTATAATGGAACTACAATGTTAGTCATAGCCATAACATATACAGGAGATCAAACAAGGCGGACAAGACTCAAACCTTAGCAGGCTTTACCTAAATTTTATTCCGTTTTGTGCTTCTTTCAAGTAATCCATCTCCTGCATTCAATGTGATTTACCTGTATTCAATATAAAGCCCTAAGATATTCCTCGAACAAGAAAATTTTAAATGCAACAACTAGTCCATCTAAAAGATCTTTCAATACACTAGAAATCGTAAGCATCTGTCCATTTTTCACACAATAGCTAAAGATGGATTTTATTATTTTAAGGCATCACCTTAAACCATTGAATTTCATTTTATACGGAACAGAAAAGTAGGATTGCATAAAGAGAAAACAGTCTGGAACTCTTTTTCGTCAATGACGGAGAAAAGAGCATCAAGAACTTACCAAATTTATTTTAAGCAAAGTATACATGTATCAGAATAAAATTGTCAACGCAAAACATGGAAACCAACTTGTGATAAGAGTGTATCCTTTACCTTAAACAGACTTGTTGCCCATTCATCAACAACTGCCTGCAAATGGAAATTCACAATTTAGCATTGGAACGGGTTAACAGTACACTCTGACTAACTTAAGCTTCAATTATTCTCTCAGACAGAAAGTGAGAATCAGAGTTATCCAAATTATTTAGAAATGTTATATTAGAACCCTCTGAAATGGATACTAGCGTAAGTTTCAAGTTTCAACACATTTTAAATCTGCATAGCTACGGAAGTTTCAAAAGTTAAGTAATGTTGACATAAGACATTTGTTTATCAGTTCAAAGGTAGGCACAAGTTTCACGTCACCTGGAGATCTGAGTTGAATCTCCCAGCCTTTTTAATCAAACCCGCTATATATCGCAGAATTAGTGTGTCCAAAGCAATAGCAGCTCGTACACCAGGCCGCTGGACTTTGACAGCAACAACCTCTCCAGTTCTACGGAGCCTAGCTTGATATACCTGAAACGTGGACCAAAATAGGGTCCACGTAATAGGAGAAGCTCTCATATATAGATTGGGAATAAGAAACTAGCATTAGGATAAGCTTTAGACCATTAAAAAAACATGCTTCATGCCTACCTGTCCAAGGGACGCTGCAGCTACAGGCTCTGGAGAAATCTCAGAGAAAAGCTCATCTATAGGAAGGCCAAGTTCATCCTCTATCATATTGAAAGCAACTTGGGTTGAAAACGGAGTTATTTGATCTTGTAGCAAGGAGAGTTCATCCAAGTATGAAGGTGGTATCAAATCCTATTGATGATTAAAACTAGTCAAAAAAATCATATCTTCTTAATAGCAATAACAATCACAACGCTCAAGAAATGTGGTGTGAACAATGTTAATAAATACTGAGGAATACAACAGAACAGTAAGCTACTTACAGGACGAGAAGAAACAGCCTGAGCGATTTTGACATACGCCTAAAACAAGACAAGAAACGAAAAACCATTACATCTCAACACCGAAAGAGAGAAGAACACTCGCATTGAGCAATTAGAAGAAGTGCTGAAAGAATTCGATAGTTAAGCTTTAGGAGAGAGAGAGAGAGAGAGAGAAAGCATACCGGACCTAGTTCCACCAGTAATTTCCTAAGCTCCGCTGCTCGTACCTAATTAGAAACCGTGGTGAAAAATTGGAGAGCATCACGAGTTTGCGCGAGCAGTAACATCTAACATAACAAAATTAGAGAAAAGACCTTAAACATCTGCTGAGACCGCTCGAGAGCCTCATCGGCTAAGCGAAGCCCAAACCAGAAACCAAACGTAGTCCCGATCTGAGCCAATCTGCGGAGCAGAATGAGAGGCTTCTTCTTATACATGCCATCAATCCTGGAAAAGTTGTACTCCGACAATGAATTGGCCTCATCGGCGCTGAGACTGAACAGATAACCGGATTTGCTCGTGAAGCTATCTACATCTCTGGAGGCAGCGGAGACGACGGTGGAGTTCCCTCTTCGCGGCGGCCAAGACGGTGATGAAACCAGCAGTAGACTGGGATTGGCGGGAAAAGTGACGATTGGAGGAGAAGGGAGCAGAAGCATCTCTTCCAAAAAAACCAAAGACTATCTTTTCTTCGCCGATCGTTGTATATTTTTTTGAATAATCTTTGTACGGTGTTTTGGTGATGACGAACTCTTTTATCTGTTTTTGGTTTTTCCGCTCACACATTCTTTATACACCCACATTCCTCACTTCTCTCTTCTTCCGGATTTTCTGTGTCACACAAATTTGCACCAATGTATTTTTAATCATTTTTTTTTATAGAACGACCATGGACCAGGCCTGGGGATTCGGGATTATTCGGTTGGGTTCTCGGTCGGGATTATTCGGTTGGATTCTCGGATTTTTTGGATAGAAGAACTTTGGATCTATATAGGAATCGATAGAGTTTTAGTTCGGTTTGAGGTTTTTCGGGTCTTAATTTTAAGAATCGATAAATACTCGATTTTTTTTAGATATAGTTTGGTTCGGGTATGTTTTACCCGAAATACCCAAAATATTTCCGAAAATTCCAAAAATATACAAAAAAACCCAAAAAATTAAAGAAGATATATCCATAAAACCAAAAATATACCCGAAATACCCTAAATACCCTATAATTATACTTCGGATATTTCGGATACTGATTGGTTCTCGGTTCAATTCCGATTCGGTTCCGGTTCTTCAGATATTAGAGTTTAAGATCCATCAGGTATTTTTATAGGTTTCGGTTCGAATTCGGTTATTCCTAATCGGTTTGGTTCTTCGGTTCCGAATATTTTGTCGAGGCTTAACCATGGTGTTGGTGATATGCGTTTTGCTCACCGGATCAGCGTTAGCGTTTGCGTTTGCGGAACCAAAAAAAAACACAACAGCTGGCAAAAAAGGAAAAATCAAAAGCGGCGAGGTGAGGATTTGAGCGTTTCCGAACATTCATTCATTAGACTCAGGTTTAATCGTTGTTGCTCTTCCACCTGATCTGCCTTCAACACCATTGTTTTCAAGGATCTTCAAATAAACTCAGCAAGGCAGAGAACGCTGTGAATCTCTCAGTTTTGGCTCTCGATTTTGCTCAAATGACTTCTTCGGTTGCGTCCATTTGGCCTTCACGTTTCTGTTTCTGTTTCAGATCTCTTCATTCTCCTCTGCGTTGTAGTGATTGTTTCGGAATCTTCAATGGTTTTGTTTTTGCAGAGAAGGTCTTCAATCTAGGATCGGAGTTGTTTAAATAACAGGTGATCTAGCGAAGATGATGGTCGAGGATCTTGGTGTGGAAGCGAAGGAGGCGGCTGTACGGGAGGTGGCGAAGCTATTGCCCTTACCCGAGCTTTTGCAATCTATTTCTTCAATCAAGGCTGATTACATCGCTCGTCAACAGGTTTTCCGTCTTGCTTTCAATTGCAATCGGAACTAAATTGGCTTAGGCATGCACCGATTATTAGTTATTTCTGAGTGATGCTGGGTTTGATTTCCTAGGTTTCTATATGCTATCATCATCTTTTATTCTGAATTCTGCCGGAAATGTAATCACCTTACTGGTGATTTTTTTTTGCTGTTTTCCTCAGGCGAATGATGCACAGCTTAGTACCATGGTTGCTGAGCAGGTAAAGCTTTAATCTGGTTTTCTTTGTATTCTCATTTTCTTTCGATACTTTTGCTGAATAAACGTTGTTGACAAACTGCAGGTTGAACAAGCTGAAGCTGGGTTGGAGTCGCTTTCCTCATCTGAGAAAACCATTTATGAACTGCGGGATAATTTCATTTCTATCGACAAGTATGTTTTAGCTTGGCCAGAGATTCATTAAGCCCAGTCGTCAACATTCGCGTTTTTTCCTCTAACTTCTCTGCTTGTGCCACAGGCTTTGTCAGGAATGCCAAACTTTGATTGACAATCACGACCAAATAAAGCTGCTGAGTAATGCCAGGAATAATCTAAACAAAACTCTAAAGGTAGATACGCGAGCGAGCGAGCACTGATTCTATTACTCAAACAGTTTCTGGCCGAGTGTTGTCCTTCTAACTTAATTGAGAACTTGAAAGCTTATAGATCTGCATGGTCGTCTCAGTTGTTTAAATGCTTTCAAGTTTATGTCAACTAATTTTATACCACATTGTCTTTTTTCTAGGATGTAGAAGGTATGATGTCAATTTCTGTTGAAGCTGCTGCTGCTCGGGAGTCTCTGAGTGATGATAAAGAAATTGTTAACACTTACGAGGTAGCATGAGTCCTCTTCCCATGGATTCCAGGCATTTCTGACTGTGTCACTTTTTGAGAAAGTGAATGTCAGGTGTATGGCATAACATTCTTTTTGTTCTTCCATAGAGACTAACAGCACTTGATGGTAAACGGAGATTTGCCTTAGCAGCTGCCGGAGAGGAGGTTGGGAGGCTAAGGTTTGTATTTATTCCACTCTTTTCCTTACTTTGCTTCTCGTATTTACATGAAGCGCTCCTGAAAGCTTTAATTCAGTAGTTACTGGGCTGCTAAATAATTACGAGCTGGAAATGAAGGAAACTAGGTCTCTATGCTTAAGCAAATGTGCAGAACATGGAACTGTCGTTCTTTGGATAGTGCCTATGATGATTTGATCCCGCCTCTAGACTATCTTTTCTTTTTACATTATTCAGGGAGTATTTTGAAGACGTTGATAGAACATGGGAAACATTCGAGAAGACACTATGGGGTCATGTTTCTAACTTTTACAAACTTTCTAAAGAAAGGTACTTTGAGTAAATATATGGTGGTAGACCTCTCTATCTAAATCCAGTTTTGTTAATCCTTACTGCCTCATTTTAGTATTTTGATCCTTGCCGGTCTTTGTAAGAATGAGGCTATGAAACAAGTTAGTTCAAGGAAGAAAGCAATGTCAATGGATGAAAAAACACAGTTGGACTGTACCAGTTATTCGGTAGCTAGATATGAGCATTTATATTTGACAAAACATATTTTATGTAGTGCTCTGTTCTCTGTTCTATTTTGTCAGCCAGACTTTGGGGCTCAAGTACACATTTAGAGTTCTCCTTGTTGAAATAACCAGTTCATCGTTTTTAAGCTCATAGTTCTACTAAGATATCAAATGTTAGATGTTTTTGGTTAACCTGAAAATTTCTGATTAACTACTTCAATCTGTTACTGATGTATCTCTTTGTTCTGCAGTCCACAAACACTGGTTCGTGCTTTGAGGTATGATTCCCCACCAATGGCATTCTTCATCTTTGTCTATTGTATATATTACCAATATTTTTACTTTTTAGTAATTTTGTTACAAGCAAATCTATTTTAATAATAAGCAAGGAAGATTGTGTATAAATATGTTCTGGTAATTAGTATCAAGATCAGTTCAAATTGGTAAAGTAGGATAGCGAGGTTATTTTGTTACCGTGACAACCATTTTTGGACAAGTAAATTGTCTCTTTCTAATTTCACGCAACATAGGGGGTGCAATATCATGGATTTTATGCTGGCATTTGAAGTTCCCTAAACAGGGGATAATGTCTCTTATGCTGGTACTAACTTGCAATGGTCTCTTCTGTCAAAGGGTTGTTGAGATGCAAGAAATTCTTGACCAACAACTTGCTGAAGAAGCAGCAGAGGCTGAGGGAGAAGGTGCAATGGCATCTGTAGCAAATCCTCGAAGGCCTGGCAAGTGAGTGATAAGTTTTTGTCTATTTTTCCTTGATCTGTTGTCTTAGAATCTCTTTCACTTTTTTCACTGTGAGTTTAACTAAGATAAGTTATGCACTGATCTAGTCTCCTGAAAAGCAGTGGTATTTTATTGAAGTCCCCATAATTAGTTGTGACACGTCTTATGTTTGCTGTGTTGAATCCAGGAAATCTACTACGACGTCAGCTTCGTCAAAGGGTCTTGCACAGCAGAAGTTAAAAGTCCAAGGGAAAGGCTACAAGGATAAATGCTACGAGCAGATTAGAAAGTCAGTTGAAAATCGATTTAACAAGCTTTTGACGGTGGGACTTTCTTTTTGAAAATTTTCATTTTGTTGCTTAGTTAAAACTTAAAAGTAATATGTGTTTCTTTGTGAGGTCATCCTAACACTGAGTTATTGACAGCTTGTATTTGAAGATCTAAAAGCAGCTTTGGAGGAAGCCAGAATGGTTTGTGCGACTGATTCCCTTTCTTGCATACTCTTCTTCTTCATTGTCTCTTTTCTGAAGTTCATTGAACTTGTTACTCAACTATTTGATAGATTTTTGTTATTCAACATCGGTGTTAACCTCTTTTTCTTCTGTTATCTTTCACAAATATATATTTTTGTAACTAACTGAGGTTTTCACTTTCTTGCTATTGTGTTTGACAACTAGATTGGAGAGGAACTTGGAGATATTTATGACTATGTAGCTCCTTGTTTTCCTCCGAGGTTTTTTTCCTATTTTAACTTCCTTTTGTTATCATCCAGAACAATGAAAGATTACAGCTTAAAATCTTATTCCATTTCCCCAAGGGAAAATGATCATCTTAGCAATCTTTCCTGTTGGCAGATACGAGATATTTCAGCTTATGGTGAACCTGTATACCGAGAGGTTCATACAAATGCTCAGATTGCTCAGTGACAGGGCAAATGATCTGACAAATATAGAGATATTAAAGGTGTGTAAAGCTTGATTCTTAGTAGTGTTCTTGCTATGTTGTGTCGCACTCAGAGTTCACATAATTTGCTTTTGGTGCTTTGGCTCTGTGTTTTCTGGCCGAATATGAAGGATATTTTTAATCAACCATGCATGATACTTAAGCAAATGTCAAGCTAGTGTGAGTTATTTGACAGAGAACACCATTGAAAATTTTAGAAGGGGGTAATATTTTGTGGCATAAGTTATTGTCCATCATTGTATTCATGCCTTAACACTATGTATTCATCTGAGTTATGTTCTGCATGCCATCTCATAGGTCCTGCGCATCTTAACACTATGTATTCATCAATATTCCTCATTCGTTTTACCCTGTCTCTATGGATCAGATATCCTACAGAGAGTGATGTATCTTCTCGTTCTCTTTTGGATCTTGCTAGGTTACTGGTTGGGTGGTAGAGTACCAAGAAAACTTGATTGCACTTGGTGTTGATGATTCACTAGCTCAAGTGTGTTCAGAGAGTGGTTCAATGGATCCTTTAATGAATGCATATGTTGAACGAATGCAAGCTACAACGAAGGTAATGACATGCACGTTTGACCTTTTCTGCTGGTTTTGAAGGCTCACAATTATAATAATTCTTTTTGCTTACTTTAGTTGTCAATCCTCTTTGGTTGCAGAAATGGTACATGAATATCCTTGAGGCGGATAAGGTGCAACCACCTAAGAAAACAGAGGAAGGAAAATTATATACACCGGCTGCTGTAGATTTATTCAGAATACTTGGAGAGCAAGTGCAAATCGTCAGAGATAATAGCACCGATGTTATGCTATACAGGATTGCTTTGGCTATTATTCAGGCAAGTCAGAGAGGTTGCAAATACAGTTTTTGGTTTCCCTCAATTTCTTTCTTTGGCTATGAACTGAAAGGGGTTATAAGTTTGGAGATAATTCATTGCCCAACTCAGGCTTTTCATTGGCTATATACTCAGAAATTTTAAATGGTTCTTGATTTCTTCTGGGACTGGTGTGAAAGTTAATGTTGGAGACTTTACCAGTTCCCAGCTATTTTTTCCATATCCCACTCTAATGTCCAGTCCCATTCACCCCTTTTTTTCTTTCTATTTTCTACTTTTTCCCCTCTTCATTTAAGCTACTTGTAAATTTCCTGCAACAATCTATCCTTCATTTGTTGCCTAACTTTTATACCTTTTAAATTTCGTAGGTTTTGTAGCATACGGCATATGCATGTTATATGTTTTGATTCATATTGTTTTACTTCAGGTTATGATCGATTTCCAAGCAGCTGAAAAGAAGAGAGTTGAAGAACCCGCTTCTGATATTGGTCTGGAACCTCTCTGCGCTATGGTATGTAAAAAAATATGACTCTTTAAATGGCACTGCTACCATTCTCCCATTTTCGATAAATATTTATATTTGTTAATACTTCCGACAGATAAACAACAACCTTCGCTGCTATGACCTTGCCATGGAGTTGAGTAATAGCACTTTAGAAGCACTTCCACAGAACTATGCGGAGCAGGTAATCCAAGTGCCATTTATTGATCTCAATTTCATTGCAATTTATTCTTTTGATCGGAAGCGTCAAATTCCACTGCATCATGCCCACTCTCAGTCCCTCTATACTCCACATCTAAATCCGCCTGCACCGTTGTTTGCATGCTAAGAAAATGCTTTTCAAATGTGGTGTTTCTGTCAGGTAAATTTTGAAGACACTTGCAAAGGTTTTTTGGAGGTGGCTAAGGTACGTCAAAGATTCTTATTTCTCCCTCAATCCCAATGTTGTGTGGACTTGTAGTTGCCCATATAGCTGTTCAGATGAAATAATTACCTAATCTTGCAATCTTTAAAGTCAAAACATTTACGTTGGATTTTACACAAGTGCCATCTGGTCTTTTGATCGCAGGAAGCAGTGCATCAAACAGTTCATGTTATCTTTGAGGATCCAGGAGTTCAGGAATTACTTGTCAAGCTTTATCAGAAAGGTATCTACCATTCTGCAGGATTATTCTATTTAGCTTTGTTAATGTGTGAATAGAGGCAGTTGAGGCTTTGTCATCTTCTTGTTACTTTTGCTATTGGTTTCCATTGATTTCTAATAGATATGGACTATTCTCATCCGCATTGATTTTCTACATTTTTCTTAATGTCATAGTTCTGTTGTTTATAACATAATCATTTAAGAATCATGTTACGCTCTTTCATCCATCGTATCTGTTCCTCTCCTCCTAACACAGCACTATGGACATCTTATTTCTCAGCCAGATCACATATATACCTGATACGCGTTCTTGGCTTCTTCCTCCTATGGTTTTGTTCTTAACTTTGATGTTTACTTTATAGAATGGTGCGAGGGGCAGGTTACTGAGTACCTCGTGGCAACTTTTGGTGATTATTTCACAGATGTAAAAATGTAAGTTTTTCGTGTTCCCTTTTGTGTAATAGAACTTGTATCACCACAACTCTGTTGAGGTATTTGTGGTGAATGGTGATGCAGGTATGTTGAAGAAAGATCATTTAGAAGATTTGTCGAAGCTTGTCTGGAAGAAACAGTTGTTGTTTATGTTGATCATCTCCTAACACAGGTTTCCCCATTTATTCTCCGGTATTTACCTTTCATATTTCATCAGTATACATATGCACTGAACCTTGGGGCTGACGCATGTAATCCCAGAAAAACTACATCAAGGAAGAAACTATTGAACGGATGAGGCTGGACGAGGAGGTTCTTATGGATTTCTTTAGGGAGTATATAAGTGCATCTGTAAGTTGGTTTTAGCACTAATACTCACTTTAACCTGGATAATTTTATATTGTCATTTTGAGTACCTGCGATATCCACTGGGATTGTGTTACAGAAAGTGGAGAGCAGAATCAGAATAATGAGTGATCTGAGAGAACTTGCATCCGCAGAGAGTCTTGATGCATTCACACTCGTGTACTCGAACATTCTTGAGCACCAGCCTGACTGCCCGGTAAATAATATCAAATAAACGAAGCCTAGTCTTAATTTTACAAGATGGTTTGTTCTCAACACACATAATCTCTGATATATAAATCGCAGGCTGAGGTCGTGGAGAAGCTTGTTGGACTGCGTGAAGGCATACCACGAAAGGACACAAAAGAGGTACTCTATTTTGAAAACAGCAAGATAGTTTTGTTTGAAAACGAAGAATTCTGAATTGCTAAATGGTTTATGGGTGATGAAAACAGGTGGTACAAGAGTGCAGAGAAATATATGAGAACACTCTTGTAGATGGTAACCCTCCAAAGACAGGCTTTGTATTCCCAAGAGTCAAGTGCTTAGCTGCTTCCAAAGGATCTCTCTGGCGAAAACTCACTTAGATTAGCGTTTGCGTTTCCCGTTATATGGCGTTTGCGTCCATGTCTTGCATGATATATTTCCTCTTTGTAAATTCTATATCTTCTTTGATTCTCTCTGTGTTAATTTTTTGTTTTGTTTTTACCTCTTCCTGGCCTGGAACGTTTGTCACGTACACTAGATTATTATTCCCTTTTATGTGGCATATGTTATTGTGAATTTGAATTTTTTTTTTTTTTGTTGGTTTTAGATTTCATTGCATTCTTCTTACATCTTCTTCGACTAATTTATGAACATAACAGATATGGCGTTTACATGAGTTTGTAAAATCACTCCTTGCATAACAGCTGGTCTTAACCACTCACAAAATCCCATCAATACATAATCTTGAAATGACTGTTTTTTCTTTACTTTATGTTTTGTTGTTCTAGAAACCTTTTTTATCATAATGAAAATAAAGAGTCGTCCACCACATGGGGATAAGCATAGTGTGTGATATTTATCGGGTAACAAATACATTTGCTTTAAGGTTTTTTTTTTTTTTTTTTTT